>CM060950.1:305703539-305762865 GCA_030765055.1 Mantis religiosa | reverse complement strand
CATCCCAGAGTTTCGCGGCCTCCCAGACGGGCGGAGAAGGGTAAACTTCTGGCTACTTCTCTGCCCACCCCGTCTTTACTAGGCACATAATTAGCGCTGTGCATTAGCGTAGGCGTGGCTTAGCGCTATACGTCTCCCCCACTCCCCGTTTCCTCTCTCTCCTGCCTCGTGATACTGCTCCCTCCTCAAGGTTCGTCGTCCGGAACAGCACCATAGCAGTGGGCCAGACGATCCAAGTGTACCACCAACATCTTCCGTCGGGGCACATTCTGGATGAGGGGAACGACGCCGTTGTATCTTCTTCACCACCCGGTATGGTCCTTGCCACTCCTGTGAAGTTTCGGGCAGCGTCCCTTGGTCCGGGTAGGGCTGTACAACCAGGACCAGGTCACATTGTTGGAATCCTTGGCTTTTGGCTTGCCTGTCGAAACGGGTCTTCATGCGGTCGCTCACTCTCTGGATGTTCTGGCGAGCCATCTCGTGCACGTCGAGGAGGTGGTCAACCAGGTTCTCCAGATATTCGGTTGCTGGCTGTTTCGCTTCCGGAGGGCTCCCAAAAGCAGGTCCACAAGGGAGACGTAACTCTCGGCCGAACATTAAGCTGGCTGGCGTCATCCCAGTGGTGTCGTGTGTTGACGAGCGGTAGGCCAGCAAGAACAGTCGGCACCTTGACGCCCCAGTCTCCCTGGTGGCTGGCCACGACCATCCTCAGGTGTTCTTCTAAGGTCTTGATGTACCTTTCGACTATGCCATCCGACTGGGGATTTAAGGGTGCTGTGCGGGTCTAGTACACCCCAATCCTTTCCAGTGCCTCCTTCTTTAGGTTGGACTCAAAATTGGTACCCCTGGTCGCTGTGGAGCTCTAACGGCACCCCAAAGCTAGGCAGAACACTTGCTCTACGAGGCAAGTCTATGACTGTCTTTGCCTCTTGGTTCGGGTTGGCCTACACCTCCGGCCACTTGGTGAAGTAGTCTACGAACACCATCAGGTGCTTGTTGCGTCGGTTGGGACAATGGGTATGGTCTAGCTATGTCAACGGCGATCCGTTCGAATGGCGCTCCGACGTTGTATTGCTGCATGCGACCCGGCTCCTTGTCTGGGGGCCGCGACTAGCCGCGCACACGTGACATTGACGGCACTATCACTCAGCGTCTGCTCGGAGCCTCGGCCAGTTGTAGTGCTGTCGGAGTTTGTCGGTCATTCGATTTGCTCCCAGGTGTCCTCCTGAAGCACCGGTAGGAACTTCCTCCAAGACTTCCGGAACCTTACTTCGGGGAAGTACCAACTGTTCTCTTTGCGTCTACCCATCAGGGGATTCGCATACCAGACAGCACGGCCTCTCTGATTTTCAGTGAGTCCCAATGGGCCTAGTACGACATGTATGTGGCACTCCTTGGTGCGATGTCCTCCCAGTTTGGTCTTATCTCTGCCTCCACTTTTCCCAAGAGTGGCCCCAAGTATGCGTCCGCCAGCTGTTTCCCTCCTCAGGCCTGCGCTATCCCAACCATCCGCAGGCACTGCCCTGACCACTCTGACAGCTGCCAGCACGCTCCTTCTCTTCCACACCTGTGCATTGGCCGCACTCTTCTGCGCAGGTTCTTCGGAAATGGCGTCTGCGTTACCGTGGCTCCTCCCTCTACGATGTTCAGAAGTGAAGTCGTACTCCTGCAGCCTCTGTACCAGCGGGGCTGTCTGGCCTAAAGCTCAATAGCCAGGTGGGGGCAAAATGGTCAGTCCTCAGGTGGAATGACTGGACCATACTGGCATTTGTTGAAGTGTTCCAGTGCTTTACAATCGCCAGTGGCTCTCGACGGATGAAGCAGTAGTTCTTCTCTGCTTGGATAGCGTCTTGCTGTAGTAGGCTATCACCCGTTCTGGACCTCCTGGACTTGGGATAAGACGCCTCCAATACAGTGGTCGCTGGCATCGGTGTCTACAATGAAGGCAACACGTGGTTGTGGAAATCCAAAATAGAAGCACTGCGCAGTGTCTTCTTCAGGTGCTGGAAAACGCCTTCGGCGTCATACGTCCACACGTAAGTAGATATTCCTCTGTCAGGCGGGTGAGGAATTTGGCGATGTTGGAGAACCCCTTTGTAAGGCAGCGATAGTAACAGCACAGCCCCAGGAAACTGCGCAACTCTCGCTTATCCTTTGGCCTAAGCCAATCTCTCACGGCCTGTGTCTTCTCCGGGTCCGTGGCCGCTCCCGTTGGTGAGACTATGTGGCACAATTAGTTGACTTACTTTCGGAGGAGCTGGCACTTCTTTGCGTTCAGCTTCAGGTTGTTCGCCTGCCATCTGTGTAGCACCTTACTCAGATGCTCGAGATGGTCTTCGAAAGTCCTGCCTACGATGATGATGTCATGTAGGTATAGCAGGCAGACGTCATAAGTCATTCCTCTCATCACTGAGTCCATGAGGCGTTGGAAGGTTGCTGGTGCGTTGCAGAGTCCAAAGGGCATAACTGTGAAGTGCCGAACACCTTGTTCTGTCGAGAATGCGGTATTTTTCCTTGTCTCTACCTGCAGTAGCCCAACTTCAGGTCGAGGTTCGAGAACCACTGTACACCAGCTAGGCTGTCCAGGGTGTCGTCAATCCGGGGTAAGGGGAAACAGTCCTTCCGGTTGACAGCGTTCAACTTCCTGTAGTCCACTCAGAAGCCCAGCTCGCTGATCTTCTTCGTCACTAGAACTACCTCGGAACACCAAAAGGCTCTCAGGATCTTCAATCACTCCCCTGGATCTCATGTCATATAGAACATCCCATACCGCCGCTTGTTTTGACAGCGGAACGCGATCAAGGTGGTTGCCGAATAGGGTGGGCGTCTTTGGTGCCGATGCGGTGAAGCACTTTGTCCATGCGGCCGTAGTTACCGTTACCTTGACTGAAGACGCGCTGGTATCGCCTCGGCAGTTATCGAACGTTCTCCAGCTGTTCTGCGGTCAGGTAGTCGGCCGCCCTTTTCAATAGGCCTTCCAGCCGGGGCTCCAGTTGTTGCGTCGGCACCTGCTTCTGTGTCTTATCGATTGCTGTCACGCTGATCACGGGCTTGCACTTACCCAGCTCAGTTCCCGCCTGGACGTCGTGACAGGCGTCTGCCAGGTTGAGCAGTCCCACTGGCACCTCCTCTCGGCAAAGCATTAATGCTCTGGCTACACATAGCCCGTGCACAGGCGCCAATGGTCCAGCATCATGTTCCTCTTTCGCTGGCCTTCCAGTCACGCCGTCACCACCACATCGCTTCTCGCGGGGACAACCACGTCTTCCTTCAAGACGACCCTGCAGATTCCAAGGCGCTCTTCGGGTTGTCGGAGTATAACGTCTTCTCCGTTAGGTCTCAGGACATTCCTGCCGACCTCGATCGTCGCCTCGTGGCACCTGAGAGCATCCAGTTCCAGAATCACCTCCTCAGGCACCTTCGCGACGAACACCCACAGACGTACGGCACTCTGTCCCAAGCTCAACTTCAATTGGGCCTCCTTCTCCACCGGCGAGGTGTCGATTGATGCGGTCATCAGCTGGTATGGTCGGCTTGGCTTCCTCGTCGGCAAACCCCTGGCTATGTCGGGTCTGATAACTGTTGCGGCTGCCCCGGTGTCCACTAGCATGCGGCGCGGCTTTCCTCTGAACCAACCGTCTGCGATGAGGCTGTCATCCATTCGTAAGGCTGACGACGCGCAGTGTCACTCGAGGGGATGGTGGTGATGGCGTCGACTTGCCCCTAGCCACGACGGCCCTTACTCGTTTCCCGGCTGCTCTCCTTGGTGTGAGCAGTCTCTCTCTAGGTGTCCCGGCTCTCCACAACCCCAACACTTGCCACTAGGTCTTTTCCGGTGCCCCAAGGGTGGCCTTCGGTCTCCCGTGTAGTGGAAACTCCTGGCTGTTGACATCGTGGTTGCCGTCACCTTGGCCGCCTCCATCCTCAATGTTGCCGTTAGCGCCTCATGAATATTTTGTAATCACCGAGCATTAGGCACTGACGTATCTCGATCTCTCGTACCCCGTCAACAAAGATGTATGCGGCTTCCCGGGAGACGAACTCAGGTGGGAGCTCAACTAAGGCTTTGCTAGCCAGCTGCTCAATTGACTGGGCGATCTCCTGCAGCGTCACCCCTGGCTACTGCGACCTTCACTTTAGCTGACTGCGGTAGGTTGCGTCTAGACTTTGGTTCCCGAAACGATTCTCCAGGGCCTCCCAGATGTCCTTGGGCACCGCTGCTGTCTGTACCACGTTCAGGACTTCCGCGGCCCGTCCCTGGAGACTGGCTATTAGCTGATTGGCCTCTTCCTCCAATGACCACCTGTTGCACCCGGCCAACGTGTCGAACTGGCGTAGGAAGACTTCGAACGTTGTCGCACCGCCGTATTTAGGAGGTTTGATGCGCGCAGATGTTGTGTCGCGTCCCGGCGCGTCGACCTTCAGATCCTTCAACCTCCTGCCGACGACGCCCTCCACTATGGCGTTTAGGGACTTCACGCTGCTTTCGGCCTTTCCTTCCAGGTGTTTAACGCGGCTCGCCAGGTCTTCGACGCGCCCGCCTACCTCCGTAACTCCTCCTTTACGCCGGCCAACTGCTCCTCGAACTTTGCTGCGAGAGCCTCGTTCGCCGCTTTCATTTCCGTGGTAAATTCGGTCGTATTCGCGGTCAGTTTGTTGTTTGTGGTCTCATCATCTTGGCGATGTTGTTCCGTTTTCAATTCATTCAACTCTGCGGCCAGGTTGTTATTTACCACTTCTGTTTTCTCAGCGAGGTTTCCATTCGCCGTCTTCATTTCTATTATCTTCTCCAAAATCTTTTCCAATGCCGCGTCCGTCGTTGAATATGTCACTTCCTGACATCAGTAGTGACTTTAGGGTTCGTAGAATCAAAAGTCCAAATTGCCGAAACTCAAAACGTTCTTTATTTACGTAGAAATATACCTGGTACACTTGCCGATTACACAGAATTACGTAGCGCACACAATTAAAATCCACCAGTTCATCTATGACAAGTCCACTCCACACCTACTACTCGGCACCTTGCCTTAAAACACTGAAAGAACTCAAAACTGACGTCGGTCAGCTGTTACTGGACGCTTCTACACACCGCGCGAAATCATTCTAGAGTTTCGCGGCCTCTCCAGGCGGACGGAGAAGGGGAAACCAGTGACTTCTGGTTACTTCTCTCCCCACCCCGTCTCTACTCGGCACGTCATAAGCACTACGCATTAGCGTAGGCGGGCTTAGCGCTATCCGTCTCCACCACTCCCCGTTTCTCTCTCTCTCTCTCTTGCCTCGTGACAGTATTTATAAGATTCCGCTGGTCACAGAAAGGAATGAATACTTATTGTCATCACAATTTATGTGTTTAACAGCGCAGGTCGGTAATTGTATTTATTTTATAGATTGCAGTAATTATTATTAATAAACAAATAATAAAACAAATATTTTTCTTGTACTTTCACTCAAATAGGAAATAGTAAGCATCGCTGAAACACTTTCGGTGCCACGAATCTCATACTCAAGAACCAGCTAAGCTGAACACAAAACACAGTCACGGATAAATCAAGCGGCAATTGTTGTTCGAATGGCTCGTACCGTGGTGGGGACATCATAAGCTCTAAAACTATAATAAGGTATTAGAAGTTATTTTAAAAACCTTCCATATACCTGGTAGAGAAATAAAAATGAATATTGCATTTCGAATATCGGAAACCACCTTAAATATGGCTCAAACTTAACCTTAAAATTAATTGTGATTTAACACGAATTGTCTATTTCAATGAGTTATGTCTACTACAGTAAGTTTTTGTCTTTCGGAAGGTTCGATAATACTTATACAAAAAGATATCAGAGTTAGATTATTTATATATACTCAAGATATACATTTTAGTTTTCACCTGAATGTGCCAAACACCTGACAGTTAAATCAAAATTATGCGAGGCATTTCTGAGAAAGTACCAAAGAGAAAAGGGTAGTGGTGTTTTTGAAATTATTTGTGTCACATCCTCGGAGAATGCTGAACTTAAATGTTAAGTTAGTTATTTATTCCATTCATTTCAATTATGAGTTCACATTCACTTGCGCGTGAACGCACACTTTCTCACACTTCTAAGGTTTTCCTTTGTGTTTAGGAGATCTCAAACCATGTTTGGTTTACTGAACTCTAAATATCGAATGTTTGGCTGTAATATAAATACTCCCTCTATCTACAATAGATATGGTCCATATTAAAATTAGACTCGCATCGCAACTAAGGTGTTCACAGAACTAACTCCTATTATGTGGTTTATTTCTCAATAAATGAAAGTGGGGTAGCATTGAATCTACTGCAGCCGATGAAGTATATGACGGTAGGAGAGGTGGCGGGATACTGTAAGTATTGCGGTTTCTTAGTTGTGTTGTTAATTCAAATTTTTAAATTTGACTATAACTTGGTACAGAAAATAAAAGGTGCCATTTATGACTTATTCAAGCTACTTGACATCTAAATATCCACTGAACATACATATAAAAAACTTCTTTCTGAGTAGATTACAAATGAGCAAAGGAAGTGAAACGGGGTAAGAAAACCTCTCAAAGGTGACTACGAGATGAAACCTAAAGATTTTCTTTCCATACAAATGATGACTTAACATATTTCAAAGATATCTGAATCACGTTTCATGAGTTTTTCCTCCCTAAGAGCAGAAAGGTATTTAATAGTTGAGAGCCGTTTTTTATCTGCAAAACTCTTGCGACTCTTAAGTTAGTGAGCAGTGAACCACGACCCAAAGTTTCCAACCAAAAGTTTCTCCTCTTGCTGTCTCTTAGTATAAATCTCGGCTCATAACTCTTCATTCCCATATCTCTCTCTCTCCTCCAGCTTTAATTTCACTGTTATTTATTATGGATTTTGGGCGCATCTCTCTGCGGAATATCGCGCCACCGTGACTTCTCTGGTACTGCTACTTTACATTCTGCCAGAGAAATCTGCAGACTATAGATAAGATACTAACATTCTCCAGACAGGGGTGTCTCATCAAGTCAGTGTTCTGACAGTTTCAAGTGCATAAGACAGTTTTAGGGAGAAACCAAATGGCAGGAATTGCCAAAAATTACACCCTTACTTTTTTGTGCAACCTTATTAATTATAATTATAATTATATTATAATTATCTCTTTAATTTGATAAACGAAACGATTTAAATTACTATTTAAATGTATTTAGTAATTTAAATATATGTAATTTTGTGCTTGGCCGTAGTTATAATTGTATGACGTAATGTGATGACGTAGCATTAAATCGGCCAATCACAGAAAATCAATAATCTTGGTAGATATGTTCTGTAATCTGGGGAGTGATGAATAGTCGTGCAGGATCAAGAAGTTTTATGTAGTAAATGGAACTGTTTTTATTAAAAAGGGAAGAATTCATCGATATGCTAGAGGTAACCTGTAATTGAATAGGAAAGGAAGTTCAAGTAAAATGTAATCCAGATAATACAATTAAATTATTTGTTACAAAATTTGACCTCTCCAAAATATTATTCCGAACCACACCTGAAAACAAGACCTCTCATGACTCTTATTTAAAATAAGATGATACAATTGGTGACCAGAGGAAGCTGATAGCCGCAAAAACTTATACGAGGAGAGAAGGAATTGTGCTTCCACGTTAGAAATCCCGTTCCATAAATGATTGTAAGAACAATGCGTATATAATATAAATAATCCTACATGTCGAATTTTCTATTGTGAATTCTGGATCACTTTACAGAAACAAAATCCCTTTGCACATTAGAATACAGTGCTAAACTTTAGTCCAACTTTCAGTTAGTGCTATACACTACAAATTGGTGTTTACTATTAGTTATGGACACTTTTGTGCGCTCAAGTCACGTGGTTTCCTGATTTTCTTTGTTCGGCTTTTGTAATGTGGAAATTTTACTCTATTAATCCCCTATAGAGCTTTGTCAGTAAATATGTTCAGGTACAAATGACCTGGTTTCTTAGAACTATTGAAAAGAGATGCGCTTTAAAATTTCAAAAGTATACCTAGGTATTCTTTTGTATCTACATTCCTTTTAAAAGCATGTATCATTAGTTTCTTAAATAATTTCTAAGAAAAGTTAATCAGCTGGTGGTGGAAATCATTTATAAAACTGTTCTTAATAAATGAAGTAGATAAACTCTGAACGCACACATCTATATACCGCAAATATTTGTCTGATAATAGGTTTCTTAAATTGGTTCTGAGATATTGGCTGATGAATCATACGACAGTAAAATGACAGACTTGACAGAGACAGGTGACATCGCCGTAATGTTAGACGATTGCATTCAGGAGGTGCAGGCTTCGAGTCATATGAACTTCCAGTCTATGTATTTTCGTCGTTTTCCCTATTTGATAAGGTGAATGTTGTAGTTGTTTCTCTTCTACCTTGAATTTCCGTTCCTTTTTTCCCTATTGTTTTGCTTCCCTTTTCATTTTATTTGATAGGGATCCGTGATGTACACTGTCGATTGGTTCAGTCACATGGCGTGGGTGCTAACTTGTTGGACAGTTGTTCTCGACCCTGCTACTTGTCAGCATTCTCTGAGTCGCCTCTGTTGAGTCTAGTTCTCTGAGGTTCCGCTTCCTGTAGTTGTTCCACCTCATCCGTTCCTACCGGGGATAGGAAATAAGAGGGATCCACGTCGAGTGCAAGTGTGAGTTATTTGTTCCGCTTGCTAGTCTTAGTCATAGTCACGCAAAACATTTAATTGGTACAATCAAATCATTCTTCTGTACACTGCATGTTCACATTGGAAAAAACTAATTAAATTGTAATCAATAATAATTGGCACATTCAATGGAAATTGATGGAAAAAGGTCGAAAGCAAACTAACGACCAATAAGGCGGTATTTTCTAATATATGAAAGTGACAAACTGTATGATGGTAAATAATAATACTAATAATAATAATAATAATAATAATAATAATAATAATAATAATAATAATAATAATAATAATAATAATAATAATAATAATAATAATAATAATAATAATAATAATAATAATAATAATAATAATAATAATAATAATAATAATAATAATAATAATAATAATAATAATAATAATAATAATAATAATAATAATAATAATAATAATAATAATAATAATAATAATAATAATAATAATAATAATAATAATAATAATAATAATAATAATAATAATAATAATAATAATAATAATAATAATAATAATAATAATAATAATAATAATAATAATAATAATAATAATAATAATAATAATAATAATAATAATAATAATAATAATAATAATAATAATAATAATAATAATAATAATAATAATAATAATAATAATAATAATAATAATAATAATAATAATAATAATAATAATAATAATAATAATAATAATAATAATAATAATAATAATAATAATAATAATAATAATAATAATAATAATAATAATAATAATAATAATAACCATATTTTTTCTCAAGTAAGCTTGCTCTTGCCATGGTGCCAAATGGACAGGATTGATTTGTCTTCTGAAACAATATATCTGTAAAATTATAAACGCACACATTTTCAATTATTATGTTGGCATTTTATTACAGCTCCTTATAACTTGCATTTCCTTACTATGTAACTGGTTTTCAATACCTATTCTTAAGCACCAAATAAATATTCGTCATATTGCTCCTTCACCATATGGGTAAGCACGTCAGTGAATTTTAAATTCCATTTTGCCAACCCCTACTTTTCAAGATTCTTATCATCCAAAAGTGTTCCTGGATCACATTTTCTAATCTCTTGAAATTGAAAGTTCAAAGATTATTTCATAATTTAGGAATTATATATTTTCGTGCACCAGTTAAAAAAATTAAATGGTTCATTTGGAATTATTTTCCACAACTCTCATTGAAAAAGTTGAAAAATTCGATATCATACACACAAAAACGTTTTTATCTTAAATTATATCATTAAAAATAAGGAATATCTGTAACAATCACTGTAATAAGTGCCACGACAATTACCATAAGTTTGTAATTTAAGCTCAGGTTAAAAATTTTCGACTAATAGGCCATATTGCAGGGTTCAAGAAGCACCTATTGTCATATCCTACCGTAGGTATCTTAGCTAGATGAATGCACGTGTGTGAGAGATAGGAATATTATAATTAATATGAAATTAATGATACAAAGTAGCCGTTAAAGGAATTGTAACAATTTGCTTAAAACCTGTAAGGAAATATCCCAATGGGTCACATACTTGTGGTATTCCAAAGAAATGTCATGTTACGTCTGATCTCTTCCGGTACCTACTTCCGGTGCTTACGTCACTATAACGCCAGTAATTCGCTATGAGCTCGACAATATTACTATACCGGACCGCACAGCCGAACTTGGAGGCCAATGAAACAGGATAGTTATACCTATAACAGAAGCATGGGTTTCTTTATTGTGCTTGAGTTTTTATGGTCAATGAGAGAAAGTGGGGGGTCAAAACAAAACGATTTGAGCTCCTCGCAACACTTCACGTGCTTCAAAATGAAAAGGATAAAATAAGGGGTTGGTGGTGTTTAATGTGCACTTATCTTGATTTTGTATTTTGTTCATTAACGAAAATAGTTTATATTTATAATTAATTTGTGAATATTAGCTAAACATTTTTTACTTTACAATTATATAAATATATTTTCAAATCCGAACACCTCAGTTTTATTCGATAGCTTTATAGCTCAGTAAGTTTATTACAGTTGTCATAACAGAAATATCAAATATTCATTGGAAAACACGGTGTTCATTAACTTATCTTTTTTATTGGTCCGTTTCTTTTTCATGACATTTTTTAATGTTTGCACAATTAGCACTACAATGGGCTACAGTATATTGTCTAACAGTCTCAATAGTAAACCTGCAATGGTTTTCGTTTAAATGCTAGCCCTATTGCGAGAAGGCGCGTTCAATGAGCTAATGGATACAAAACCTAAATAGTTGATGTGCAATTCATGACTTTATGACTTTATTATCTGTTTCGCTTCAATAGATCCTTGGTTATACGCAATTTGGCATACATTTTATGTAGAACTATAACGGGACAGGTTACACTCATGTATTATAAACAATACAGGTATTTTAGAATACGGGTAACCTGAAGGCCTCTCACATCGGTTAAAATGTGCTGGGTATTTTATTTTCTGAGTATCTAGTCAAAAAGTATCAAACTAATCGGAATAAAATTATATATTTTTGGTTTTTCACATACTCACACACACGTACACACACACAAACATACACAGATAGTCTTCAAAAAGTATACAAGAATCACGTGATACTGATATAAGCAGATGAGCTTTTACTATATGGAGGAGACTGAGGAGAGACTGTGAAAGCGGCAAGGCGTAAAGTATTCTGTTCGGCAATCCGCAAGGTTCGAAATACAAACCAAGTGTAATATTAAAAAGGTGTGGTTGATTAATGTTTTCTGCCGAGCGTATACCATTGTGAGAATATCATCAAATAAATGAAGTACTTCCCGGTTAAACCGTTATTGCTTCCTCTATCGCATTCCTATAAGACACAGAAGGAATTGTATGCCACCCAAAATTTTAATATCAAGACTAGACTAGAAATATACGATTTGAATTTAAAGAAAGCCCTTAGCAAAAGTCCCCCTTGAATTTGTGTGTATGAACTGCCTAACCCAAAAACGAGAGCATCTCTTAGACGTGCGATAAGAACTTCAAGAAAATATCTCCAGACTAAATTACCCTTCCATGGATAATTTTCCAAACATTTTGATTTCCTCAAAAATGCCTCTAACGATTCTGATTAAAATTCCATATGTATAATATATTTTTACGATAAATGAAATAATGTATTTCTTGAAATTTCTGTGAATGACCTCTGAAGTTTTCGTTCTGAAAACCTTTTTATTGAACTGGTGAACTGTAAGAGATAGATAAAAGTTTACAAAGTACACAGTTTATATAAACAATCTGTTGAGTTAATCATTTCCGAGATATTTATTGTTATGTGCTTTTGTTTTCATCACACACATATTAGTCAGCTCTTTAAAGATTTGACTATCGCCTACCTGTAGGTACTATAATACGCTAACCCCACTATAGCTTGTAAGAAAATTTCTACAAATATTTATCTCGTTCAGCGTGAAGTAGAAAGAAAAATAAGCCTTTTAACAATAGTTTGTTTTGAAATGTCTGTAGAAAGACATACACATCAGTGGGTCAGCCGAAAAATTAAAATAAAGTGCTATAACAGTCATTACTTGGTATGCAAGTGAACCCCGAATAATTAAATTGGAAGTTAAAAGCAAAATGGAAGGTTTGAAATAGTTCTCAAGAAAGGTACAGGCATGTTCTAGAAGAGACCATGTAAAGATTAAGTAATAGGCTAAAATCAGCACATCATAGAGAAAAAATAGTCTGTAGTTATAAGTACCTAGGTTTACTAAATTACGCAGTACAAATTAAGACCTGTAATAAAACTAGACAAATTAAGACATAAAATGAGAAGTTACTGTCTATACCTTTAGTATATTGCTTTCAAAACCTAGAGATCCCGTGTTGGATACACGGTTGGTGGATGGAAATTTTCCCTTAGCTAGGATTATTCCTCGCCCTCCCTAAAGCCTGAGGATATAAATATGTATATGTATGAATTTATGGGGTACATAGAAAATCCACCGTAAACAAACCCAAACGACTAATGAAATAGTACCTAAACAAGTGAACGTCACTGCCGATAACCAGTTATTATTCCTAAGGCAGAGCCGTCAGTATGATCTTAGATCTTAAAGGTGGCAGATAAATGGAACACACATACACACAGAATAAATAAATAAATAAAATAATAAATATATAATTAACTGCTGAAATATGTTAAAATACCTCAAAGGAAGTTCTGTAAAGCACCAAAAGTGAAAACTGGACAGTAGAACAATGAATAGAACGGGCAGGGAAATAGTAGACATACTGGAAGATAGATTTCTAGGAACAGTAGCAGCATTAAGCCAACAAACAAATGAGAAAATGTGAAACAATTAAGCATGTGAAAACTTAGACAAAAAGATCAAAGAAAATAAAAATAATTTCCATCAGTATTTTTATTAAGAAATCAAAAAGGAATGAATACTAAAAGCATTGTCAAATTATATACCTATAGTATTATCTCAAACTAGGAACACCAATAACAAAATGGCACGATATTTTTGAGGAGGGAACAGGTCGAAAAGCCTATCACCAATTAAAAAGTGAATTATAACCCCCAAAGTAAAGGAAAGGCAAGTTTAAAAACATACATAATGTATTACAGCATTTGATTTGTAGCGATTGTTATATTTCAGTAACTTTTCCACAATCCTTTTTGTCTAAAAATGTTTTCAAACTGAAGGGTCATTCACAATGAAAATGCTAACGTTAACGGATGGACGCAAGCGTATGTTGTAACCATAAACGTAGAAAACCAGTCATAATGGAAAAACGAAAACGTAATTATAGTCACTCAGAAATTAGATGCTTTAAAATGGCACCTACTCATGAAGTAACATTCATGCATGTTCAAACAACAGCAGCCAATTTCCTCGGTGCACTATATCAGAAAAGAAAACGGTCGTCTTGGCGTAGATGGTGGGTTCATCCATTGAATGGAAGAATAATTTATCAAGGAGACTTTCATAATTTATTTCGTGAAATGAGATATGATGATGCAGTGCAGTTCCAAAGAGTGACTGCTGCACAATTTGATATCGTATTAAACCTAGTACAACAATTGATATCCAGATGTTATTCGTCAAAGCTACGTCTGTAGATTTATCCGTTTTGTCATACAGACAAGCATGGTTCTGATACAATTCAATAAGCATTTTTTCAAAGGCAGCTATTTTCCACTGTTTCCTTATTGGTGGATTTATTCGTTCTAAGTAAACGCAAACGCAAAAGCTTAGAGTTTGCAAGAATTTACGTTTGATGTGTGAACGTTTGCGTTTTCATTGCGAATGGCCCTCATTAAATTAGCTGATCGGAAGCTCTTGCGTTCATGTTTCATTTGCGTTTACCTATCATTTTGAATGTTTCTTGAGGAAATGGTACTTAGATATATAAGTAGTATAGCAATCCGCCGGTTATAACACAAGTTCAAAATACTATACAATTTTATGCAAAAATATAGCCAAAATTCACAATAATACACAATAATAAAATCTATAGATAATAAGGCTAAATAAGTGCAAAATAGCCTTCAAACTACTTAATTATAATATTTGATTAAATCTAAGTATATCTCCAATTATTATCAGAATTATAGGAATTCAATTTCATGTCTTGTCTGGTTATGTATATTTTTCTTACCTTTATAGATCATTTTACTTTTATTGGAAACTAGTATTTGTATTTTTTCATTATTTAATAACATAGCGTACCGATTGGGTAGTAATAGTTTATATTTGTTATTCAATGTAAGCTGTGCTTTATCTCCAACTTTTGTCTTTATAATATTTCCATTTGTAATAATGTATGGTATATTTAATTCTAGGTCCTCTAACTTTATGTACTCTGTTGATGCGTTTAGTATTTCCTTTAAAGCTTGAGCGCTTTGTGGATAGAGAAATTCTTTAATAGCACCATTGTAGCTTTTTTGTTCTGTCATTTAGTAGATAAAATATTTTGAAATGCAAAACTTGGTCCTCTGTACAATACAGGTAATAATTAATAATATCATGCAATATACAATATAAAATCAATAGAGCACAAAATACAAAACTTAAGATTTTACAAACAATTGTTGAGGTTTCTGAAGGCACAAAAAGATTTATAAATTGTCAAGAAATTAAAGATTGTTTGTTTTTATTTGAATCCTGCATTTGTAACTAAATGAAGAATTATTTATTTGCTCAGATAATCTATAAAAGTAAAAAGCAAATTTAAGATTTTTTAAAAAGAAACTTCGGCCGAAGGTTCACCCTACCTATCTTGCCTGTGCCAGCCATTCATTTCGCAGAGGAATTGATACTTTTCCAAACAGCCTCTGACTTTACTCCTATCTGTATACGGCCTATCACATGCGACGGTGAAATTTTATATTCTAAGGGGCCCCTACTCGCTTTCATACCTATCGTTTCCTACATATCCTACGTATCCTATGATCGCGGGTGCTCTCGAATTGGAGTCACTGTATTTAAACTATTTGATCTGGCCAGAAATCAAACTGCTGCCTTAACCAACTGAACTATTAGTCAGGGACGACGAGTTGCGTTTCAAATCGGGGATTTAAGTTGTCTAAATAACAGGTGTTTTTAAACACTCTTTTTATTTATCATTTTTAAAGCCAAATGATCAACGAATGACAATGATAATATTAAACACTTGCATATTCAAGTAATTATTGAGTATAATTCAATATTAACGATTGCAATTCTTTTTACCCAGGGAAGAAACTAGATAACGCCACTAAATAGTTCCAAGTTGTACTATCAGATTACGCTATTTAATGAGAAAGCAAAATGGCGTGAGCGAAGCTTCTCTCGTTCCGCGTCATGCCCGGATGTCCTTGAGTTACAGTGACAATCTGTAGGGAACTGAGAACGCAATCAGAATGAGTAAGTCTTCCGTTTAAGGAAGGGTTTATGTCGACTGATATAATGAATTAGGCTAATAATTACGCGACAATTATAAATTATTTGCAAAACTTTTTATTTTTTCAATTAAACCTTCATATGTGTTAATACATTCTATTCCAAATATAGACAAGTTGTTTTTATCCGCTTTAAATAAATGATTTGTAAATTCATTATATTCGAAATATGTGTTATTTTTAAAGAAATACATCATTGCATCTATCTATCTAAAAGCTGATTCCATTGCGGTAGGTACTCCAGAAAATCGTTTGTTTGCTAATCCGTGATATTTTGCTTTAAAGGTGCATTCATCAATTTCTATGTAGTAATCATCATTGAAGAACATACAAGTTTGACCCGTATACGAATTATACATAGTATTAATTTTAACATTTATGGATATACCCAAATCAGAGAATGATTTTGGATAATCAGATACAAAATTTAAACTTGGATATTCTACCATGTATATTTGTTTTTCTATGATTAAAACTACTTCCCCATTTGGTCTCTGATATATAGCGTATATTCTTTTGAAATCTTGAGGTAAGAAATGTAACCAATCACGTATTAACTGTGGCTTATTGTTATAAGTTTCTTCCTGTAAATCATAGATCCAAAACCACTTATTGTAACATATATACATTAATTGATTGGTTATTAGAAAAGTGTGAACATCCTTAAAATTGCATAAATTTGGTGTTATTTTATCTACCGTAGTAGTTACTGTAGGTTGTGTTTCTGGAACTATTGGAGATGAAAGTCCATAAAGGGTTTGTATTCCCAAAATGTCATCATGGTGTAAATCTATTACATCGCTTGTGTAATATGGATACATAACGGCTCCTTTTTCATTAGTTTGTGATAATCCTAGAGAATGTCCGATTTCATGTATTAAAACTGAAAGCAAGTTAGTTTTTTTCGCTTGGACTTAATTTATTCATTTTTAAATACCAGTCTTCGTCGGCATTTATGTGAATTTCTACCAAAGAATTATCATGTTCTGGGTGAAATGCATGTGCTACAGTACCGCCAATACCATCAAATGTACTAGTACAATATCCATATTTCTTCCGATATTTATGATTCAAACGTTTATTTGAAATTAGAATATCTGGTTTTAAAATGTTATGTTCAAACGTTAATCCACTATAGCGTTCCCACACTTTAAATGCAGAATCCGCAATATTAGTTATAGTTCCATTTGCAACTACATAATGCCATCTTAAATGTTTTGTTTTCCATTTATTCGACGACGTAGTAAATCCGGAAGGATTATCCACATTTCCTCATCTTTTGGAATTAATTAAAGTTAATACCTCGGAATTAAGTGAACCATCTGTTGTTAAAATATGAAGTAATAAAACTGCATGTGTAAGACTTTTTTGATCGATTCTTTTAAGTTCTTGTTTTTCCACACTAAGGTATCCGAAGTTGTGAAGCTGTGTAATAACATTTAGAGTTTGATTAGCATTGCTAAATACAAGATAGCATGATAAAATGGCTATTACACTAATTCTCATTTAGTAGATTTAAATTTCTTCTGTAACCTTTTTCAAACTTAGATCGATAGTTATGGTTTTCTCACTACCCATAATAACGTAAATAATTGTAGTATCTGGAACATTAGCTCCAAATTCTAAACTATTTATTAACTGATTTTTATCTACATATGTAATATTTTTTCTAATTGTCATATCCATTACTGCCATAAATTGCTTAATAGCAAAGTCGTCAAAATCCCATCTTACACATTTATTTCCGGCCCATCTCTCAGCCAAGGAAGCATAAGCGTCATATGCCACTTGGTAACAATGATTCATAATTTTCCATTTTTGTCTTTCTATTGGAAATTCTTCATTTCTTGAATTTTTGAATGACCAATTTTCTAGTTGACAATGATCATATTCACTAGATCATATTCACTAGAATCTCTTTTCTGATCGTTTGGCTTATTCGTTTGAAAACGTGTGATACAGATATCAGGATTATCACATTGTAAATTATTGAATGATGTAGTAACATTAATATTTATGCTTTTTCCAGTAAAATTATGTTCTTCTGCAACGCTTTCAGTTTTGGATTTTTTAGCAGTTTCTGGTTCTGAATAAAAGTATAATCCGGTTCATATCCTATGATTGCAATTTTGATTTTAAATTCTTTTATGACAATTAATATTGTAATATTAATATTAATACAATGACAGTTAATCCTAAATTACATAAAGGTTATCTATTATATCTAAAGAAACTAAATATAAATTCTAGTGGATACGATACTTCATAAATACGATTTTGTTCATAATTAAGTCTATTTTCTGTTATAAAACCAGCCCCTATATGTAAGTGTAATTCTGTTTTTGGAACAAAGAGGACAATAAGTTAGAGCAGATATGAATATTGATAAATTTAAAGAACTGTGTAATATGTGCTGGAAAAATAACTTTGGTTTTATTACAATTGATATGACAAGAACACCCAATGATGGTAAATACCGCAAACAAATTAAAGATTTTATAAACGTAGCGTAAAACGTTACGTAAAAGGTTGCGTAAAACGTTACGTAATGCGTAAAAACGTGAAAGATATATATTTTTACGTTATAAATGAATAAATTACAAAAACATCCAGAAGAGCGTCTAAAATTAAGACAGCAATTAATAGAACAATTTAAAGAATGGAAAAGACAACCAATAATGCTATATGAAATAAATAAAAGAAAAGAGCAACCTATTACAGATGCAACTACAGAAAATAAGAATGAATTGCACGCTTTAGTTTAACAAAATAAAAACATTATTAATGAGTTAATTCCACATTCTAAGAATCCTGGTTTACAAGATCTTGATGATAATGAAGCTCTATACCACAACCAGAAGCTATTTCAGACTATAGTACTATTCATATAAGAAAAAAATTAGGAAGATACTTAAATGAAAAAACAGGTAAACCAGTTTTCTAAATTAGAAGTGATGGCACAAAGTTATACATTGGAAACTCAGAAATAATTCCTAATGGAGATAATATTATTATCGAAGGAAGAACATATATTGGAACAGATGGGTTGCTTACTTTGCTTACTAAAAAAATAATTCCAAAAGGTATAGTTAAACCTGAAGATGTATTAAACTATGAAGAAATACTTATAAACTCTAATGCTATTCATCATAATAATGATCCAAATACTGGAAGACCGAAATCTAGTCCAAGTGATAAATATAAAGATTATATTAATTTAATGTTGGACAGATTAACTGAAAGATCTAGATCTAAATTATTTCTTTCTTCTCCTAGAGTTGGCAAAGGAGTTATAGAAACGTACAGAGGAAAAAAGAAAGAATGTGTATTATTGTATAATATCAGTCAACTTTTAAAAAGAATTGGTATTCTTTATGGCGCATGGAAAGCAGGTAATCGTAGTCCAGAAATTAAGAATGAAATAGCAAGTATTTATCATATGTATTTTAAACACCTTAATATGATTGATACGAATATGGAAACTAATCAAAATGCTGCATATGTATTAGGGTCTTTAATTAAATGTACACCAAAAAGTATTTTAAGTGGTAAGTATGGTTCAGGCTTTTTTTAATAAAATTTTGAATTCAGGAATAATGTCAGAAATGCATATGTATAACTTCACAAGAGGAAAAAAGTATAATTACTGTGGACCTGGGACTAAACTAGATGAACGATTAGCAAGAGGTGATGAACCTATTTATATCTTAGATTCTGCATGTTTAGATCACGACATAGCCTATAGAGATGATAAAGATTTAGAATCAAGACATGTAGCAGATAAAGAATTACAATTAGTAGCCAAAGAAATTCAAAACGATCCTAATATACCATTAGGTGATAAATTTGATGCTGCATTAATAAGAGGAGGAATGTGGACAAAACGTAAATTAGGCTTTGGAATTATTGAACGAAAAATAGGAATACCTGTTTGTCTATAAAAATCACATATTTTTTCTACAATAATTGCTACTACCGGCATTCATTATCATAGAGAAATTTCTTAGAAGTTTCAAAAAAGGAAGCGATATTCACTATGGTGGATCCATTTTTCCAATATCTGCAATTTTGGGGGCAATTCTCAAAATAGGAGAACTTATAGAAGGTAAGAAACCTATACCTGCTAAAGTCGGCAATGGCGTTACACTAAGCGAATATAAAAAGGCAATTAATACGCTTAAAGAAGCAAAACTTGGAGGTTCAGTTGAAATAAAATATGGAGGTTTTGTATTTACGATACCTATGATTATTGGGGTTTTAACAGCTATAGGATCGCTTGCAGGTGGAAGTGCTGCTATTGCTAAAACAATTCTTGGTAATAAGAAAAACGAAAAGGAACTTGAAGAGCAAAAACGTCATAATTTAGCTATGGAAGCAAAAGATGGTTCTGGAATGCGCGTTAAGAAACGAGAAAAATTATGTTACGCCTCTAAGCAATATAGATATTATAAATTATGTAAAAAAATTAGGTATCAAACATTTTAGAGGCGTATTTATGTCAAATACACTTCCTTTAAAACCAAAAGGTTTAGAATGTGGAGTTGTTAATTTTGAAGATAGTTCTAGTATAGGAACACATTGGATATGTTATTGCAAAAAGGATAAAATAGCGTATGTTTTCGATTCTTTTGGAACTGGATTACCAAAATCTTTAATTAATTATTTAAAGGGAAATAGAGTAGATTTCTTAAATTTTATTAGAGCAGACACTGTGCAATAAACGTCACAAGTAATTTGTGGTCATCTGTGTATTACAGTTCTTAAATTATTTTGGGATGGATATTCTTTTCCAGTTATTCAAAGTTTATTAAAATCATATCCAAACTTGTGGAAACATTATTTTAAATCTATATAAATAGGAATCAATATTAATGGAAATCCATCCATTAAAAATATTATTGATCTTGATACAGATTCTATTAAAAGTTACTTACTTGCAGAACTTAAAAATGACAACATAAAAATAACAGAAGAATAAGTTTAAGCCGACATTCTAGGTATACTTAATCAAAAAACGAAACAAACTGAAAATATTTTAATGAATAAGTTATTAGAACTGGAACTGGATTACTGGATTACCAAAATCTTTAATTAATTATTTAAATGGAAATAGAGTAGATTTCTTAAATTTTATTAGAGCAGACACTGCAACAAACGTCACAAGTAATTTGTGGTCATCTGTGTATTACAGTTCTTAAATTATTTTGGGATGGATATTCTTTTCCAGTTATTCAAAGTTTATTAAAACCATATCCAAACTTGTGGAAACATTATTTTAAATCTATATAAATAGGAACCAATATTTATGGAAATCCATCCATTACGAATAATATTGATCTTGATACAGATTCTATTAAAAGTGACTTACTTGCAGAACTGAAAAATGACAACATAAAAATAACAGAAGAATAAGTTTAAGCCGACATTCTAGGTATACTTAATCAAAAAACGAAACAAACTGAAAATATTGTAATGAATAAGTTATTAGAAAAATTAAAGCAGTTAGATAGTACTTTAGAAACTGCTGTAAAGAGAACTGTGGAAGAAATTTTGAATATTATAACGGATGCAGAAAAATTTAAACACTTGCAGGATAAACTTGTAGAAATTAAAGCAGAAATATTTAGCGTAGAAACTAAAACAAATTAGGAATTACTTAAAGAATTGAATCACTTAGAAAATAAAACAAAGCAAGAGGTAGTAAGCCAAATAGATGCTAAAACCAAAAATATTCACAGCGAATTTACAAAAACATTAAATAACATGTTCAACATTACAAAAAAACTATGTATCATTCAAAAACCGAAGTGTAGTCAAAATTAAGAATGGTGTGGATAAATATGATGCTGCAAGCAAAGGTCAGTTAGATAATGCAATTCAAGAAGTGAAAACCTTATCGAGACCAAAGAGAACTCTTGATGATGAAAATTACGATTTCGAAGATAAACGATTTTTCAATATGAGTTCCCCCATTCAAGACTATGATGCAGTGAAGCTAATATATTTAAAAATAATGTAATTAGCACAATACTTTTATATGGCATAAAGAAAGGAAAATACTTCCAATTTAACGGTGCATCCCACTATCCAGTATTCAATGAATTTAAGATGAAGAGAATGGATTCAAATTTAGATAAGTTGGTGTTGGAGATAAAACCTATTTTTTCAAAAGAAACTAGAAGAGCTGATGCACCATAAATGCTACCGTATAGGGTTCAATCTGGTGATGGTCCTTATTTCACGGATGATGGAACATATCACGATGTTTATGCACGGTTTTTAGTATTATGCGTAAGCTTTCGTTTGAATTAAACTTAATACATATTTTTGTGCTATAAATGGATGGGAAAACTGCCATTAACAGAAACGAAGCTTCTTCCCTTGCGGCCACATGCTTTTACGGAACATATAAACTACTAAGAGTAATTATTAGAGCATTGCGCGTGGCCCAGAGGCGAGCCGCTTGCGCTCGGTCGCAGACACATTCGCGAAAACGTAAGAACAGAGATTAACTTTTTAAAGAATTTTATCTTTTATAGGTAAATGACAAAAACATATTGCGTAAAGTGTAAAACCAAAACCAATAACACTAATCCTATTAATAAGACAACAAAAATGGAAAACCATATATTATCCAAATGTGCTATATGTGGATCAAATAAATCTACATTTAAAAAACAAAACTTAGACGCAGTCAGAGATCGCAAAGCTCGAGACATTGAAAAATCTGAAAGAGATCAAATAATATATGAATTACATAAACCAGCCAGAAGAAATTATGAAACACGAAAAGTAATAACATACGGTATTGATGATTTATGGCAAGCTGATTTGGTAGAAATGGATACCGGTAATCTAAAAGGCATTTCTAAAATAAATAAGGGATATAAATATATAATAACTATAATAGATATCTTTTCAAACATGGCTTGGACTATACCATTAAAAAACAAAACCGGTAAAGATGTTACAAAAGCTTTCAAAGAGATATTTAATATACCTGGACGTATTCCTAGAAATTTGCAAACTGATAAAGGCAAAGAATTTTACAATAAAGAATTTAAAGTGTTAATGAAGGAACAGAATATCATTCACTATTCATCATATACAAATATCAAAGCATCTGTTGTTGAACGTTTTAACAGGACATTAAAAGAAAAACTGTGGAAACAGTTCTCTATTCAAGGAAATTATAAATGGATCGATATATTACAAAAATTAGTTAATAGCTATAATAATACATATCACACCACTAAGCCCATTGAAGTTAATTTAAAAAACCAAGAGGCTATCTATTATGATGTATGCCCCTCTAAGGGTCCAGAGGCAAGCTACGCGGATCTAAGATCCTGCCACAAAAATACGCGATACAAAGTCGGTGATAAAGTTCGTATTAGTAAAATTAAAGGTATATTTGAAAAAGACTGTACACCTAATTTGTCTACGGTGATATTTACAGTTGATGAGGTATTTAAAGGTAACCCACCATATTGTCATCTTAAGGACTCCAAAGATGAAGAAATTTTAGGTACATTTTATGAACAAGAAATGCAGAAAACGCAATTTCCTGATGTATATGTGGTTGAGAAAGTGTTGCGTAAGAAAGGTGATCAAGTGTATGTCAAGTGGCTTGGATTTAGTAGTTTACATAACAGTTGGATAACTAAAAAGGATGTTGTGATGTAATCGGTGGTATTCTACAGTTACGTGTGTTTTACAGAGGCACAAGTTTTACATTTAAAGATATTTTAAGTACTAAATGGAAGTAAAAAACACCCACTCAGTGAGCGCACTATATGGAATATTTTATAATAATTTGCTATATGATAACACATATAAATATTTCAGTTTAGATGATCTAATTAATTTATATAACACAGATATCCATATTAGACCCACTGTGGTTGATTATATAAAAAGAAAACCAATTACAGAAAATCAATGGTCACTAGTTTCAAAGAAGCCAAAGTTAACAGAAGATTTTATAATAGAATTTAAAGATGAAGTTGATTGGGACCGGATTTCATCGGCTCAAAAATTATCAGAACATTTTATTCGTTTGGCTCAAGATGAAGTTAATTGGTTCAATATTTCATCGGCTCAAAGGCTATCAGAAGATATTATTGGAGAGTTTCAAGATGAAGTTGACTGGTCCGCTATTTCATCGGCTCAAAGGCTATCAGAAGATATTATTCGAGAGTTTCAAGATGAAGTTGACTGGTCCGCTATTTCATCGGCTCAAAAACTATCAGAAGATTTTATTCGAGAGTTTCAAGATGAAGTTGGCTGGTCCGCTATTTCATCGGCTCAAAGGCTATCAGAATATTTTATTCGAGAGTTTCAAGATGAAGTTGATTGGTCCGCTATTTCATCGGCCCGAAAACTATCACAAGATTTTTATTAAAGAGTTTCAAGATGAAGTTGATTGGTCCGGTATTTCATCGGCCCGAAAACTATCAGAACATATTATTCGAGAGTTTCAAGATGAAGTTAGTTTGGAAATAATATCAGCACATCAAAAACTCTCAGAGGATTTCATACGAGAGTTTCAGAATAAAATTGATTATAGATGCTTTTCAACTAATTAAAATGTGTTTTATTGGCGCAACTCGGCACCATTTTACAATATTAGACATGAATTTGAGGATACATTATGTTGGCGATCTATTTCAGAGCTACAGTATCTAAATGAAGATTTTATATGCGAGTTTCAAGATAGAGTTTGCTGGGAAACAATTGCATGGGCAGAGCATTATGTAACTGATCAGTTTAGAGAAGAATTTAAAAACATCTTATCACAATATGAAGAAGATACAAAATTAAATCTAATATGGAAATAAATACAGATCTAGCAGAACAGCTATTAAGTCATATGACATACCAATAAGGTGGCTTGGATTTGATAGTACGCATAATAGTTGTTTAAAATATTTGCTTAACAAATTTTCCGTGTATTTACAGGGCAGTAAGTTTTTCATTAACATATTTTTTGAGCAATAAATGGAAGTGCAGAATATTATGAGAAGGTGCAGTGTCTGTAAAACTGCTAAACCTCTTAATACTGATGAATTTGTTAGAAATAAATCTATGAAAGGTGGTATAGGATATACATGTAGGGTATGTCAAAAAATAATTAACCAAAAAAACCTTGAGAAAATTTATTGTGAAACATGTCAGAAATATGGGACAAAATTACATTTTAAAAGCCATACAAAAACAAAAATGCAAGAATTATTGGTATTTAAACAAAAAATATATTTATAGAAATACCCTGTATTTACAGAGCAGTAAGTTTTTCTCTTAAATTTTTTTTCTTAATAAATGGGAGTACAAAATATTGCTTCAAAGCAATTAGATACTTCTAATATAAATAAAAAATAAATAGTAATGACATGGATACTATAAAAAGCAAACGCAGACTGATTAGATTTGCCAATAAATATGGTAATGAAGTATACAAACAAAATAAAAAATGTATTAGACGTCTAAGAAAATATATAAAAAATAAATTTTCTCAGATTAATGCTGAAATACGTAACAATGAAATCTTAGAAATAGAAAGAAGAAATAAGATCATAGAATTAGGAAGAGGAAATCAAAATGTAAGAAACTTCTTCGCTACACCAAGAAGAGCTTTCAATGGTATGGTAAGCGATTTCCCATTTATCTCTCCAAATAACAGAAATTTAATAGTACACTTTAATGAAATAAAGGATAGCGTTATGAACTACATTAAGAAAGGCTTAAACAGACATTCAAATTTAATAATATACATGACAACATACTTTCAATATCATATATTAAACCCATCAAATGGAGAAGTAGTAAGTACAGATACGTGGCGTATTAGATGCCGTAATCTTAATATTGAAAGGTCAGCTATAAATAGAATGGATACTGTATATGAATTAGCTACAAATGAGATATTAAGTAATTTTGAACAACGGACTTATAAAAATACAAAATTTAGATTTGATCGAGTAGTGTACATCGTGCTTATTAGAGACGTACATAAACCCATAAGAGGCGGAAATTGGATTGAGCTACCAAAATGGATTAAAAATAAACATTGTTGTATTAGTGTGAAAAATGCAAAAAATATGATTTTTAAATTGTTAACAAAGAAGATCAACGTTGTTTCGAGTATGCATTAGAAAGTATTTTAAAGCCTATAAAAACAAATCCTGATAGACCGTCTACCTATAACATTGAAAAATATAATGAATTATGTATGGCTTATCCTGTTGCAATTGCATCTGAAAATGTCGAGATATATGAAACATTTCTAAACATCTCTATTAATGTATATGGTATCAATAATGAAGAAGGAGAGGAACAGCTATACACGATGCACACAAGTAAAAATATAGATCTACAAAACAAAAACCACGTAAATATATTAGCTATTGAATCTGTACGTTCAAAAGGTACATTTGGTTCCGACGATTATGTCCCAACATTACATCATTGTGTAGGAATAAAGAATTATAGTGCACTTGTTAGTGGAAAAATTCATAATAGAGGTAAACACATTAATACATGCCCCAAATGTCATAAGACATTTGATGAAAAGGTAGCTTTTAATGCACATATTTCAAACTGTTCCAAAATAAGTGATAATAATGGAGCTGTGATAGTTATGCCAACGGAAACAATTAATATTCAGAAGTATAAATCCATTGGCGCAGAAGTGTTTCATCCATTTACAATAAATAGCATTTGATATGGAAACAACACAGATAAAACCGATATTGTCACTAAGCACGTCCCAAACAGCTATTCATTTACAGGAAATGATATTAATATATTAAGAAGAAACGGTGATCAGTTTAAGCTTATTGTGACTTTGTGGGTTCGTGAAATGAAAAGTCCAACTGCACCACTCAAAAATGTTCTTTATTTCCACCGACTTACAGTTAAACTCTTGCCAATTACACAGAATTACGTAATGCACACAATTACGATTCACCAGTTCGTCCGTTTCAATTTCACTTGCACTCGTAATTACTACAATCCTCCGATGCACTCACACAGTCTTCTCGTCGTACACTAGCACGTCAAGCACTGATTGACAGACTGACTGACTCCTCTTGTCCGACGTGGTGCTTATATAGGATCAGCTGGCCGATCTGGAAGGTTCTAGATTATATGAAATATCCCGTAAGTTCGAGAACACAGGTGGAACAGAAAGAGACGACGCAGAGACGTTTTTTTCCAGCCACACCTTGTTACCGCTATAAGACAAATGAGGGGGGCGTGGCGAACGCCGACCGTCTCCTGCCTGCCCGCTCTATAGGGTGTTCCGACGTTCGGGTGACACTGCTCCCTCCTCAAAGCTGGTCGTCCCGAACAGCACCATCAGAGCGTGCCAGACGATCCAGGTGTACCACCAACATCTTCCCCCGGGGAACCTTCTGGATGCGGTAGACCACGTCGTTAATCCTCTTCACCACCCGGTACGCTCCTTGCCATGGCTGCTGGAGCTTCGGACAGCGTCCCTTAGTCCGGGTAGGGCGGTACAACCAGACCAGGTCACCTTGCTGGAACCCTTGCCTGTCATACCTGGTCTTCATGCGGTCGCTCGCCTTCTGGATTTTCTCGCGAGCCACCTCGTGCATGTCGTGGAGATGGTCTACCAAGTTCTCCACAAACTCAGTCACCAGCGGCTTCGCCTCCGGAGGACTTCCAAAAGCCAGGTCACAAGGGAGGCGTAACTCTCGGCCGAACATTAAGCTGGCTGGCGTCATCCCAGTTGTGTCGTGTGTAGACGAGCAGTAGGCCAGCAGGAACAATAGCACCTTGACGTCCCAGTCTCGCTGATGGCTGGCCACGAGCTTCCTCAGGTGTTCTTCTAAGATCTTGATGTATCTTTCGACCATGCCATCCGACTGGGGATGTAGAGGGTCGTGCGGGTCTTGTTCACCCCTAGCCTTTGTAGTGCCTCCTTCATTAGGTTGGACTCAAAATTGGTACCCTGGTCACTGTGTAGCTCTAACGGTACCCCAAATCGACAGAACACTTGCTCCACGAGGCAGTCAGTGATTGTCTTTGCCTATTGGTTTGGGATGGCATCCACCACCGGCCACTTGGTGAAGTAGTCCACGACCACCATTAGGTACTTGTTGCCTTGGTCAGAAACTGGGAACGGTCCAGCAATGTCAACGGCGATCCGTTCGAATGGCGCTCCGACGTTGTACTGCTGCATGCGACCCCGGCTCCTAGTCTGGGGGCCGCGACTCACCGCGCACACGTGACAGTGACGGCACCATCTCTCAGCATCTGCTCGGAGTCTCAGCCAGTTGTAGCGCTACCGTAGTTTGTCAATCGTTCGGTTCACTCCCAGGTGTCCTCTCGAAGTAAAGGCGTGCACTTCCTACAAGACTTCCGGGACCTTACTCCGGGGAAGTACCAACTGTTCTCTCTGCGTCTTCCCATCGGGTAATTCCCATACCGGAACAGCACGCCATCTCTGGTCTTCAACGAGTCCCATTGGGCCCAGTACGACTTGTAGGTGGCGCTTCTCGGTGCGATGTCCTCCCAGGTTGGTCTCGTCCCTGCCTCCACTTCCCTCAAGAGTGGCCCCAAATCTGCGTCCGCCAGCTGCTCCCTCCTCAGGCCTGCGCTATCCCAGCCGTCCGCAGGCACTGCCACAACTACTCGGACTGCTGCGGCACGCTCCTTCTCTTCCACTCTTGTGCACTGGCCGCACTCTTCTGGACAGGGCCTTCGGGATATGGCGTCTGCGTTACCGTGGCTCTTCCCTCTACGATGTTCCGAGGTGAAGTCTTACTCCTGCAGCCTCTGAACCCAACGTGCTGTCTGGCCCTAAAGGTTCTTAAAGCTCAATAGCCAGGTTAGGGCGGAATTCTCAGTCCTCAGGTGAAATGACTGACCGTACAGGTACTTGTGGAAGTGCTCGAAGGCCTTTACTACCGCCGGTAGCTCTCGTCGGGTGACGCAGTAGTTCTTCTCTGCCTTGGATAGCGTCTTGCTGTAGTAGGCTATCCCCGCTCATGGCCGTCCTGGATCTGCGATAGGACACCTCCAATGCAATGGTCACTAGCGTCGGTGTCCACAATGAAGGCGCCACCCGGTTGTGGGAAACCCAAAATTGGAGCACTGCACAGGGTATCCTTTAGGTGCTGGAAAGCGTCCTCTGTCCACACATAAGGCAGGTGTTCCTCTGCCAGGCGGGTGAGGGGTTTTGCGATGTTGGAGAACCCCTTTATGAAGCGGCGGTAATAACTGCACAGACCCAGGAAACTGCGCAACTCTTTCTTATCCTTTGGGCGAGGCCAATCTCTCACAGCCTGCGTCTTCTCCGGGTCTGTGGCTACTCCGGTTGCTGAGACTATGTGGCCTAAGTAGTTCACTTCCTTGCGGAAGAGCTGGCACTTCTTCGCGTTCAGCATCAAGTTGGTCGCCTGCAGTCTCTGTAGAACCTTACTTAGATTCTCGAGGTGATCTTCAAAAGTCTTCCCGACGATGATGATGTCGTCCAGGTATAGCAGGCAGGCATCGTAACTCAGCCCTCTCATCACAATCCATGAGGCGTTGGAAGGTAGTTTGTGCGTTGCAGAGACCAAAGGGCATAACCGTGAACTGCCAGAGTCCTTGGTCTGTCGAGAATGCGGTCTTCTCCTTGTCTCTTGGGTCTAGATCTACCTGCCAGTAGCCCGACTTCAGGTCCAGGGTCGAGAACCACTGTGCACCAGCTAGCGTGTCCAGGGTGTCGTCAATCCGGGGTAAGGGGAAATAATCCTTCCGGGTGACAGCATTCAGCTTTCTGTAGTCTACGCAGAAGCGCAGCTCGCCGTTCTTCTTCGTCACCAAGACTACAGGGGAACACGAAGGGCTGTCAGACTCTTCAATCACTCCCCTGGACCTAATGTCCTCCAGCATGTCTCGTACCGCCCCTTGCTTCGCCAGCGGAACGCGTCTATGTGGTTGCCAAATAGGCCGGGCGTCCCCGGTGTCGATGCGGTGAAGCACTTTGTCCGTGCGGCCGTAATCACTATCGCCTTGGCTGAAGACGCGCTCGTATCGCCCCAGTAGTTGTCGAACTTTCTCCAGCTGTTCTGCGGTCAGGTGGTCGGCCGCCCTCTTCAGTAAGCCTTCTAGCCGGGCCCCAGGTGTTGCTTCGGCGCCGGCTCCTGTGTCTTGTCGATTGCTGTTACGCTCACCACGGGCTCGCACGTTCCCAACTCCTGACACCAATGTGACTTTGTGGGTTCGTGAAATGAAAAGTCCGATTGCACCACTCAAAAATGTTCTTTATTTCCACCGACTTACAGTTAAACTCTTGCCAATTACACAGAATTACGTAATGCACACAATTACGATTCACCAGTTCGTCCGTTACAACTTCACTTGCACTCGTAATTACGTACAATCCTCCGATGCACTCACACAGTCTTCTCGTCGTACACTAGCACGTCAAGCACTGACTGACTGACTGACTGACTGACTGACTGACTGACTCCTCTTGTCCGACATGTTGCTTATATAGGATCAGCTGGCCGATCTGGAAGGTTCTAGATTATATGAAATATCCCGTAAGTTCGAGAACACAGGTGGAACAGAAAGAGACGGCGCAGTGATGTTTTTTTCCAGCCACCCCTTGTTACCGCTATAAGACAAACGAGGGGGGCGTGGCGAACGCCGACCGTCTCCTGCCTGCCCGCTCTATAGGGTGTTCGGACGTTCGGGTGACGCAAATTTGTAACGATATCACAAATAAGTAAATAATTATAACGATAACTTTCTAAGTAAAAATTTACCTGCAGAATACAACGAAAAATCCTTGGAGCAATTTGAAGAAGAAACGCATTGTCACATATATGGAAAGGAGTTTGAAAACAACAACAAAAATAGAAACAATAGAAAGGTATTCGATCACTGCCATATTTGTGGTGAGTATAGGGGCGCAGCATGTAACAGTTGTAATCTCCATTTAACATTACCTAGATTTGTGCCTATATACGTACATAACCTTAGGTATGATAGTAAAATATTTATACCATGGATTGTCAATCTATGTAAAACTGAAAAGGATTTACGTATCATTCCCGATACAAGTGAAAACTATAAGTATATATCCCTTAAAGTTGGGGTGGGAGAGTTTGTACAAAAATATGACCAAACCTAATGTAAACTGTGTACTATCAAATTTAAAGAACTACTTAGTAAAATGTGTGAAAATGGGGATTCAAATGTAATTATTAAGAGAAAGGGCACTATACTAAAGATATACATAAAAGTTAGGTCATTGATACTCTAGAATTTTTGGGTGCTTCATTAGATAAATTCGTTAAAAATGAACTAGTTGTAAACTCTCCACATTGTGCTAAATGTAATAAACATAGGCCAATACGAGATCCAATACTTAAGGTCGTAAGAAATAAAATTGTAACCTATGATGAATGTACATTTTGTAATAATGAGATTTTTACTGTATGTCAACATGAAAGATTAACTCTATTTAACAAAACATTAGCAAAATGTAGTCTAGAAGACAAATGTTATTTATTGACAAAGGGTGAATATCCATACGAGTGGGTAGATTCCTATGAGAAGACTGAAAATAAGGAATTACCATCAATAGAGTGTTTTGTATCCAAATTAAGTGGCAAAAGAATAAGCAAATCAAAGTATAAATTTATTCAACGTATGTGGAATCATTTTGGATTTAAAAACTTTGGTGAATATCAGGATCTATATTTAAAATTAGATACTCTTTTATTACATGATGTATTTACAAACTTTAGAAAAATGTGTTAAAAGAATTACAGACTCGACCCTACATATTATGTTAATGCGCTACATTTAGCAAACAATTAATTGTTAAAAACAGCTGCACAAGAAATCGAGTTATATACAGACCAGGATATGTATGATCTAATGACTGAGGGTATTGGAGGTGGTATTAGTATGGTTAGTAATCCACATGCTATTGCTAAGTATTGCTACTTAGAGGATGCAAAAGATGATAAAGTTGTTAGACTATCAAAAAAGAATACCGAAGAAAAGGGCCTATACATTTCCAAAAAACATGTTAGTTTTATATTATATCTCGACCCGAACAATTTATATGGTTGGGCCATGTCTAAAAAATTACGTATTAAAGATCATAAATGGATGACTCAAGAAGATATAGAATATGTTAAAAATAATATAATGAAAATTGATGAAAGCGATATAAGATGTTCACTGGTAGTAGATCTTAAAATACCAGATCATCTACACGATACATTTAATGATTATGCACCTGCTCCTGAAAATTATACACCAAAAATGAATGAACTGTCTGAGTTCCAAAAAGAAATGATAAACAAAGGACTAGGATCAAAACCGTCACATAGAAATAAAAAGCTCATGTGTACTCTCAATAATAAAACACAGTACATAGTTGATTACAGACTGCTTAAAGAGTATATTGATCAAGGCGTTGTATTAACTAATATACATAGAGGTATAAATTATACACAAAAAGCATGTATTGATAAAGCACAAAACTTAGACAAGAAGCTAAAAATGACTCAGAAATGGAATTTTTCAAATTGATGAATAACAGCGTCTATGGGAAGCAAATGGAAAATGTTAAGAGATTGAACTAATGTTCAGATTGTAAAAACACCTGATAAATACCTTAAATGTGTAAACTCAGAAATGTTTCAGCATAGAAATATTATTAATGAAGAACTAGTGTTAGTTTATTGGAGAAACATGACAATAAAACTAAATAAACCAATATTTGGCGTGTTCTGTAAACTGGAGTTATCAAAATTACTTATGTATAAATTTTACAACAGATATCTGAAAAATAAATATAAGGATAAACTAAAGTTGCTACAAACAGGTACAGACTCATTTATAGTATATCTTGAGACTGAAGATTTTTACGAAGATATGAAGCAAAATATAGATTGTTTCGATACTAGAGACTATCCAAACGATTTTCCTATAGATATACCTAGAAGTAATAAAAAAGTGCCTGGCTTATTTAAGGATGAGTTTAATGGTATACCAGTTAGAGAATTCGTTGGATTGAGATCGAAAATGTATGCTTTTAGAACGGATGTTAAGGAAAAGAAAGTATTTAAAGGAATAAAGAAACCAAACGTTGAGCACATTAAATTTGATAACTACAGAGAGTGTTTAATACCATCCAGACCACAGTGTATATATATAGAATACAATCTAGTAATCTGCAAATGTATACAATAAAAGAGCAAAAAACAGCGTTGTCTGCCTACGACGATAAAAATATAGTTTTGAATAAATTTACACGACTTAGTTATGGTCATTATATTTTAACTCAAAATCAATATTCAGACCAAACCATATAAAGCGTAATTCTAATTGTAATTGTAGATATACTTAGATTTCATAGAATATTATAATTAAGTAGCTTGAAGACTATTTTGCAGTTATTTAGCCATATTTTCTATAGATTTTATTTTTGTGTTTTATTGTGTATTTTGGCTATATTTTTGCATAAAATTGTATAGTATTTTGAACTTGTGTTATAACTGCCGGATTTCTATACTACTTATATACAACATGGAGAAACAAAAGAATATCGATCTTGTTCGACTCAATTGTTTAGGTGCTAGCCTACTGATCCCAAGTTCATGAGTTAAATTTTAAGCGTGCTTAAAAGCGACAGTCTCATGTCACTTGATTTACTGCATGTAAAAGATCTCCTTGGGACAATTATGGCACACGGTCGCGCTAATGTGATCATGGAAACTGACAGCGTCGTTAACAAGCATTATAATATAATAACGGATAAATCAAGCTCAAATATTCGAAAGTCGCAGTAATGCCTTCTTTCGAAAGGAAAAATAATCGGAAACTTCCAGGCATTGTCCATCAAATGGCGCTCTTTCATGTAAAACATACAATGAGAAACGCTTCGTTGATATATAGACAACCAGGCGGAATTGCTCAGGTGGTTTCGTCTGTGGCCGCATTGAAATGTATTACTGTGAACAATGCAACTGTGTTTTTGATTGAATAAGCTTTGTTAAGCTGGGCTTAATGTTGCTGATTTTCACTCTTAAGTCAGTTTCTACATTCGCAAGTCTCTTTCTCTTCAATGGCTTGATGTTGCACAACACTGAAAATGTTTGCTCGCACAAATAGGTGGTTGGGAAGGGCACAATATATTTGAGTGCTCTGATAGCAAGTTCAATTTCCGGTATACATCCTTCCATCCTTTGCTGTTAAATAACTTTATAGGTTGGTCCTGTTGTTTTTCTGAAGTGCCATCAATGCTGCCTACGTCCTTTTTCTAGAAAGGATGCTTTATCCACTCACTCTCGCAAGGTAACGCAGTGGTTCTTCTCTGCCTTGGATAGCGTCTTGCTGTAGTAGTCTATCACTCAATCGTGGCCGTCCTGGATTTGGGATAGGACGCATCCAATGCAATGGTCACTTACGTCAGTGCCCACAATGAAGGCGCCACCTGGTTGTGGGAATCCCAAAATAGGTGCACTGCAAAGTGTCCTCTTCAGCTGCTGGAATGCGCCTTCGGCGTCCTACTTCCAAGCTAAGGCCAGTGTTCTTCCGTCATGTGAGTGAGGGGTTTGGCGATGTCGGAGAATCCCTTTATGAAACGGCGGTAATAACTCCATAGCCCCAGGAAATTGCGGAATTCTCCCTTATCCTTTGGCCGAGCCCAAACTTTCACGGCCTTTGTGCTCTCCGGGTCTGTGGCGACTCCGGTTGGTGAGACTATGTGGCCCAAGTAGTTGACTTCCTTGCGGAAGATCTGGAACTTATTCGCGTTCAGTTTCAGGTTGGTCGCCTGCAGTCTATGGAACACCTTACTCAGGTTTTCGAGGTGGTCCTCGAAGTTGTTGTCGACCATGGTGATGTCCAGGTATAGCAGTCAGGTGCCATAAGTCAGTCTTCTCATCAATGACTCCATGAGGCGTTGGTAGGTAGCTGGTGCGTTGCAGAGACCAAAAGGCGTAGCTGTGAACTGCCAAATCCCTTGGCCTGTCGAAAATGCGGTCTTTTCCTTGTCTCTCGGTTCTACAGCCACCTGCCGGTAACCCGACTTCAGGTCCAGGGTCAAGAACAATTGCGCACCAGCAAGCGTGTCCAGGGTGTCGTCAATCCGAGGTAAGGAGAAACATGCCTTCCTGATGACAGCGTTCAGCTTCCTGTAGTCCACGCAGAAGCGTAGCTCACCGTTCTTCTTCGTCACCTGAACTACAGGGTACACCAAGGGCTCCCAGACTCTTCAATCACTCCATTGGATCTTATGTCCTCCAGCATGTTCCGCACCGTACTTGTTTCACCGCGGAACGCGTCTAGGTGGTTGCCGAATAAGGCGGGCGTCTCCGTTGTCGATGCAGTGGAGCACCCTGTCCTTGTGGCCGTAATCGCTGTCGTCTGAGCTGAAAACGCGTTGGTATCGTCTCAGCAGTTTTCGAAATTTCTCCAGCTGTTCTGCGATCAGGTGTTGGCCGTCCTCTCCAGTAAGCCTTCCAGCCGGTGTGAAAGGTTTTGCATCGGCACCGACTCCAGTGTTTTGTCGACTGCTGTCACGCTGAGCAAGGGCTCGCACGTCCCCAACTCCGTCCAGACCTGGACGTCGTGATCAGTGTCTGTCAGGATGAGGAGCCTTACCGGCACCTCCTCTTGGCACGGGAGCAATTTCCAGGCTACAGAGTCCGTGCATAGCCGTCTTCTGGTCCAGCATTACGTTCTTCGTCCGTCGGCCTTCCAGTCGCGCCGTCAGCAACACCTCGCTTCTCGCGGTAACAACCACGTCTTCCCTCAGGACAACCCTGCAGATTCCAAGGCGTTATTCGGATTCCCGGAGTATCACCTCGTCTCCATTGAGCCGCAGCACCTTTCTGGCGACGTCGGATTTCGCCACGTGGCTCCTGAGGGCATCCAATCACAGTATCACCTCTCCAGCCACATTCGCGACGAACAACCACTGACTCACGGCACTCCGTCCCAAGGTCAACTTCAGGAGGGCCTCCTTCTCTACGGGCAAGGTGTCGCCCGATCTCGTCACCAGCTGGTATGGTCAGCTCGGTTTCTCGACGGCAAACCCCTGGCTACGTCAGGTCTGATATCGGTCATGGCTGCCCTGGTGTCCATGAGTACTCGGCACGGCTTCCCTCTCACCCAACCGTCCGCGATGAGAATGCCATACATCCGTCGGCTGACTGTGCGCAGTGTCACTCGAGGGGATGGTGGTGACGGTGCCGTCGTGCCCCTCACCACGTCGGTCCTTACTCGTACCTCAGGTTGCTCTACCGTGTGTGGGTGGTCTCTCTCCAGGTGTCCCGGCTGTCCACACCCCCAACACACGCCACTTTGTGTTCGCCGGGTCCTTCGGCTGGCTTTCGGTCTCCAGAGTAGCAGATACTCCTTGTTCTCATGTCAGGGTAGCCATTACCTTGGCCGCCTAGGCGCTGACGTATCTGGACGTCCCGTACTCCATCGACGAACATGTAGGCGGCTTCTCGGGATTCGAACTCGGGTGGGAGACGACCAGGGCTTTACTGGCCAGTTGCTCGATAGCCAGGGCGGGCTCCTGCAGCGTCTCCCCTGACTGCTGTGACCTTGACTTCAATTGTCTGTGGTAGGCTGCGTCTAGGCGGTGGTTTCCGAAGCGGTTCTCCAAGGCCTCCCAGATGTTCTTGGGTGCCGCCGTGTCTGGACCGCGTTCAGGACCTCTGCGACCCGTCCCTGGAGGCTGACTATCAGCTGTGCGGCCTCTTCCTCTGGTGACTACTTGTTGTGTTTGGTCACTGTGTTAAATTGACGGTGGAAGGCTTCGAACGTTAACGTGCCGTCGTTCTTGGGAGGTTTGAGGCGCGCAGATGTTGGGTCACGTCCTGGCGCGTCTGCCTTTAAATATTTCATCCTTCTGGCGACGATGTTCTCCACCAAGGTGTTCAGGGACTTGGTGCTGCTGTCGGCCTTTCCCTCTAGGTCATTAACGTGGCTCGCCAGGTCTTCGACGCCCTCGCCCATCTCCGTGATGTCCTCATTCACGCCAGCCAACTGTTCCTCAAATTTGACGGCGAGGGCTTCGTTCACAGCCATCATTTCAGATAACTCGGTCATTATTTCCCAGGCCAGGTTGTCGTTCGCCGCTTTCATTTCCGTGGTCAATTCGGCCTTCATTTGCTTTAGTTCTGCGGTCAGGTTGTTATTTGGCGTTTCCGTCTTCGTTGTTAATTCGGCCTACATTTCCTTCATCTTCTCTAAAATCTTTTCCAAGGCAGCTTCCACTGTCGTATGCCTCACTCCTGACACCAATTGTGTCTTTGAGGGTTGGGTAGTATTAAAAGTTCAGTCGCTACTTCAAACGCATAGACTTTTAATAAGTTAATTGGTTCCGTTTTTTCAGAAAATATAAAGTTACTAATTTTCTACTATGTAACGGGTCGTTTATAGGAATAATTTCGTGGAAATATTATCCTTGTATCCCAAAAATTATTGCATTTAATATCAAGTTTGTCGTTTATCCGACTTTTAGTTTTTTAGTTATATATGCAGGTTCTTAGGATCAGAATGCATACTTCGGACGACATTTCGATATTGAAATGTTTACTGGAATAGAATATTCTTCTACCATAACTATGCGGTAGATAAAGCTTCCGGTCACCAAAACGTTTCTGTTGAAGTGAGCGTAATTCTTACCAGCATGATGATATCTCTTGCAGTTTCTGACGAACTGGTCTTTTGTGTGACACATCAGAAAGATCTGTCTGATAACAGAGGAGTAGCAGGCAGCAGCCATTGAATGTAAACGTAAATGTTTTCCTCTCATTTGCTCTTTAGGGCATAGATCAGGAAATCAGGATGTCGAGGAATGGAGAAACACCTTTGAATTTCAGATGACATGATAAAGGTTATCAAGTGAATCTCTTCTTTGAGCAACATTGCCATATATGTATATAAATACTTACGATTTCATATTTCCTTCCTCCTTGGTTCGGCTTATTCAGAATGGAAAGTTGAGGATAAGGCTCAAGCCTCTCAACTCATAAGAAAGTGTACATTCATATTAGATTATTCACCATTATTTATTATTTTTGCATCATTTCACGAACTATTCCTGAAACCTCAGTTCAAGGTATGTAAATAGCGGAAGAATTGGATTCCATCCAAACTTTCGAGACCGAAATTTCACGGGAAATACATGTGAATCCTCCTCCCAAAAATAAAGCATTTTTAGAAAAAACGTGTGTCTCTGTGTGTGAGCACCCGCGCATGCTCGTGTCTGAGCAGCATAACTTAAAAACGAAATGTCAGTTAAATACCAAACTTGGAATTTAAGTTAGGCATCTTCCACGAATAGGACACCAAAATTTTGAAGGAAATCCTCCCACCTCAGACTATACATTACATTGAATATTTATTTTATTATTTTGATTTTCTAAAAAATAGCTCTAAACAGTTCTTCAAACTGGCAGTGTTTAATGACTGTTTATGAATATTATAGGCCTGTCCGTAGGAATCCTCTTCATTTTGGATGACATGAAGTGCATTGAGTTTATACCGGAGCAGTCCTTAAGTTCATATGATGTAAAGAAAGTAGAAAAATGTATTACTCCGCAGGCGACTGTGATTTGAGGGAATAGTCGCGCCATTTTATGAACCACGTGTCGAGCATATGCGCTGTCGACGAACTTGAAAAGCTGTGCTTTGCCATTTTTGTTGTTTGAGTAGCTTATGTGGTAGCACATTTACGATAACATTAAATGCAAAGGTGTGTCTAATGTGTACGCTAATAAGTGACTGAATACTTACAACAGTTACTAAAATATTTCATTTCATCAAATAACCTCGTCTCATTTATAAATTAAAAAATTAAAGCACAGGTCTTTCTGTGGAATAACTGTGCTAAATAACTGCGTGTAGCCACTTTAGCAATGACTTGAAAGTTTTACTGTCATGCAACTGTAAAAACAATTACTTATCTAATTGGAATCTGACAACGGACGAATTCCTTAAACGATTTCCACTTACTAACTTCGCTTGAATAATTCCTTTGCCAGAACAATATATCTCCATGATCAAAAATTATATTTTTTATGTTTTTGTTCACAAGTTCAAAACCTATGTCGCGATGAATGGTGTAGAAGCTTGTTTTTCAAAGCTCGGCTAAATGGAATCACTGTTTACAGCTTGAAGCACTCTTGCAATTTTGGTGGCTTGTTTCTTTCAAAGAAGTTATGAACCTTGCACCGAATAACACTTTTAACAAATTCATCACATTCACTTTCCACAACTGGCTTCACTTTTTTTTTTTTTTTTTTTTTTTTTTTTTCCTGTAGCAGGAAGTCCGGCCCGGCCGTTTTCACGACCTCACTTCAAGCGGCATTGATACTTGGCGCTGAAACACCGGTTAATTATGCTGACAAATTAACAACATCCTCAGTTACTAAGGTTGTGTATTTTTGACACAACTTGCAAAACACGTTCAGTGTTATTTGCTTTTCGCCAATTCTTAAAGTTTTCCGTTTGTGATGTTTTACGTATTGCACGGAAGCTGCCGTGTTTAAACTGATTGTCCTACCACTTCCACGCAACGTGCACTCTAATTAATATTGTATACGAATTACGCTTACATTTACCACATAAAATACTAATTAATTACTATTTTACTGTTGTATATTTGATAATATAATGCTGTTTATATATTTTGTATTACATGTGAAGTCCTTAAAATTGACATGGGATTTTGATTTTCATCCGCAGAGAGTTCCAAAGCTAAACAGCCAGTGATGTCGCACATGTACACGTGCTTCTATTTACATTGCCATATAAACTATAGGATGGCTCCGGTATAGTGCAGTTTGTGTTTTCTATATGTGGGATAGTTTTTCATACAAGACAAGCGATACGTTGCGTTGTGGATATTAGTATAGTGCAGAAAAAGGACTGAAAGATGTTATGTTAAAACTTCTTAATATTTCCCGTTGAATTCAGATATACATCATGCTTTCTTTTTTCTAATTGATTTTGCAGAATTTAGCAGATTTTTAGAACTATATAGCCGAAGGTCATGTAACAGAGTGGCAACACTGTGTAAGATAATCTATCTAGTAAAAATCTTCAATCAAAGCAATATTAAACTAAGATCAAGACATACGTGCAATGTGAATTATTAGATTTGGTAAAGAGAATGTCGTTTTTAAAATATATTGATATTGAAATTTCTTTTTAAACAATCAGATAATATTCTAAAGCACGTAACGTGTTTTGTTGTCTATGATTTCATACTAGTTCTATAATACGTACCTCAAGACTAGATGAATTAACTGTTTGATCATCAGAGGAATAGATTTCATTTTGTCAAAACCTCTTAAAGGGCTCCTAGAAAATTATGTTTAATGATGAATAAACGTAGCATTAAGCTTTTGTATAATTTCCACATTATTTAACGTGAAAAGTTATTTTAAGATGATTAATTAATTTGTTTTAACATACTTCAAACGAGGTTATATACAGTTTTTAAATATTATTTTGTTTCAACAACTAATTATTTACTTTCCTACTTTATTATATGTTCTAATGGCATGAAGGGTATTTAGTGAAAATAAATTTCTACTATAACCTGACAGTCATTAGGAATTAAAAGCGTTCCTTGTTCCTATGCTAAATGCACACGTTCTTTCCAGAATTCAAATACATTCCGAATGAACTGTGTATAACCAATAATGGTTTAGTTCTTTTTACTACAACGATAAGAATTCTACCTACAGCACAATTCACTAGACGCTGGAATCATCCACCAGTGTGTTACTACCAGCGCCAGGTGATGGAAACAGTGTCCTCTACTGTCAGAATTTTTCAGATTTAAATGTCTGTTTCTCTAAACCGAGAAGCAATATAAACCTCAAGTGCTGGCGCGTGGGTGAGAAAATATAATTAATTAGTTGGAGAACTACTTGACCTTTGTGACCTCAAGCAAAACCACATTAAGGTGAACGTTTCGAAATTAATGCTACAATCAGTTAAATTTTAACAAATGCGTCAAGTATACGATTTAATAAAAGAGTGAATGATATTTGAGGTTATTATACAAAGAGTCGTGATGGTTGTAAATATCATATCATATAATTTTACAATAGACTTTCAACATTTCATGTAATACATTGCACCTGTTTTTTTCGTCCCCCTTTTACAGCTTGGATATTATACCTTTAACCCGAGCTCCAGCGATGATGGAGCTCACTTCTTCTACAGATATGCGGATTATTTTTATACACTTTACTATTTACTGCTCCCTAGAAATAAAAATCCAATGGTGTCAGATCAGCGGAACGGGCCGGCCATAGTCCGCTGCTTATAATTTTATTGCCAATGATACGGCGGCTGTCATGGACAGCGATTTTTCAACACAAATCATCCTTTGCATGAAACAACTTTAGTGGTTCTTTTTCAAAAATGGTCCAAACGCTTATGATCAAAATACCACACGTTTAAGATGTTTGCAGGACAAATGACATGCATATGTTAAATTTTCTGTAATTAGGCTGTAATGTCCTTTCATTCTGAATGAACATATGTATGATTGGTAAACCATAAGATAGATGAAATCTTACTTCACAAGAAATGTAGAGCTATTTAAACCACGCCATGTATATCATAATAAACATTTTGCAACGTTAGCCAATTCCGAGAATCTTTATTATTGGCCTTAAATGTTTAAAACTTCATAACTTTTGAAACTCCTAATTCTCTATTCGTCCTTTTCTCGTGTTCATACAAATATAACGGAATCTTAAAGTCGTCACTCAGCGTTGGATTTGATTATCATTTAAGCCTACTGCATTTTTCATATAAATATTAGAGTGAGCAGAGAAATTAATGTGAATGTAAAAAGCTACTTCAATTTAGTTTTAATTGTTTAGTCTGCTTAGCCCATTTTAAGGCGTTTGGAAGTTAATGCTTAGTGCCTTAAGAACCGATATCAAATAATTACGGAGAAGATATATTCCGGTATCTCCCAGAAACACATAGAATTAGGAGGGAATGTATTCCGCATACGATATCTGAAGTTATTGACAGCATTCAGTGACAAAAGAATTTCCATTTTAGTGACAGTTTGAAGCATTTAAATCCAGCAAGAGGGAGGTACAGCCAGTGACCTCCGAACAAGCCATGAAGGTGGACTGTAATTGACATGCCATTAGCCTGTCATCTGTTTGGCGAACGGGACGCGAAGGTGACGCCGTGAAATATTAATCTTCTGCCTGGACGTCTCTGGGATGGCGTGGTCACCACATCACAGGTTATATATGTATGCCTTCCTCATCGCTGACTGCGCAATCCAGGCACTTATGCAGCATTTTGTTACTTCAGCATAATTTCTTTATGCTGCAACTAGAGTGTTCCCTACTAAAGATACAATGTCCTATTAGAACAAAGAGCAGTATGTTTAATATGGTAATCACAAGTGGATTTAGGATTCCTTTAGAGAAGGACTAACGTATTTTAAAACCTAAACCACTAAGAGCAAACATTAAGTTAGAAATAGAGCACTTTACCCTTTTAAATGCCAGACTTCATAGGAGACAAGTGCGTGAACAAAAACAATTTTGGCGTTTGCTCTCAGAGACTTATAAAGATTTAGCGCTGACTAATAAAGGCCCATAATCATACAAAGTTCTGTAATTTCTTCAAATATCTTTATAAAGTTTTACACTTTAAATAATAAACAAATATGCATGTAATGTAGTTAGTACATAGTTTTCAAATTGTGAGCACAACGTTTGTGAAAATTAACTTAAAAACAAACATATTGATTTGTGTTACACCTTTGAATCCCTCAAAATATTATACAACTAATTCAATCATTAAGGATACTTTTTTTATAAAAATTATATTTAAAGGTTTGATGTTTTCTACACCTAGAAGAGTGAAAAAAATTATGTGCCAGTTGTTAATATCAGTGGTAATTAAATAATGTGATAATATTGTTTCTACCATTTACCTTAATCTCCAATGGTCATATCGGCGGCCGTTCCCCTTTTTGAGAACACCTCGCCTATTGCTGATAGTGTTAACTAACAGGTACTTTGTATTGTAATCTGGATCACGCACACATTCGCAAGATGGGAAATCATCTTGGTTGGAGAAAAATCCACACCCACCGCCAGAAATCGAACCCAGGACCCCTAGCACGGCAGACAGCTGCTCTGCTGACTGAGCTACGGGGCCAGCCGTTTATTTTGTCAAAATTACAATTTATGCATCGTGTTCAACAGTTCATTTTTTAGTATAGTAAAATAAAATACTGTTTTCCCCCCAAAACTAAAGATAGAACAACATGTGACAATGTTACAATGTAGCAAAATGTTGCAAACAAACTGCAAGATTTGGAAGTATCATTAGGGATAGTAAGGCTAAATGACAACACGAAGTTGTACTACACTCACTTTATTTGTTAACAAAACAGCCCCGCGTTAACTTACATTTATTTTTACTTTTAAAAATACACAGATCAAATAGGTCAGTGTCTCTGACAGCATGCAATAACTCACCAACACATGCTGCTTGAAGCTTCTCGATGCTCACTCCCTGTAGACTTTAACATTATGCTACCGACACTCTGACATCTAAATATTTCCACTGACTCCCTTTTTAGCCGTGGGTCACGGAAGAAATGTTCTGTAAACGGAAGTGTCTGGAATAGCCTGAATGGGATATCCTGTAAGGTGATTCTTCTAGATTTGCCGGAGTCGAATGTTCTGGAAACAACAGCGTGGTACAAAAAGAGGCAGTACTTTCGGATCGTGACCTCAATGAGGGGCTGTGCTTGAATATTCCATTATTACTACTCTCGGCAGCAAATGAACTGGGATGACTGACACTTAATGCCTTTATGTCCAATATTCTACTTTTTGTGTTTAATACAATTGCCAAAGGTACCCAAGTTTCCCGTGAGCACTCGCGAGGTGTCGAAAATGCTCTTCGTTGTCGACTTAACACTTAATTTTATTGACCTGATAAAAACAGTATATAAGCATAAACATACTAAACCCATTATTTTGTAGACCATATGATGCTCTATCGAATAACATAGAAAGTATTGCCAAGTCATGTTAGTTTGCACGCAAAACTTACAGTTAAAATGTTAGTACTTCTAAAGCAACCTATTAGGATACCAATAAGTATTGGTTTTGATTTTACTAAAACAAAGCAATGCCATTGTTTCAAGTACAAGTACTATGTACTTCTTCTTTTGTTAAAGAGGCTATAGCCTCATCCCTGGGTACGCGTAAGATGGTAATAATTCTAGTCATTTGATTAAAAACTCAATGTTCATTCACAAAATGGTACCTTTTGCTCCAACTATTAAGTAAGGGTAACACAATTCTGATTTAGCTTATAGGCTAACGTACAATTTTAATGCAGGAGAAAGCAAAACACTTAATTTGAGTATACATAATGATTTGGAATAGTATTATCTATAAAAGTTCTATAAATATATTTAGCTGCCTGTGCTACGTCAAATTCGAACTGGGTGATGTATAATAGCATGGGTATAGACTACACACGAAGGGGAACAGCTCACGCATCATGGTCTGCATGGGCCTGTTGTGTTTAACCCACCCCAAAGGAAGAAGGGATCAAATTAGATACACTAGAGCCTAATGTCACAAGCAAACAGACCTCTGAAACTCCCGGAAGTCCCAATGAGTTCCAAGCTCTAGATTTGTTCGAATGCTGAAGCTGCCTAAAGAGAATGATGCACGACCTTTCGAACAAGCAGCCCTACAGTACGCCCTTTGAAGAATTATTCTCGTCTTCTGTCTGGCACTGCCGTACCCCACGAAACGTAGAGGCACACTTGAAGAATGAAAAGCAAACGGAATAAAAGAAAAATAGTGGAAAATAAATCGTGATAGATGAGCATTCGTCTTCCGACCAGAGAAAAACCACGAATAACACAAGATTAGGAAGGGCGGTCAAGGGGAATCGAACCCATATGCAAATCTAACACATTACTGCACATCCATATCTCTCGACGCGTGCAATAGTAACAAAATGCTTCAAAGAATTAAAGTAACTTAAACTCTGAAGCTATAAAAAAAGCACAAACACACAACAGTAAAGTTTAGCAGTCAAGTAGACATTTGTGAAATAATGTGCTCAAGCAGTGACACAGCTACACTTCTAACAAACACATATTAGTAACCTTTCAAAAAATAGCGTAATGTCGATTTAGTTATTATAATCTAATACAAACTTCCAACATAAATATACCTGTAGGAAACAGCGAAATGCTCGTAATGTCACACGAACGTGTGGAAACACTGTCTATTGTTTGTAGATCGGTAAGTTTAATTAAAGCCATTAGATTCTAGTATAAGCTAAACTCATTTAACTTTAGCAATCAGTTTCTATTAAGGTGCGTCTTCTCCAAGTATGTCTGGATCTCATTTAGATTAAATATTTCAGAGTAGAGCTGTTCAAGGAAAGGAAACATTGTTCGCTGCGACCTATGTGAGAGCTATCGCAGCTACAGGAAAAATCGAAGGACAGAATTCGTTGTCGGCAACAATAGAGCCAGTTGTATTCTGAATGCGAACTTCAAACGAAACCATCTCGTTCGGTAAACTAATCGTTATTTATCTGAGCAACGAGAGTGCCGTATAGTATATTTATTTCAAACTTTTCGAGAATAAAAATGCTTTTCCGCCTTTGTGCAGCAGAAATACGCCACCAGAGATGTAAAGTTCAGCTATAAAATGATAAATATGTGCCCCTACGTATAAATTAATTATTGTGAATACATGTCCCTAATTTGTGTTGATATTACAAAGCCTCAGTTTGTAATGATCTAGAATATCGCTCATAGCCTTCTCGGTTGGTTGTTTTATTTTCCCAGAAAAACAGTCATCAAAATGCGCGTTCTCACGGTTTATATCATGTACCATGTGTACAACATTTTGATGAATAAATTCTGCTATAGTCCATTCTCCCTGAAATGCTATCAAGTTAAAATAAGCTAAAAATAATGTTATAGTGGTACCTCCAATCTTATATTTCTATACTATGGTGGTGGAAATAAGAATTCAATTACGAATGAATGAATTCCTGTAGTTCCTTAAGTGGAACAAAGGGCCTTCTGTACCGTGCAACCTCAAGGCCCATAGGCAACACGTTGAGGATAAGAGATTTTCTGATCATAGAGATTCCGGGATAAGTGATCAGCCCAACGCCGGAAGTGAAAGTACGAGAGAGATGAGGTGATAGGAAATATGATGATAATGATGATGATGATGATGATGACGATGATGGAGTTATCGGTGGAGTGCTGGTGGGACCTGGAGACAACCCGCCCCAGCGACAAGTTGTCTACCACAAAACTCACTTTGCGGTCACCTGGGGTTGAACCCGGGCCACCTTAGAGTGAGCCAAGCGTCTTACCACTCAGCCATGGTGCGGCCATAATTCACTTATGATATTCAACATTAATTAGAAAACAACCTAGAGGATAATATTTCTTTTGATCAAACAACACTTTTTTGTTCTGTTTGTTTATGTTACACTAGATATTTTCAGTATATGCATTCGGAATCCGTTGAGATTCAGTTTCACCCAACTTTGAGAGTGGCTCCGAAACTTTATTCCGAACCACGAGTCTCATGACTCTTATTTAGAATAAGATGATACAATTGGTGACCAGCGGAAATAAATAGCCGCAAAAACTCACACGAGAGAGAAAGAATTGTGCGTCCAACATAGAAATCCTGTCCCAAATTGCGCCCGAACGTGTGGCTGATGAAGATGGAGACAAATTAACTACGGACACAAATTCCTGTTAGAGCGTTTTACAACAAAAAGGTACTTCCTAGATGTCATTTTCACAACTTTTCAATATCATTGGATATTTATCTTCCTTATTAACATACAAGATAATTTTGCTAGGAAATACACTTTCAAATTAATTTTTGTTGTTCTTTTAATTATCAGTTCCGGTACTTGTCTATCTTGATTGAGATTGTTAAGCTAACACATTTGTGCCATGTTAACAACTGCATATAAAATTTTAGTTGACATCAGTTGGGGAAACTATTTCTGAAGTTTACTCTAATAATTTAAAATCTGCATTGTATGCTGAAAAGAGTCCTATATATTAAGCCTGAGAAAAATTCCTTAATAATAATTTTCTGAAAATCTTTTTACGTTATTAAATAGTTTAAACGTTTACATAAAACACCCAATTTAGAAACTGAATAATTTTTTCTCAGCAAATTTTGTGAAATGACTCGTGGAAGTTTTGGAGAAGCTGTGAGATATAGCGGAAAAAGCTTCAAATGAACAACCACACACTCCCCTCAGGGTTGTTTAAATCTTAACGTCTATAATTTTCACTTCGCAAACAGACATACATACATAATACTTTCATTGAGAATCAGATTCAATAATGTCTTAAAAAGCTAAAATTGTAAATGTTTATGCCTCATTTTGGCGAACTTCTTAAAACTATTAGAAGAAAGGTTTAATTTAAATCTTAGTTTGAGTTAGCTTTGGTAGAAAGCTTTAATTTCCTCTTGTTACTTTTAAAGTTAATAGATATTTTCAGTATTGTGTAAATTGGATTCGAGGAATACCGCAAGGCAGTGAGTTAACCTTTAGGAATAACAATTCCTGAATCTGTTACTTTAGAAACATTTTTCATCATTTTGATCTTTTACAGCATTTATCCTGCAATCGTGAGACTGAAAGTATTTGTGAACTGGTATCTAGGAGCAGAGAAAACAAAACTCCAGGAAAGTTCTAAAATGAAGCACCCTAGACAAATGGGTGTAAAGTACGAAGACTAAATGGAGACTTTCTTTTCATTCTCTTTTATTTTTGTGAAAGAGATGGGTTTAGAACGCAATCTCTTAGCTCTTCCCATCGTGTAACTCCGCCGTGTTATAATTAAAATGGAGTTGCTGACAGGGTCGGTTGGTGACATATTATTTGATGCTTGGAGTAGTTACGATGGTATCAGTGTGAAATAATTTGTCTTTGTCTGCCAAGGCTAACCGCAAGGTAAGCTGTTGCAGATGTTTGAGGTGAAAATCCAAGACTTTAACAGACTACGCCGTAATTAAAACCACAACCAGGTACTTCAACAACACACTTTTGATTACGATGTCATTGCTCCCTTGCAAGTGCTACCAACGGAAAAATGGAGCTTCCCGCTTCCGTTTCTCCCAAATGGTGAACTTAACAGCAAAAGGAAGGAAGGTAGAGAGAATATAAAGATGCCTGAACCAGCGGTTTTTAGAATGAGGAAAGGTATCACAAATAAATAAAGCTAGAGTGCACAAGTATAAGATAACTAAAGAGAGAAAAATGAGAAGGAAGAAAAATGCGGGAAAATATAGTAGAAGCCAATTTTATGAGATAAAAGTTTTGGAGGAAAATGACACTATATAAAAAATACATTAACAGAATAATAAGCTCGAGAAGAATAAAAGGGAAGAAAGAAAAATTTTAAAGCAAGGTTCATTAAAATAAAGACAAGATAAGTGCACACATAGTGTTACATTCCAGTGCGTTCGTAACATATTCCTTTTATATTTCGGTATTTGTAGACATTTTTGAGTGACCGAGGCTGTTAACGCAAGGGTCCGTAAGCCAAAACCGTCTTCCTTTGTCAGGTTTCTTGCTCAACCTCATAATCGCCAAATGCCGGAAAGGTAGTCTTAACTTTTGCCTAAAACATTTCCTTTCCAATTTCCTTTCCTAAACATAATTTCATTTCTACTAACACCAGAGTTGTTCTCCTGTGATATTCTACGTAGTAAGAATGGACGTTAAAAGTATTTTAAAACAAAACAAAGGATGTGCGGGCACTCGTCCCGTCAATATTAAGTATTCTAAATTTATGGTTCATTTTCTCAAATTATTTAAGTTTTCGGGCTGAGGATTTTGCAACTTATAGGTAGGTTAATATATAAACATTATTATATTAATATTTACATGCCTGCTGAGTTCATTAGTGCTTTGTATAAAAAGTATACATAGGAATTTCTAAGCATTCAAAGCAGCAGGAAGGAAATAATGTTGGATTGTTAGAAGACTTTAGATTGGGATATCGCAGGTAACCTACACACTCCATTCCTCGTACAGTCTATTGGCGATTGTATACATCATTTAAACCTTTCAGCAATTTTGGTCTTTTTACACAGATGTATGTCCTTAATGGATGCAAAAGTAAATCTCGATATTCCCGAGATGAAGCTACTGGACCTGAGATGTTTTAAACAGTCGCAATTCATGGAGATGCTTTTAAAATGAACAATATAGTTATGTCCTACAGTCGAATTACACATAATTGAAAAACATATTGTTGATTAAGAGGGGAAATTGTTGTAGTGACAAAATTTAACTACTCTTATACGCTACTTCTCGATATTATCACCATGCATATTCCAAGATTGTTGTTATAATTACCTATGTCCAGCTTCGAATTTGAAAATTTATATATACCGCACCTCGCCGTCGTTCATTAAGATTCTCACCATATTCATGGTTTTGTTCCTACGATATTTCTACTGTCTTATTTCTCCTACCTGTAGAAATATAGCACTGTGTGACTCCCATTTGGAGGAAGTGTCCGTGGTAAGTGACATATTTACGTGTCTCTGGTTCATGGTTAACTAGCACTGACTGGCATTTCAAAAATGAGTTATTTTAATTAAGATTTTTTTATTGCGAATGCTTTCTAATATTATAAAATTAAAAGCGTATGCCATTTTAATATGTGAATATGTGGAAAATTTTATACATTTATGTATGTGCCTTTTTAAAATAAAACATTTACACAAAGTTTTAATCAATCGAAAACTATGATAGAGGTTCAGCATTTGTAAGATAGCTGTTTAATTTAGAGAATAGATTCACGTTTCCTGAAATGCTAGTTTCAATATTAAAATCTGGAAATCTCACTCATCCTTTGCTTTAAATGGGTTTCTTTGTTTACTGTTATATTACAATGAAGGCCACATACTTACAGTTGCTGTGGAATTGTCACTGTTTCTCCTGTGTATTTTGTTCCTATCCTGTGGACAACAACATACGTATCTCCTTAGGCCGTTACATTTTCGAATGAGAAAATGTTTGAAAAAGAAAAGGCGATGTCAGTATTATTATAATTTATACTAAATGTTTCCTTTTACAAAGAATAGTAAACAGTTTGCCTTTGAAGGTAAAGATATTAAATACAGCCAACTCAGTTATCGGCGGTAACAGTTGCATTGGACGAGTAATTGGAGGTGCCTCTCACTAAGAGGCCCGAACTCCATGCCCGGGTACTATGTGTGGGATTTCGGTGGACATAGCGGGATCTGCAAGGGTCTTTCTCCAGATTCTTCAATTTCCCCACCAATCATTCCATAAACTTTCCTTACATCTACTTGCTCTCATTTTATATGATCTTCTTCCTCATTCTCATAGCAAGCATTATGCTAATTAATCCTGGCTATTCTCTCTGCTCCTGAATAGGCTTCTGACCCATAGTGATCTCTCTTAGGAAGTCCTAGGGGAGTAAGTCCTATACACGAAGAGGGCAAACAGAGAAAGAAAAAGAACATATTTTTATTAAGACGTAACTTCTCTATTATGTATCTATATTAAAAAGAGAAGAACTGCATTCCAGCAAAACATTGAACATAGGAATTCCATGGAAATACATGTTGGAGACTCTCACAGTTAAAATAAAGTTTCTTGGTGTATGCGCGTGAGCAGCATGACTTTAAAACGAAAGTTAGATTAATAATAAACTTGGTATTTAAGTTCAGTATCAGTATTGAATTTTCCAGTAGTTATACTTTTCTCAAATGGGAAGCAGTTTTCCTTCTTTTTTTCTGGTGACCAGTCAAAGAAAACAGAATTTCAATGTCATCACGTAGCGACCAATTCGTAAAAATATTTGACTATAGTTTAAATTTAATTTATTTCCTTATCCTTACATCCCTATATTCAATAAAAAATTTCTACAAATGTATACGTCGATTAGCATGAAATAGAAGAATAAGCCTTTGTGAACATCTTTTTTCCACTCATGTTGTGGTAAGCATAGTATTGTGACTTTGTGGGCTCGTGAAATGAAAAGTGCAATTACACCACTCAACAATGTTCTTTATTTTCACCTTATTCCAATTACAGTTTACTATACACAATTACGATTTACCAGTTTGTCCGTTACCGTTCCAATGCACGTACACAGTTGCAATTTAATTTACACCATTCAACCTTGCCAGTTCGTCTTTACCCGTCCACTCAACTGACTACACGTCCGCACACCGCGACGTCCTCCACTCTACTAACCGTCGCCTCGCTTGTATCGATTGCCCCGAAACCTCTGGATTCTTCCATTATGGAGGGGGAAAACGTTCTGGAGCCTTCGAGCACCTTCGCGCGGTAGGAGGAGGTGCCACCCCTTGCGTCCCCCCCGCCACCGCCGGTCCGCATTATCGATCGGCAACGCGAGTTCGCCCTCTGCGTCACACTGCTCCCTCCTCAAGGCTGGTCGTCCCGAACAGCACCATCGTAGCGGGCTAGACGGTCCAGGTGCACCACCAGCATCTGCTAGGAGTCTCATCTAGTAGTAGCGCTGCCGAAGTTTGTCAATCGTTCGGTTCGCTCCCAGGTGTCCTCCTGAAGTACCGGCGTGCACTTCCTCCAAGACTTCCGGGACCTTACTCCGGGGAAGTACCAACTGTTCTCTCTGCGCCTTCCCATCGGGTGACTCCCATACCCGGAACAGCACGCCCTCTCTGGTCTTCAACGAGTCCCATTGGGCCCAGTACGACTTGTAGGTGGTGCTCCTCGGTGCGATGTCCTCCCAGGTTGGTCTCGTCCCTGTCTCCACTTCCCTTAAGAGTGGCCCCAAGTCTGCGTCCGCCAGCTGCTCCCTCCTCAGGCCTGCGCTATCCCAGCCTTCAGCAGGCACTGCCACAACTACTCGGACTGCTGCGGCACGCTACTTCTCTTCCACTCTTGTGCACTGGCCGCACTCTTCTGGACAGGGTCTTCGGGACATGGCGTCAGCGTTACCGTGGCTCTTCCCTCTACGATGTTCCGAGGTGAAGTCTTACTCCTGCAGCCTCTGGACCCAACGTGCTGTCTGGCCTTCCAGGTTCTTAAAGCTCAATAGCCAGGTTAGGGCGGAATGGTCAGTTCTCAGGTGGAATGGCTGATCGTACAGGTACTTGTGGAAGTGCTCCAAGGTCTTTACCACCGCCAGTAACTCCCGTCGGGCGACGCAGTAGTTCTTCTCTGCCTTGGATAGCGTCTTGCTGTAGTAGGCTATCACCCGCTCATGGCCGTCCTGGATTTGCGATAGGACACCTCCAATGCAATGGTCGCTAGCGTCGGTGTCCACAATGAAGGCGCCACCTGGTTGTGGGAGACCAAAAATTAGAGCACTGCACAGGGTTTCCTTGCTGGAAAGCGTCTTTGGGGTCCTCCGTCCACACATAAGGTCGGTGTTCCTCTGTCAGGCGGGTGAGGGGTTTGGCGTTGTTGTCGGCCTTTTCCTCTAAATCATTAAGGCGGTCGTCTACTTGACCAATCCGCTTACCCAGATTCGTGACGTCATCCCTCACGCCGGCCAACCGTTCCTCAAACTTGGCGGCGAGGACCTCGTTCGCCTCCCTCATTTCCTTGGCCAGACTGCCGTTCGCGGCTCTCATTTCTGTGGTTAACTCGGCCTTCATTTCTTCCATCTTCTCGGTGATGTTGTCGCTAGCCGTCTTCATTAGTTTCAGTTCCGCGGCCAGGTTGTTATTTGTAGTCTCCAGCTTCGCGGCCAGGCTGTTATTTGCCGCTTCCGTCTTCTCTGTTAATTCGGCCTTCATTTCCATCATCTTCTCCAAAAAAATTTCCAATGCCGCGTCCATGGTCGTAATGTTCGGTGATGTTATCTTCCCGCTTCCTGACACCAGTGTGACTTTGTGGGCTCGTGAAATCAAAAGTCCAATTACACCACTCAACAATGTTCTTTATTTTCACCGTATTCCAATTACAGTTTACTATACACAATTACGATTTACCAGTTTGTCCGTTACCGTTCCGATGCACGTACACAATTGCAATTTAATTTACATCATTCAACCTTGCCAGTTCGTCTTTACCCGTCCACTCAACTGACTACACGTCCGCACACCGCGACGTCCTCCACTCTACTAACCGTCGCCTCGCTTGTATTGATCGCCCCGAAACCTCTGGATTCTTCCATTATGGAGGGGGAAATCATTCTGGAGCCTTCGAGCACCTTCGCGCGGTAGGAGGAGGTGCCACCCCTTGCGTCCCCCCGCGCCACCGCCGGTCCGCATTATCGATCGGCAACGCGAGTTCGCCCTCTGCGTCACAGTATTATGTATATTTTATCTTTACGAGTAATTAGAAATTTCCTCTCAAGGGAAGTATGTCAACTTGCCGCCCTGCTTACCTCCCTGCTATGAAGGACTGAATTTGTTGTAGGAGCTGAAATCACTTGCAATATTTCTATGCAATTCAAAAAAAAAAAATGCTCATATTTATTTATTGATACCCAAAAAATACACAGTAATACAAACAAAATTAAACACGAATGTAATAAATGTAACTTGGAAAACAATAACAGATGTGAGAGATTACTTCCTGAATTGCATAAATAGGTAATTGAAATAGAGTATTAATAACAACACATTATAATTATTAAATTCGATATTTATTTATATTTTATATCATATAAATTATTTAAAATTTATTGTATTATTGCAGGAGGTTATATTTGACAGAAATTTTTGACCAATTTCAGGAATTAACTGAATTCCTTTCTTTACTTAAACACTTCCTTGAATTTCAACCATGTTCATATTAGCAACTACTACCTCATTAGTACTATAACTTCCAGTTCCTTCGTAAATAACATTTTGGGCCACTTGTTTCTTGTTCTGTAAACTATCGCCAACATAGTATATCAAATATGTCGCCACACCTTCATATAAAAGTCAACAACTACTCTCCCATAGCAACAAACAATACAGTAACAAACAAGAGAATGTCAAAGAACAATTCGACTCATTAAGTAATATAAATGAATAGGAATAATATAAAATTGAAATTATGTACCAGAAATAACTAATAACAAGTACATGATAAGCATGAGTGGAAAAAACCTTATATGCAATTCGGGGGGTAGGTAGAATGAACCATCCTCGGACTCAATATTGCTAGCCCTCACTTCGTTCGGGCGCAAACGAGTCCTCTGATCATACATCCCTTATAGCATGAATAACTATTGTAGAAGTGAGCAGAAAGTCGTCTGAGTGCAACATATGTCTGCTTTTGCAGATTACGGCACATATAAATTAAGTAATGCGATTGCAGTACTGCATTTCATTAGTGTATGCAATGGAATTGCTATGCTATATGCTACTAAAAACAAAATTTTGGTTGATGCGTAATAATGCTAAGGTTGGCAACACTGTGGTACTGGAAGTGGTGAGAGGACAGCCAGTCATGCAGCGTGGCCCCTCAGCTGCTATCGCTACTTGAGCCAGTTGAATTCATTTTGCACTAAGTACTAAGTAAAATAAAAGGAGAATTTCTTTCTGAGTATACATAACCTATCATTTCCATGAGCAAAGCTTTGTACTTTTAGTGTAGAGTGAAGCTATTAACGGTATGGTGTAGCGTCCCTTCCTTTCTGAAGCAACTTCCGGCTGCACGAGAGCAAAAACAAGCAAGTAACAACCTCAGAGAGAGCCCACAAATCATAGACAAGTTCCGCGCCGAGGGACCGCGCCTCTGATAATATTAGGGAGAGGAGAGGGGGTTGAAGTATATATGTTCGGGAAATGGTTTGAAATCCATTTTGAGTAAGTTTAAGTGTTCCCTATGGAATCTGGAGGCGGTCATGTTACAGAGAAGCGGACACTTGTGTCAAACATGTCCAGGGTAATAAGAAGTATTAAGGACAATAGTTCATCTTGAGAGAAATAGTCGTGCTGGCTATTTCCTAAATGGCGTTACTGATAGACGGGTAATGCAGAATGCTTTTGTTTTTGTCACCGTAGAGAAATGGCTGCATTTCAAACAGCACTTTTATTGTTGGATTTTATTGGAAGTGCACATTTTAAGATTGCCAGAAAAATAAATCTCAAGCTACCTTCATACGACTTTCTCTATCCGCCATACATAGTTTATTGTTATATATCCAAGTCGATAATCATCTATTCGAAAGCACGTCGCTTTGAGATTAAAATTGCAGCCGTTTTATAAATGGGAAACGGGCTGAAGGACGTCAGCACTTTAAATGTGGCCAAAGTGTTCACAATTTAAAACTAATATTAATGGATGTTTCGGAAATGTTTGTCCCCAAATAATTACTTGAAATAAATTGCATACCTCAGAAAGATGTATTTTCTATGCAGTAGGTTTAGTATGCTTATTTTATTATTTCTTCTCCTTCTTTAACTGTCCTTGTACCACTATCGCCGTGTTAGGGGATTCTTGTTCCTCTATCCCTTAAGGTCGGGTGTGAGGAACCGAAGCTTTGGATCTAATAGAGAACCAGGATAAGTGATCAGCCCAATGTCTGGTGTGAAGTTGAATATATGAGGGCGAGATGAATCATAGGAAAGATGATGGTGGAGCAATTGGTGGAATGCTGACGGGGAAAACCAGAAGACCCGGAGAAAACCCATCCCAGCGCCATTTTGTCCACCACAAATCTCACTTTTCGGTCTTCTGGGATTGAACCCGGGCAGCCTTGGTGAGAGCCAAGCGGTCTAACCACTCAGCCATGGCGCGGTATTTTATTATTTACCAGTTGTATAAATTACATGAAGTTGTATTCGCATGAAGATTACTTTATTGGTTATTCTCAAAATTTCGGGATATTGATATATTTTATTTTACATTACCTATGTTGCTATCTTAAGGCTATGATATCAAAATTGCTAGTCATTTTTGCAAAAAATAAAAAGCTTGCAGTCAGAAATATTCCATATAAAGGGTAATTTGGATTGGGAAGGTACCTTGATATCTCCTTTTTGTATTCTTGGAAACTGATGGAACGCTACTACGCTGGGTGCTCTGTTCACAGACAGGCAGTCAGACAGACGCGCGCGCGCACACACGCAAACACACACATTTTAAAAAGTTTGTTTTGATTCTGCGATTCAAGCATCCTGTAATTCCGATAGACTTTCAATATCCAATTTTCGTGTGGAATGCAATACTTTCTCTTCTTTATATATAAGCATTAATAGAGAATGTAACAACCCCCAGAGGCAGTTCACCTCTTTAAATAACTTAGTGCTGTCATTGTAAATTTGTAAAATATTACCTAATAAGCATTGTATTGTGCTACTGGTATCGCAACGAATGCATTAACTTTAAACGGAATAAAAAAGATTGTTCAAATAATGGAAAAAAAATTAATTTTCATATAGATTTACTTGAAAATTAAAGAGGTTTACTACCCTTATAAAGTGTTGAGGTCCATTTTCACCTACAATAAATTTTGAAGCTATATGTTTTTGAAAATATTCGGTTTAATAAATTCCCTTCACTGGCTCTTTCCGGACAGAAAAGAAACTCTTTTGGAGTTTAGTTTGGTATTCACAGAAATATTACTTCTCAGTCTGTTCGGATCTTTTTAGATCCTACTTATTTTAACGTTCATTATTGCAGCAAATTCTGACCGTATTCAATTTATCATCAATGGAACGTGTGTGTTTGCAGTATGGCAGATGTAGAGAATAGATGCCATTGTTGTTTTGAACAATGGCATGTCTATTTATGGTGAAATGGGGAAGCGTAAAGCAAGTTACGGTTTTTGCTATAACCAAATTAGTTTATAAATTGATTCTCTTCTACTCATGTCACTTTATTCTGCCTTTCGAAGTCATTTTTTCCTGAAGATAATGGCAAGCCTTTCATTCAACAGAAATTATTACAGATCAAGGGGTTCCTGATTACGCATCAACATTTGATTGTGTAATACATACCAAAGAAAAGCAAATGTGTTATTCTGCGAAATAATTTGCAAAACGATGCAGAAGTCAGTGAACGTACTTACCAAAAGAAACCATAAAATTGTCTTTGCGATGCTACAAACAGAGATGACCTATTGTTGTATTCTCAAATATAACTGATATATCTGCATATAACTTTAGCGGGTTTTGGAAGTCAACTTACGACCAATGGAAAGCAAAACACCCTACAGCGAGGAAGACTCTTCTTAGAAACTTTTGGTGAGCAGTAATTGATGGGGAAATAAAAATCCGAAGACCTCTTCCAAGAGGAAATGCTGCAAGAGATGCTGTACAGAGAAAAGTAGTTTTTGAAGCTGACCCTCCGCATCAGAAGGAAATGTTGATAGGACTATGAAGAAAGTCTGGTGTCATCTATGTGCAAAAAATTATAACAATAGTACAGTAAAGTGTGGTGCTAAATTTAACAAATTCACTTGCAAGAAACATCTAACATATGTAAAAAATAACTTTAAAGGTTAGCCATAGGCCAGTAAAATCAAAACATGTTTCATTTTAATATTCGATTATTATACCTATTGTTGTAAAGTGTTACTGTGCAGTTTCAATGATTAATATATTTAACTATCTAAATTATAACATTATTTGCGTTTTCAAGATACACATGTATAAAAGTATATCCGCCAGAAACAGGAAAATAACTGTCTCCTTTTTAGCCTAACATCTTGAGTGAATGTGCAAAGTAAATACCATAATACGGTTGAATATTAAATATTAAATCTAGAAAGAAAATATGCAGTAATAAGTTCTACAAGTCAATGGCAATTCCCATGTAATTATAAGAAACTTAGACTTGGGCTATGAATAGAAAAGGATATGGAAATGTGGAACATTGAGATATTATATCTCAGATATTATTTATCGATCATCTTCCTAATGAAGCAATTGCAGAAAACTTAAACATTTTTTACCTAATTGAAAAGCCATAAGAATATAAACGAAGGGATTTATCTAGGCCCGAAGATAGGTTCTAAATTATGAACCAATTACATGGCGAGATGTAGAACACTTCCGAAAAAGATGGCGAAAAGACTTCCAAGGCAGAAAAGCCTCTTAGCGTATAACTATGCTATACTGGTAATAGGTTGACTAGTAAGTTCTGAACTTTTTAAGTGAAAGTTTTGCGTGCAAAATAAAATTTTGTAATCAGTTTTATGTTATTTGGTAGAGAAATGTGTGCTCTAAAAATAGTGTGTTTAATTTTTGTATGTATATATGCTGTTTGTAGTTTTCCGGTCAGTACTTCACTGACGACTACAGCTCGTCCAGTAGCTTTGACACTTCGATTAATGTCGAAAATGCTCTTTGTCATGACTTGACACTCCATTTAATTGCCCTGAAGAGAGCAAAGAGTAAATAAAGATGCAAAAACTAAACACTAATTTTTAAAGCACGAAGAACCAGCAGTTCTTCATCTCTGTAGCATTTACTCTGTTTCTGCCTCTTTCCTCTGGAGTCTAAGTTTCACTGCCATAGCACAGGGGTTTTTCTTTGACGAGTGTGTTTGTGACTAAAGCTGGTTTAAACACGACAGTATTCAGGATATCTAAATCCGTGTTTTTTTTATATTCTTGTAGATTTTATAAAAAGTTAGTTTGGAGTTGGATATGCTTCTTTTAATGCCGTTATTTCAGTTTATATTATGAGTTTTTCATATTTTACTGACGTGCTGTTTTATATAGGTTAAATCCATTTAGAAATTTGTCAGTCATCACTACTTACTATTTCTAAAAATGTATTTAAAGTATATTTTGCCTTCAATTAGAAAATACATGCCAAAAAGGAAGATTACACAAATGAACAAATAAATAATTAGAATGAAATATCATTTTGGCAACTTTCGCCCTTAGTCTCCCCTTAAACGCAATGTGACAATACAGTTAATTGTAACTTAATTATTGATTCGAATACAATGCCTTCAGTTAATTTCCGATGGCAAGATTGGCATCACGAAAGCAGTTACAGTAGAGGAAGTTGCTGAAATCCAGCGATAGTGGCGCCTAAAACAAAAGAAGCGAACAACAGGTAGGGTTTTCCTTTACTCGTGAGGGAGGGGGCTAATTTTAGCGTGGTTGGGGGAATGCTTCACGCGAATGAAGTGCAAAATGTGCCAGCATAGGGCCAACTCTGGCAGAAAACAGAGCACTATTTTTAAAACTGTCCCCCCTTTTAGCACCTGTTTGGTTAGTAGCAGCTTCCCCTTAGAGGGGAAAACCCCCTAAAAGGCATATTCACAATCTCCGTCTTACGACCACACGTAGGAAGTTCGCGGTTCGATGGAATTTAGTAAGTGAATCACCAAAGCTCTTGCTCGTAAGATTCCAGCGTCTTTCTCATCACTACCAAAGGTAAAGGGAAATAATGGCCCCACGCTACAGCGGGTTGCCGTTAGATAAATTTGTATGCACTTCAGCGGCTAGTTCAAAGCTTTAAAACCCTACCGCCGCAGAGATCAGTATTTCTCTTATTCACTGTCCCCTTCCTCACCTTATTTGTCGTCCTTTCTCTCACTCGTCACTCAAATACTACTGAATTCACAGATCGGACATACGTGGCACTGATTTCCACACTTATCTCTCATAGATAAAAATATCATTTATTATCCCCTAATCAACTAAACAATAAACAAAATAATCCCAGAAAAGGTGCCCATTGC
>CM060950.1:305686039-305701039 GCA_030765055.1 Mantis religiosa | reverse complement strand
ATTTTACCCCTCTGAGAAGTATTTCATTTGAATAGCTCCCTTTAATTTCTTTGTTCATATCGAGGTCTTTGATTTGAAAAATAACTGAAAGCTGAAATATAGCGCAACTTAGCGATAGTTTTAAACATCTTTGTCCATAAAGCACATTCAAATCCACTTTCACGTTCATTCTTCCAGAGTCTGTGCGGTTACGAAATTGTGGTTGAAGAAACAGTTCCCGTACCGACTGAAAATCTAACCGGGGACCTTCAGATTGAGAAATTGGCACGCTGATAACTTGACTATAGAGATGGTCTGTCAAATTTTATTTTGCACATTTTGCATATTAATGAAACATCTGATTGTAAAAAGGACAGAAAACAGATGAAGTATCCTTATAATTCGTGACTCACATTTTTGTTTAAGTAGAATAAAATTAAGAGTTTAGACCGGAAATAAAATAGTTTTATAGCAACAAACTCTAGTACTTGGATGAAGGTTATGGCTACTATCCCGCATCCGCCCAATAGGAATCGATTTAGCCAATCAGAGATACCAGAATATCTTCTCCACGTGGAGTAAATCACCTGATATAAGCTGGTTTCGCTTTGCTGCTGCTAATACTTAGTTGCGTTGTCAGTCTGAAACAGTTGTTTTAGTTTCAGCCCCAGAACATTATTATAATGTTTTATATTTGTTATTATAAATTTATTTTTTAAAAAATTTAAGAAGAAAAATCCTTATGAATTGTTGCAAATGTTTGTGAAGTGAATGGGATTAAATGAGTGGAGGTATGTCGTGTGATAAAGCGAGTTGAGAACCGAAAAGAGTCAATAATATTAATTTGTTTTAATGACGTTGTTGAAAGTTTAAAATTATTTGGAATAATATTTCAATGTTATATTGTCTAAATTAAGCTTTGTAAAAGATACTAAAAATTAATTAAATAAATAAAGTGATTGCATTGGTCGTTACATATGACGTGGAGAATATAAAATGTTTAGTTACCATAGTGACGTCAGAATTAATAATCTTGTTTTGCAAAAAGGAAAAGTCATTCTAGAAGAAGAGTGTAGAAGAAGAGCGAAGTAAGTAGACATAAATCAGTCTACGTGTGGGCACGAAAGTAGAGACACGAGAAATGTTAAGACGTGTTCATACACGATAGTAAAAAGTATTCAGTTATTAGTATTAACATTTTATTGTATATTTACTTTGTAAATAAAGAGCATGTGAAAAGAATAATTGAATTCATAATTATGTATTTGTTAAACTACACCAAGTTTCTCCATTTTGATTCGAAATTGCGACCTTGAGAGGAAAAACATTATTACATTTCGAATCCAAACTTACATTTCATCACAACTGGGAAGTTAATTACATGAAGAATTATTCCACAGGGAACACTGCATGAAACGACATAGCATACAGTATACAAATGGCTTCCCAACCAAGGGCTTCGATATAATCTACGTGAAGAAGAAGATTCACATCATCATACTTCTAAAAGTCTCACTATAAAATGGACTATAGAAAGTTCCAAATGTGCGAGGGTTAAAGGTAAATTACTACTAGAATATTTTCGGAAGGTCTCGCTGATGAGAAAGACTATTTCTAGCCTTAAATGCCTACAGAGAATACACCTAGTACAAGTGCATCAGCTTCATTACTAACCTAATACAAATTTCAGACATACCTGCAGAAATGTATTTAACATAAGGTTACATATTACTTTCACTCTGAATTTCAGTTAGTTGCTTAAATGGAATCTATATCAAATCAAAATTATTATCAAATTTCGCAACTGATTTGGATGACTCAAAAAATCGAGTGCATTGGTTACCTTAATATTGTTTAAGTGCAAGTTTTGTAATCAATTTTAAATATATTGTGACTTTGTTGGTTCGTAGAATTAAACGTCCAATTTGCCGAAATTCTAAATGTTCTTTATTTCAGTCCAAATGCACTGTTCAGTTCTCACATAATACCATTATATCATATATACACAGTCTTCCAAGGTCGATCACAATAATAAACAACGTTCAGTTTACAACATTCCACAGCTGACTCTCGTTTTACAATTACACTCTTGTTACACAACTCTCTTGTTACATGTCTTTACACAACAACAACAACTTTTGTTTAACAACTTGCAACTCGCCTCTTGGCCAATCGTCGCCTGTTTAAATACTTCACTGATAATTTCTAGATTATTCGAAAATAAACCAGAACCCGAACAGCCTCTATCAGTCAAGAAGCAACTAGAAATTTCCATTCATTTCACTTTGTTTGTTTCGGCAGACCTTTATCTGCATGTTATCTCTATCTGCCGGCTCTTGGTTTTCATACTGCCAGCCTGTCAGTTCCTTTTGTGTAAACAAGCCGCGCGATCGTAGATACGGGTTCACGACAATGTTCCCTCCTCAAGGCTGGTCGTCCCGTACAGCACCATCGTATTGGGCTGTACGATCCAGGTGTAACACCAACATCTTCCCTCGGGGCACCATCTGGATGCGGTAGACCACGTCGTTGATCTTCTTCACCACCCGGTACGGTCCTTGTCACGGCTCTTGAAGTTTGCCGATTGTTCGGTTGCTCCCAGGTGTTCTCGTAATGTACCGGCGTGCACTTGCTCCAAGACCTCCGGGACCTTACTTCGGGTAAGTACCAACTGTTGTGTCTGCGTCTTCCCATCGGGCGATTCCCATACCCGGGACAACACGCCCTCTCTTGTCTTCAGTGAGTCCCATTGGGCCCAGGATAGAACGTTTCTTAGTTTAGTGATATCATTATGCCGGTGGTACACGTGAAGTCCTTATTAAGAAACACCCACAAGATCTCCCCACCAAAAATAAGGTACAACAAATGTATAACTGACACTTGGCCCATTTATTTGAATGTTAACCCCAAATCTACAGGTCCTAGGTTCGATTCCCGGCTGGAGAGAGGGTATTTTCCTTTTATCAGGATTATTGCTCATCTTTCCTGGGTGTGTAAGTATAATTGTGAGTGTAAATATCCGATGAACAAAGACAAAGCCACCAATGTGGTCTTAGATTTCAAAGAGGGCATATAAATGGAACAAGGAACATACTTTCTGACAAAGGAGATTTTCCATAACTAAGTGTATTTTCTTGGCCGAGCGGTTGGACCATTTGGTTCTCTATCCCAGGAGACCGCAAAGTGAGATTTGTGCTGGACAACATGGCGCTGGTCCTCCGTTTTCCCCCGCCGGCATTCCACCGATTGCTCTATCATGGTCTTTCCTATCACCTCATCTCTCTCGTACTTTCACTTCCGGCGTTGAGATGATCACTCGTCCCGGAATCTTTGTGATCAGGAAACCTCTGATCCTGACCCCGTTGCCTACGTGCCTCGAGGTTGCGTGGTTCTGAAGGCCCTAAGTTCCACTTAAGGAAATACAGGAATTCATTCAAGTGCATTTTCTTAGCGAAATACACCTAGTACCAGGAGTCAGTCTAGAAGTTATTTGTCCTAAAATACTGATAAGTTCTTAGAGTAAGTTCATTCTTTTTTATTCTTCAACAACTTTGGAGGCAATAGCAGGTTTGCTCTGCAATATAAATTTAACCGTTACAATGCGATTAAGAATTTGGATTCTAAAATTCATACTTAGCCTTTCAGCCAAGAGAAAAAATGAGTAATATTGACAGTTATATGTGGATGATGTGGTTTGACTTGATAGAGGTGGACACAAAATAATCAACCGATCAGATAAAGAGACACCCAAAATTCTTACATTATGGAGTTCACCACTTGCTCTTACAGACGACACACACAGCTTGGTCACCGTTTTGTGAGACAATAGGCGGACCCGGCTCAGACCAACAATGCGCGAAATGTTAATATCTCAAAGTAAATTTAAATAAATCTGCATGTTATTTTGTAGAAAATATACGTGATTTGTGGAAAATATGATGGCTGGAAAACGAGCCATATTGTTAAGATTGTGCAAATAGTGTTTCGCAAGACCTGAAGACAATTTTTTTGTTAAGGTGCCATGTTTACATATGCATCTCTCCTTAAGGAGAGTCTAAATTGTTATTTTCGCAATTTTTTCCATTCTCAAATTTTGAATTTTGATGGAATATCTCAAATATTCCAATAACTTTTGCGTAAATATTTTGTCTGTGCTAACTATAAATGCTTTAAGATTGTGATCGAAAATAATGTCAGCAGCACATTTTTATAATTTTGTTAAAACATTATTAGTTTAGTGCTTTGGAGGAGATCTGATTTCGAAGAATCAAAATGACACAGTGGATCATGAGAGATTGTATAGGTATGGCATAGCCAAAGGAGTTTTCTAAAAACTCTTATTTAACTGCAATTTATAGTGAACTACATTTTCTATAGTGTCTTAAAAACTAATTGATACACAAATATGAAGATTAATACTTAAAGATTTATCTAGCCACATTCAATAAATCTTATTTAGGCATAAATTTAAAGAAAAACATAACTTAAGTTTGGTAAACAGAAGGTAATCCCATTTCTTCAACAAACATCTAAAGCGTTGGAGAACTTACCTTTAAAATTCAGCTAATTATCTTAAATAGAATTTCTTGTTCCATTTATAACCCCGCCTTTAACTGCAATGGTCATATCGGCAGCCGTTCTCCTTTGGAGACATATAGATGGTGTTAACCCGTATAAGTTGGGTTGCTTGTACTTTATGTTTTAATCATTAGATCACGGACACATTTACACTCTTATTCATAGCTCCAGACCCAGGGGAAGACGGGGAGAAAAATCCCCACCCCCAGCCGGGAATCGAACCCGGGACCCCTTGCAGAGCAGGCAATTGCTCTACCGACTGAGCTACGGGGCCAGTCTAATAGCGTTTAATATAATGGCCAATCAGTTAGTGAAATTAAACATTAGAGATAGGGTATTTAGACTCCTTTTAAAGATCTGGTTATCGATGCATTCTGAAATCTCATATGTTAAAATGATATTAATATATAAAACAGGAAGTCACGTAGGTATATCAGAAATCTCGTGAACGTCATGCGAAGTTCTTGGTTAAAAAATAATCTCACTCGTATACGCATAGATGCCAGCCTATTTTTCTTCCGCAAATGGGTGTGCAAAAATGGGCAAAAGGGAAAGAAATCACAACAAAGTATGAACACACATTGTCTAGGTTGTTGAACACGAGCACAAATTTGTTGCGAATCAGATAAACCGTTTCTAAAATGCTTTGCAGCGCTATCAGTTGACTTCTCGCTGCCGGCAAGGGGTGTTAGTGATGGCTATTAGTGAAAAGCTGAGCTTCGTAATGCAGTGGAGATGCCGAGAAAAAAATTGATGCCGTACACAGGGAATGGGAAGTTAAAAAAAGAGCAAAACACGATACATGTAATTACATAGTAGAAGGAGAGGGGGTCCTGCACACCAAAATGGCCCCCTGACATGCACGAGTCCCTACTAATGGGACAGAATGACTGCATTTAGCCGTGACCAGTTGGCCGCTTGGGGTGGTAAGAGTGTATATTAACTTTAGTCATCGTTATGAGTTGAAGGATGGTTCAAGTTTACGCGTTCTTTGCTGGGAGTCACATAGATAAGCCGTTCATTGCAATAATAATGTACATCGATTATTTTTGTATGAACGGAACCGGAGCTGATAGGATCCTCGATAAACTATCCTCATTTGACTAAGAGAAAGAGGGCATTTATTTGGACATTTGCAAAGGTAAAAATAAAGAACTACTTGATTATTTCACTGATGTTGTTGCATTAGAAAAATAGTACTAGAAATGTAGCCTCATATCTCATGAGCCGAATATTCTACCACAATAATGAAGTGATGCCTGCAATTGAAGTTGGAAGACGAATAGTTAGAATTCAGTAAGCTAAGATCACAAGGAAGGTAACTGGACTAAGTCTTTTAGCAAAAGAAAATGAAATATATGTGGCATTTGTCGATACAGGAAAAGCTTTTGAAGGTGTATTTCAAGGATCTTCCGGAGATGCTGAAGCAATTTGGGCAATTTCAAAAGAGTGAAGGTTCCTACATAATGTATGTATGAAAAAACTGGAAATAAGGGAAGTGTTGAAAAAAGTACGATAACCTGGTGAAGAATTATTTCCAAAAATAGAAGATGGTTGTAAGCGGTGGATGTAACATAGTCCTGGTAGGCAACCAGCCATTGAAGCTCAACACCGAACTAGAACTTCCTTGTGCAGTAGACGAAGCGATGCAGCGAGAGCCGAAGAGCGACCAGACGCTAACGAGGCACACATAATCGTGATACTGCTGATCCCACCCGCGCCATCATCAACCCGGGAATCCGCGAACGAGCCCCGTTTTTATTTTTTTGTATATAATTTCAAGCTGTTTTTTACCTAAAGGTATACCAGAGCGTAAGAAAGAGGCACCAGTAGCCACCCAGCGAGCCTAACGTCATGAATAACTGTTAATATACAGCACAAACTGCACCAAATTGCCGTCGCCTGGTCCTATAATACTGAAGCATTGAATGGTCAAATGACATCAGAATTCTTGGTAGGAGAAGTAGAACTTCGGCATTCCCCACCTACCTGGAAAAAAACAGGAACAAAGTTAAAATGCTGGCCGAAAGGGAACTTAACCGGTACTTCCAGTATGCGAACCTCGCACGTTACCTAGAAGCCATCTAGCTCGATAGGTAGTGGAAGAATTAAGTGCACATTCAGATTCAAATTCAGATTTGGTTCACCCTTGGCCATTGTGCAAGTAGGACGTGTGTTGCCTCGCTCTAGACCGGTTCAAGGATCGCACAGTGTTTTCAAGTTTTTTTTTGTTTGCCTGAGTGTTCATAGTGACAAGTGGCCTTAATTCTTATATTAGTGTTTCATTACTACAATGTCTTCACCTTCTCTTCACGATATGGAAACAGATGATACTGGTCAACTAGTGCGAGATTCGCTTAACATTTGTTACGCAACATTAGCTTCTAACCAAGTAGCTTCGTCACAACATGTTTCTCTCTCATCACACCACCAGCTACAACAACCACCTCTGCAGCAAACGGTACCTGCTACCCATAACAGTGCAACTGTAAGTGCTTGTGCTACCTCACTCAATGTTTTGTTTGGAAGAGCCAACGTTCTCTTCACGCACAACTAATGATTGAAAACGCTCCCATGAAGGCCCGGAACTAATATCTACAAAACGGCCTAATAATTCTGTAGAAAATAGGTATGTTATCAATATTCCCACGCATAATCGTTTTGACGGTCTTGAAACAATGGAGACTGAAAAGCTATCTGAGCCCAGCTCCTCTTCTACCATGCCGTCAAATGGGGAACGCATACCTCCCGTGTTCTTACATGGTACTAATAATTATCAGCAACTGATTAAAGACTTAAAATGTATCCTATCCTCTGATTTCACTACTCAGCTTCCAGGCACGGTTGTAAAAATCAATACCACCAGTACCAGTGATTTTCGTGCACTTACTAAGCACCTAGACACTTATAAACAACAGTACCACACTTTCCGCTCACCAGATAACACCAAGTTCAGTGCTATTATGCGGAATGTTCCGTATTCTTTAAGCAACGAAGAAATACTTGATGAACTGGTCAAACTTAACTATCCCGTTCTACAAGTAAATCGACTATACAACGAACACAGGTCTTCCATGCCATAATGAGCTGTGGAAGTAAACAAATCCGAAGCTGGTATGAAAATCTTTGATCTTACTCGTCTCTGTCATTGCATTGTGCAAGTGGAGCAACGACGTACCTCACACACTCTACTTCAGTGTACTAAATGTCAACATTATGGACACACTAAGAACTATTGTAGACTTGCACCCAGATGCGTGCGCTGTGACGGCCAACATCATTATAAAGACTGTACTGTTCCACGAACCACTGCGCCTAAATGTGTTAACTGCGGAGGTGGTCATCCCGTCAACTTCAAAGGATGTTCATATTTTCTCAAGATGGCGTCAAAGTCACCATCTCTTTCATCACCAGGGACTGCTAGGCGACAGTCAAATAGGACTCCTTCGCAACTGCCCACCAGGACTGCTAGCTCCCAGCCTCAACAGTCACCACCCTCCATGTCACCGCAACACTTTCCGCCTATACGCTCATCTCACACGCCCCCTCTTCGCTCATTTCTAACTCCCTATCTTCCACGCATAGTTCCTTATATTACATATTTTCTTGAGTTAATATTGCGCAATGGCAGTCCATAATCGCTTCTTCTCTCAACTTACATTGCTAAATTGGAATGCCAATGGTTTGAGGGGGGAAAATCCTCCTTCACGGTTTTCTCATATCACCCAATGTTGATATTGCCTGAATAAGTGAAACTCACTTACTTACCTCTGAAACCTTCAAAATTCCAAATTATTTCATATATCGGGAGGACAGAATTGCAAATATTGCCTCTGGTGGTGTTATCATCCTTGTGAAACATCATCTTCTACATCATTCTGTTAATCTCCCAATTGTGCCAGATCTTGAAGTTGTGGGTATACAACTCCCACAACCAAACGCCTCTTCAGTTAAAATTATCGCAGCGTATAAGCAGCCACGCTGCTGGATAACTCCTGCGTTTATTCAACGTTTATTCGACGATAACCAACCCACTATACTCCTAGGTGATCTAAATAGTAAACATGAAGCATGAGGCTGTCGTCAAACCACACCCAACGGACGTTGTCTACTCCAGGCTACGCTAGACTCTGCTCTTCAAGTGATTACTCCGAATGAGCAAACATTTTATTCTTACAATCATGTTGTGCAACCGGATATTTTGGGCATAGGTCTTCCAGTTTACATGCAACCTCTTCTAGAGCTTGATTCTGATCACTGTCCGGTGGTTATTAAATTCTGCTTTGATCCCATATTAACACAGCCACCAGAGCGCCTTATCTTTGGGCTTGTCAATTGGAATGCTTTCCAGTGGAATATGGTTACTCTTCTACACATACCTTGCACTTTTGCTATCCCTACAGATATTGATTCAGCTGTAGCGCATCTTCGAGACGTGATTCACACCTCTGTAAAATGTGCCATTCAACACCGTTCTTATTGCCATGGCACCAGATCACCTCGGTTACCAGATCACCTTCTCCAGATGACTAGAGCTAAACACCAAATGCGTCGTGTTTGGCAACGCCATAGGGAGCCTTGGCAACGACAACGTCTTAACCAACTCATTCGCCAGGTTAAGCATGCCTTGGATAAGCACCGTTACAGCAGCTATCAACACTTCGTCTCAACAATATGTCCTACAGGCAGCTCGCTCTGGAAAGTGGCGAAACAGATACTCCAGGAACCGCTTCAAATGCCGCCACTTCGAGTCAACAATCTAATCAGCAACACCACCATGAAAAAGTGCGAAACATTAGCTGCCTACTTTGATCTACATTCACACCTAATCCGGCATCTGTTCCTGCCTTCACTGCACATGTTCAGGAGCGCCTTAATACGTTCTGGCCTATGGCTCCGTTGCCCATTAGGCGGGTTTCATCTAGCGAGGTACGATCTATTATTCAATTTCTGTCCAGTAAGAAGGCCTCTGGAAACGATCTTATTCCACCAGTTGTATTGAAACACTTCACAAAGAAGACCATCGCCTTTCTGGCTTCTTTATACAATGGAAATTTTGGCATTGGATATTTTCCTAAAGTCTGGACATTTGCTGAGATCAATGCATTGTAAAAGCCTAACAAACCTCCTAGTTCCCCACAGAGCTATCGACCAATTAGTCTTTTACCAACTCTGTCCAAACTTCTGGAAAAGCTCACTCTAAAACCACTTCTTCGGTTTGTTTCTGAAACCTCAGTTATACCACCCCAACAGTTTGGATTTAGGCAGCATCATTCTAATACTCACCAGCTACTGAGACTTACTGAACATATTACCCGTAGCTCTGACGCCAAAGAGCATGCTGTGGCAGCATTCCTAGATTTCACTGAGGCATTTGATAGAGTGTGGCATGACGGCCTCGTTTATAAACTACATGACCTAGGTCTTCCGCTCTACTTACTTAGCTTGATTAATAGCTGTCTTTAGGAACGCCAATTTTCTCTGGGTACTGGTTCAAGGCATTCGTCACCCCGTACTATTTTAGCCGGCATGCCCCAGGGTAGCGTCCTTGTGCCTCTTCTTTACAGTCTATATACTGCTGACATGCCTGAACTTCCTGCAACTAGTACCGCACTGTTTGCTGACGATACACTCATATTTACCTCGCACTTCTCTGTTGAAACTGTCGTTGCAACCCTACAATATTCCCTGAACATTTTCCTGCACTGGTTATCTCGCTGGCGTATCGCACTAAATACAAGCAAATGTCTTCTTAAGCTTTTCACCTTGCGCAGGCCTGCTGCTCCGGCAAATATACGACTCTGTAACACTAAAGTCCCCTGCTTACCTTCTGATTGTGCAGTCTTGGCGTCCATCTTGATCACCGGCTGACATAGAGTGCACATATCAAAAGCAAAGTAAATGAAGCCTATGCTCGTCTTCACAAGTTGTATCCCATCCTCAACCGCAAATCCTCCTTAAGAGTCGAATGTACGCTGCTACTATACAAGAGTATTCTACGACCTGTATGGGGATGTGCTTTACCTACTCATATTCACCAACTCCAGGTATTTGGAAACAGTATATTACGATTGCCTGGGAACGCCCTGTGGTACATCCGGAATGCACAACTGCATAGGGAATTGGGCATAGTCAGTACATCTCTACAACGACAAGCAGATTCTTTGCTCACCTTCTTTATGTATTAGGTACTTTATGCTTCCGACTGGACCTCACCTTGATGCTGCACCAAGACTGAAGACACGCTTGCCACAGAACATTTTATTTCTCTAATGCTTATTTATTCTGTAATGAAGAAGTTATTTAATTTATACTCACACTAATGAGACCAGGGTGCTTGAGGACTCTATTATGAGTATCCTCTTTCTTGTATACTTTAATTTTATTATGTATATTGTGTATACAGCTCCACAATTTGTATAGCACCAAATGTGCTGAGCAATTAAAATACAAATTTTAAAAAAAATGATTCAGATCTATGCACCAAGAAAATTCATACTGAATATAGGCTTTGTCAAAACAAATGTTAAATCAAACATTATCATATTTACATTTTATTATGTACATTGTGTATATAGCTCCACAATTTGTATAGCACCAACTGTGCTCAGCAATTGAAATAAAAATTTAAAAAAAAACAAAAAAGGTTCAGATTTATGCACCAACAAAATTCGTACATAATATGAAATTTGTCAAAAAATGTTAAATCAAACATTATCATATTTACAATATACAAAAAGAGTTCAAGAAATAACCCAAGGTTGCACCGAGGTGAAATACATATACCCAGCATTCCCTTAACGACTGAGGGAAACCTCGGAAGAACCTCAGTCACGTTTATAATACTAAGTATTCTCACTCTCATACCTGGCATCGGGCTGATCACACATCCTGGATTCTCTCTCTCGCTGATCCAAAGATTCCGTTCATCAACTCACGCCTACAGGCCTAATGATTAAGAGGAACAAGAATACCCTGACGCCACCTAGAAGAAAGAAACATACAAAGAAAGAGAGAAAGAAAGAGAAAGAAAGACAAATAAAGAAATACAAAGAGAATGAGAAAATGACAGAGAGAAATAGAGAGAATGAATAAAAGAAACAGAGAAGGAAAGAAACAGAGAAGGAAAGAAAGAGAGAAAGATAGAAAGAAAGAAATAAGGAAGGTAGGAAAGAAGAAAAGAACGTAAGAAAGAAGGAAAAAACATAAGAAGGAAAGAAGGAAGGAAAGAAGGAAAAAACGTGAGAAAGAAAAAACGAACGAAAGAGAGTAACAAACAAAGAAACATAGAAAGAAAGAATAGTAAGTGGCCTAGGATTGGAAGTGTTACAGTACTGAAAAATCTTAGGTGAAGATAAATGCAAAAATATGAAAGTATGCTTAGCAGAATAAGGTCAAAGAAGATATACTTTAAAAGCAATTAACAGTCCATACACTTGGTATATTTGTATCTCAAGTTACAGAGGATGGTGTCGACTAAGAAAGCCTTCAATTAAAAGATAAAGAAGGAAAGAAGGAACATTTTCTGTAAGCCCTTGAAGAAAGAGCCGTTTAGGGTTCGGTAAAGTATTTTTGTGGGAAATGTAGCATTATATAGGGGAAAAAAATTATACGTTGTGACAGAATAATGAAATATTGTCAGAAGTGTATGAACTCGAAAGGGGAAATATTTTGAGGCCGAACTACAATATAGAGGAGATTATAGGTTTGTAGTTTGCTTTACGTAGAATTAGGGTAACCCGATTTGTAAAATGATTTTTTTAGAATCTTAGTAGTGTTAAACAATCATTCTCATTGCGTACTGCGGCGGATACTGGTGATACGTGAAATAAAATGCTATTTGAGAACGGTTATTTGGGAGGAACCTAAGTTTAGGGTACGTTCCCACAATTGCCAGTTTGAGATCTGGGAAAATCTGGGGGAGGGGGCGGGAACCTGTCAGGGAGAACGGTCGTTATGAAATTTGAATCAGAGATTTCATTTTTGCTAGTCCATGCCTTAACTATCTGCGCTACTCATGTCGAGAATATACTTCGATATTCTGTATTTGATAGTAGGTAATAATCGAAAAAGACGATCGGAAACAGAAGACGCAGCATGATTAATAATATATGCACATTTCTAGCATGCATATTTCCCTAAAGCAGTTTCAACATTGCTTGAAGCGTGCCTTACTGTAACCACATAAGAGGAATGTAAATTCGTTCAACTTTGGGTTCTACGGAACTGGTGGTACGTGACAAATTGCAGATGAAGGGAAACAGTTTTCGGCTGTTATTTCAATGTTCTATGACTGTGCGTGTGATAAAGTTAATAGAACATATGGACGAAATGGAGTAAACTACAATTGTGTGAATCCGCTACTAAATGTCGTTGAAGTTGTTTTAGTTAATTGATGGAAATTAATCATTTTTACACTAACCGCATATAGGTTAAGGTCTTTGACAGATAGAGTCAACATGTTGACTCTAATAAGAGTTAAATGATGAAACCTGGGACTCAAGTACTTATGATAGTAAGTCGCCACAAACGGTGTATCTCGAATGTGCGAGCTCCTAGTGGTTTACCGGGGAAATATAGTCAAATGGAGAATTTAATGTGAGGACGGCACGTTGACCATGGTAGCTCAATGGGTTAGAGTGACTGGACGGAAACCAGGAGATCCGTGGTTCAAATCCCGGCCATGAAATTGAATTTTTCATGTTGACTCTATCTGCCATTGAAGTTGTTTTATAGTTCAAATGTGATAGTTTCTTAAAATTGGATTGTATGATCAAACCTGCCTGCTGTGCCACGGTTTCCAGGTTCGTTTTCCGCTGGGAATAGGAATGTTTCTCCAATCAATATTACTTTCTATTCTTCCCAACGTCTGAAAGTATGGATTTGAGAGAGAGCGAGAGAGAGAGAGAGAGAGAGAGAGAGAGAGAGAGAGAGAGAGAGAGAGTTTGTATTTGTGTGTATCTGATAATAAAGTAAACAAAAGCATAGCTCAAGGATAAATAATCTCCTTCGCTGCTGTTATTATATTTTTAAATTTCTAGAAACATCAAAGAAAAGGAGGAGGCGGGAATCAAATCTAATAGGAACTGTATACCAGTTAACACCATAGCCAATAAGCAGTATGTCCCAAAAGGGAAAAGGCCGCTGTTACGGCCGTTGTAGTTAAAGATGGAGTTTATAATGGGAACCAACATGGGATGGAAAAAAGAAGGAAAGGAAGAAATACATAAGAAAATGATAGAAGGAAAGAAATAGAGAAACAGGGAAAAGAAGGAAGGAAACGAAGAAAACGAAAGAGCAGAGAGAAGGAGGGTGGGAGAGAGGAAGGCAGAAAGGAAGGAATATACGAGTATATTTTTATTAGCTAGCTTGACGTTACTTCAACTTCTAGGTGATATGGTTACGATTCTGTCACACACATAATTCACAGTGCGCTTTTGCTGGAGTAGCTCGGTGCTTAATGGCCACCGTTGCTTTATCGCTTTTCTTCACTGTCTAGTTCGTTGCTGTTTATTTAATCTAAAGATGGATCATTGGTGATTCCATAGTTTTTGTTCTACGACTACATGAACATAGTCATGTGGCGTGAAACAGATTAAGTTGTTTGTAGAATTACCTACGTTTACAATCAATTCATCACTTCTCTTCCACTTGTTTTTTGATAATTTCAGTTTTGGCAATGAACGTAAATGTAATATTTAATGGGTCGCTGAAGAAAACCACGGAACTAGTGTAACAAGAGCTGATACTGCGTTCACATGTTATTCTCTACTCAATTAAAATGACGTTACTACAAAATGCATTATTCCATCTAGTTCGCGTTAATACAAATGAAATTTCATTCAAAATTTCTTTGTTAGATGCAGTGCAGTACGTAAAACGATAGTCAGACGTTTTAAAACGTGTGCCACTATGTGATGGTATGAAAAAATTACCTGGTCTTTGCCTAATTACGAAAAAGAAAAGAAAAACAACAGAAACAGAAATGAAACAAATGCTTACCAATTGAGAAACGTGTATCAGAAAATAAAAATAAATAACAAAGAATTTCTCAAAAATGATTAACGCTGCGCAAAGTTACAATAAATTGTGGGCTTTAACGAGAACTGCACATTTTTTTAATAAAATTTGGTGTATCACTAACAGCTTACCAATTATCAAAAGTCATCCAGACTTACGACGACTTCAGATTATTTCTGTAACATTTAAGGTATACAATTTATATGTGATAAAATACATTAAACTTTTGCGATATTAATCACAATCGGTATATTCGTATTTTTCGCACGTACAAAAACACGTTTCTTTGAACACATTCTATTTCATTTGTTTAGGGCCATTTAAAGGAAATCTATTTGGCAATAGACCTATAAATAGTTTTAATTTAGTCTTATAAATTGGACGTCTCTCTTTAATTTGAAGTATATACTAGCACTATAGGCA
>CM060950.1:305601039-305681039 GCA_030765055.1 Mantis religiosa | reverse complement strand
AATATTTTAAGTCTCTTTGTAAAATGTGTATTTTTTGTCTTGTTATTGGGCTTACTTTTACTTCCGTAAAACATACGCAGCAAATGTTAATTTACAATAAAAGGCGAATGCAATATATCGCGATGCCTCCTATTTATACACAGTACTTAGGTGTATTAAAACGCAACAGGGCCTGTCTCATTATTTGGAAAGTATTACTATTAACTGATTTGCCACGTTTGTGTGGCTAATAGCGCGTGACTTTCATAAAGAAATCGTAAGTTTATTGCCTCAAATCCATTATTCTAACTTGCACGCAGGCTCATATAATATACATAATAAAAAGGGAATGTGGTGACCTACTTTCCCAAGCGGGAAAAATGTTGTACTATACCTACCCTCGTCTTATCACGTCTACCCAGTAGACTTGGAAAACATAATGTGTAACCTGGAATATCGTCGCATTTGTAGATTATAAGATTGCACGCAGAGGAGTGTTAGAAGGAAAAATGCAGATATTTATCATACTTATTGGAAATTATACCTTAGACCCCGTTTATGCACGAGACTTCACGCCGCACGTCAAGGAATGGTTCGTAAGGTCCCATTTATGCATGGTATTTGATGGCCTGCGAGAAAGAATGATGCGACGCAGAAGTTTTAATTATGTATTTGTGAATATGACGTGCCTCAGTGTGTACTGCTGGGAAATCAGTTCTTCTAGCCTGTTATCACATTTGTTTCCACAATATACAGTGCTCATGTAGAAAGTTTGTGGTTTTTAACAACAATAAGATACTTAATTGCAAGTTGGTAATAGTTTGCCTTTTGTACAGGTTAATGTTGTTGAGTTGTAGAGTTCTAAACGAGGTATCAGAAGAACGCCTTATAAAATTTATTGTACCTATATATTATGCTATGCTTTTTTAAATCCTGGTCTTCAAAATCGTAATGAAATATGGTAGAAATCTCTGTCCACTATTACTTCTCTTTTTCACGATCCTTGCTCTCTTCTGGCATGACGTCCCAAATTGAACTCCTAGCTCGAATCTCTTCTACGAAATGCTCCGTGTGCCACTCAGTAAATGTGTAGTCGAATCACAAAAATCGGATGGTACATTCACAAAACTTTCTCTCTCAGTTCTAAAATAAACTATACTTACGGATGCTTTTTATTTTGTCTAATTACCTAATCGAAGTTAAGCATTTGTAGAAATGGCTTCATTGCATATTTTATTGTGGATGCAATAAGAATAGGAGAGTATTCTTAAACGATAGAGAATTTTTTCCAGAGCTAGTCATTATGTGTAGAATTTGAACTTAAAATTTCTTTGCACATTCCTATAATAAAGAATTATCATTTGAGATGAGTGCAGGTATAGTAAAATGTAAACCAGTAATAATATCTCAGAAATGGGTGTGTGTGTATGTGTGTTTGACTTAAATTGTGTATTATATGGGGGTATAATCACTTTTGGTTTAACCAATATTTTGATTATCCCTTACTGTTTACCAGTTATGTAAAACTCAACCAGAATGAAGAGGACTCTTGTAGTTCCCAGAAAATTGGAGATAAGTTTATTTGCCATGAAAATATCTTGAACATATGTTTTGATGAAAATAGTCACAGGCAAGTGAGAAAATATCAGATTGCTGGAATATCTTTCCATTTGTGCAATGAGACTGGCTCGTTTCTGCCAGCCCAACTCCGTTGAAAATCGGCAACAATATACCGAGCTATGATTGAGTTTCTGCTTTGTATTCCTCTCGTACGACAGTTCACCTTATACGTTATCATTACCACAGTCTTAAGGGAAATGAACGCAAGTAGTTATGGGTAAGTAACTTGTAGCGTTTTTTATAAGCGAAATTTTTATGCCACGAATATTTTGAAAACCGTTTTATGTTATCCATAGAGAAATATGTACCCTACAAGATAGAGTGTTTAGATTTTGTGTATTTGTTCTTTTCAGATCAATAAAATTGTCGAGTATTAATTCGACAACAAAGAGCATTTTGGATATCTTTTGCCTTTTGGGTTTAATCAGGTTGCCAAAGCTGTTCAATAGTTTAAATATACGATGTTTTCATTAAAGTTGCCAGCCAGTTTTGAAAAAATCAATACATAATGAAGTTGTTTCTATGAAAATTCTAGTTAAAGATTAGAGAGTTTCTAGAAAATCTTCATGCCGCGTTTTTGGAAATTAATTAAATAAAAAAGAAATTTTCGTACTGATACCTCTTTTCAATTGTTAATTATGCTCTTCAAATATATTTTTAAATGCTTGATTTAGGATTCGGTGGTTTTTAAAAGTATATTTATGGTGAAACTTAATATTGTGTTTTTAATTGCAATACAGTACTTCCCCTATCTTTACTATGGATATAAGTTTTTGGGTGAGTAATTCATGCAGTAGGTTTGACAATGAATTATTATGAACAGAGAAGATAATTTGACAGTTACATTTCAAAATGTTTAAATAAAGGTGAGGCTTAAAAGGAGTTCTGCTATCTGCAGTATCAGCTCATTAGATATATTAGCTCAATGGCCTGGGAGCATTTGTCTGCTCTAAAAAACAATTTCAGTTCGCAGAAATGAACTTGTTGGCCACATAATACAGTCGGGAAACGGTAGCCACATTGGGTCACGTGATTTCATTAGCCTACATTCCACAAGGTAGGCTGGAAACACTCAGGTGCTAATGATGCACGTGCAGCGCCCCACGAAGCGAAACAAAAAAAGGTGTTCCGAATGGTTTGTAGCAGCAATCGATAGTAATGCGATTATGTGCTACAAATGGACGGACAGTTTTCGTTTCGATTGAATGGAGTTCTTTGCGTTTAAAAGCCCTGTTGAAAATAATGTATTTTTCTCAATTCACAGTAATTAACGGATATATTTTTGGTTGGAATACCATTTTATTACACGCAACAACCACAACATGCCTGATGATTGTTCAGTCATTTGCATTAAAGTTACCCTACGCAACAATTGGTATTGACGATATGCAGTATGTAAAATTGGAGATTCAATCGTATTGTATATAAAATGCTGTCACTTTATGCTACACGCCCTAATATGAAGCAAAGCAAGCCATAACAACAAAAATAATTGGAATTCGTGGATACATTTAATAAGGTTTTGGAATTCAAATATCAGTCTCTTATATTCTGCGGCACTAAGCAAAGTACATTATTGCAACCCTTTCTCCCAATGAAGTAAATAGCAGATTCTCATATTAATAATTTCTAGAATAACTATAAAGATAGATGGAGTAGGGAAAGTAACACGTAGTATTAGGATACATCATAGTTTATAATTACTTATTAAACATGCGAAATATTATTATTGGGTAGAGAACAGATACTAGCTATAAACTATATTTAGGGCTCGAAGTTTGGTAGCTACTTTGCTTTGCTGACAACTGGGTCTACAGGTACAACATAGACAGGGCTAAAATAGCAGTTATCACTGTGTTGATAGAAGCTGCTTTTTGACTTTGAATTACCGTCCCATAAACTCACAAGGTCCCATTTTTTGAGTCTTAATAACATTATTTCTGAATAGCTACTACTTTTCTTTTTCAGTTGTTTAATTGAATGAAATAACTCCATAATTTATTTTTCCATCATTTATTATGAAATATAGACAATCACTTTTTAGTAATTTCAATGACTACTGCCATTTTCCGATATACATAGTTACGCATTGCTTATCATTCTCAGTCAAAATTAGCTCAAGTGGAATATTTCTACCATTCTGTTAATATACCAGTATATATTTATACTAAAACATGTTTTTGTATATTTAATATGCTCAATATTATCTCCTGAAACACAAGTTCACTTTAAAAAACTATTTTCCAATACGAAGCTATACAAAAAATTGAAGTTTCTATTTAAGAATACACATTCAAAGTGTAGCCATGCGTGGTTTTAAACGTGCTAAAATGATACCTCTTTTATCTTTCTCCGAAACACTTTGCAGCAAAAACAATTATACCACTGCTTACTTCCTGAGTTATGATAGCAGAAGTAGCGGAAAATGTCTTCTGCGCATATGGGTAGAAGGGACTACTTACTGGACCATTGATCTTTAGGGAGTTGAAGGGTAAGGTAAGGAAATCAATAATCCTCATTTGTATAGCTTCAAGCATTGTAAGTCATGCTTGACCAAATACTGATATTATTAGTATACCACTGATTTTAATATTTAAGATTTTTATGATTTTAAGAATTTTACTCTTGATGCTGTTGCCGGTGTTGAACTGAAAGGGTGAATCAGGAAGTGTCATTTTCTAATATGTCAACTAGTTATCTAGATTCTGCGACATGTTTAAAGCGCAACATAAGTAAATATTACTTTGAATTTTTAAATCAGACACTACCTATTCAAATCATCGCCTACACATAGCTATTGTGGAAGAATGCTCAATTTCCATCAATTTATCGAATAGTGGTAACTTAGAAACCTGGGACTTAAGTACTTACAGCATAGTAAGTCCCCACAAAAGGTGCGTATCTCATTGTATAGGAGAGTCCCTAGTGGTTTACCGGGAAAATACGAGTCAGTTGCAGAAATTAATGTCATGCTGGCGTGTTAGCCGCAGTAACTCAATTGTTAAGAGTAACCGGACGGAAACCGGAAGATCCGTGATTCAAATCCTGGCTATGACATTATATTTTTCAATCTGACTCTCCCTATTCAAATATTCCGTGTTGCTTCTAAAAGTTTTTAAACACAGTTCGCATGAAATTATTATTTAAAACCCACACTTACGTATACTGTTTTTATTGGATTTCACATAAATTTCTTCAAGCCATGTTTTGCCTGTTTGAGCAAAGGTTCCTAAATGAATATTCCTGACGCTAGAAATAGTAACTAAAGGAACTCAATTCCCCAGCGTATACAAATGCAATAGAACCTGGAAATGGTGCTTAATGGAGAGGATTCTCAAGAACATACAAAAGAAATAAATTAAACTTCAATCAGTAACCAGAAAACCAAGAGACACTGTGCGAAGCAGAATGGTTGAGCGCTAAGTGGAGGAATAGAAAATTGCAACTTCTTGAACTACTTCTAGAAGGAATTTGAAACGGAATGAGAATAATGAAAATGTGTCTGATTTTCAAATCTACCTAGGTAAGGTTATGCGTTAAACTAAATTTGAAATATAAATCTATTACCATAATAGGAAAGGAAACTATAAACGCTAGATGTTCCAAAAGTAAAGTGCAAGGCCACTCATGCACAAATGAATAATCTTCCTTCAAATTTTATACATATTTTGAAATGTAATGTACAAAATAAACTTAGGAGGTTAACTTTTCAGTGGAGATTACACATAGAATGTTTCATTGTGGATATTGAAATTAATTATTCCAAGAATAACACTGACATTTTCAAAATAAACTATTAATTCTGATGAGCTGCATTGACATGATTGTCCTTGCTCTTGTGCAAATTATTCTTACAGAGGCTTGCCCCTCTGTTTAATACAAATTGGACAAACGTTTGCAGAAATTATCTTATTGCGCATTTTGTTGCAAGTGCAAAGGGAAATCGGGAATACCTACAGTATGCTAAATAAGTAACAGCCAAATATTTTAATAACACAGCTGGTCAGTATGTAGTGGCTTGGACTTTCATTCCCTTTACATGTCTAGGACCTAAAACGACAAAAATTGACTTCCCAATTGAGAAAATAATAAATATTGAAAAATTCACACATGCAACAAGATATAAAATGTTTGATTGCAGTGCAATACTCTGCCTTCCGATAATATATATGTTAGGGAAAAGAACTAGTCATAGCGATTTTAGTTGATTAAGAATAAATTATTCGGCAGTTGAAACCTGTAATAAAGAATACCTTGGAAATGATTATCACTACAAAACGTTTACTTTACATAATCTATGTGATTTAATGAGATCAACATATTTACAGTTTACAGGTTATAAGAATGCATTCATAACGAAAACTTCATAGGTTATTAATTGTTCTTTAACACTAGCCGTGTGTAGGACGCACTATTAAAGGGTAGAGCCAGATTGAAAAATTCTATGCCATAGTCGGGATTTGAACCACAGATCTTCTGGTTTCCGTCCAGCTGCTCTAACCATTTGAGCTACTATAGCCAACATACCGACATGGCATTAAATTCTCCAACTGACTTGTGTTTCTCCCGGTAAACCACTTGGAGTTCTCAATAATGCATGAGACAAGTACTTTAATGGCGACTTACTATGCTGTAAGTACATAGGTTATTCCCAGAAAATTCAAGATGCGCATCTTATGTGCCATGAAAATATCTAAATGGTAAGGCATTAATCAAAATTATTAAATTCATTTTAGAGAAAATAAAATATAACGAAATGCGTTAGCTGTCAAATGTACTTGAGCTATAGGCATTTTCTTTAGAACATTTGTTCAGTATAGTGAAATTATGTACCGAGATGGCATTTCAATTTCGTTTTTAAGTTGCTGCTGTTCATTAACACACGCATCCACGCAACCACCCACTCACCCATATACACACTCACACACTCACCCACACATACACCCACAACCACACCGCACACAACCATCAACCCGCACACCAGCACATACCCACACAACCACCAGCCCACACACACCCACCCACCTCCCCCCCCCTCCACACACACATTGAGACTTTTTATACAAAAATAATTTTTTTTTAATTTGAGTTCTTCGAATCTCAAAATATGTAGTTCCGGAGATATATAGATGTAGAATTTTTTAGTCTAACATAATTCTTTCTCCACTTTCCGTAGGTACCTAATAAAACAGAAAGTAACAACTGGCATTTAAAGAAGTACGGATATTTCCATCAGCACATGTAAGACAAAATAATTGTTCGTATAAAATACCACCGTATCTGCATATACTTAAGCATAACTCTTGATATGCAGCTGACACTGTTTGGGTTCATATAAATTAATTACAGTGTCACTAATTACACTGTTACCTACATACACACTGAACGGCTGAACAGCTATAACAGTTTCTGGAATTTTGCAGGCAGAAACAAAATAAGTACGATTTTTAAAGTCGTCGGAAATACATCACTTTGAAATGAAATCCCCTTTCTTGGTACTTCTATTAAAGGACCGTCATCACAAGGAAATTGCTCTTATAACAGAAAAGAAAGATGATACAATCACATTACTGAATCCCCCAAACGTATAATGTATTAATGACTTATACACTATGCTCTTAAATATGTATATTTTGGAAATAGGAATGTTCCCATAAATGGTCAATTTGCTCTATAATTTAATTTACACCGGGAATACAACAGTCATTATCTTGTTTATAAAACAACTGAACTCCCTATGAATCAGAGACATAAATTTATGTAAACATTTAATTACAGAATCGTTAAGGATGATTATGTCAGTAAATTTACAGCGATAATAACCTTCTGGGATGTTGTCCAATGTGAATGTGAAGTAGGAATTGAGAGTAAAGTTATCAACTTTTTAAAATGAAAATTCTAGCCCCAAGGAATATATCCAACTTAAAAATAGTTCAACATTCTATATCTTAGCTATCAGATCATCCACGACTTTGTAAAAACATCTGATATTTTCATTGGCATGACTTTCTCTACTCATTCTTCTACAAGCAATTCCTTAAAAGCATGCCTAATCTTCTGCCTAATGCTTGTTAATCGAAGTAAGACTTTTGAAAAAAATTGTATTATTACTAATTACAATGGGAATAGGAGAATGCACAAGTCACAAACGACAGTCAAATCTTCTAGAAACTGGTTATTATAATGGATTTGATATTCCGCCCTCTTTGCTTGGCTAACACGAAAAAAATCTGATGTGTGCATTCAGATGACATTCTCCACTCATTACTGTACAAACCTTTATTTAAAATCTGATTTATTGCACTAACATGACTTTCTGTACTCTTACATAAATTATTCTTACAACTGCCTATTCCTCTACCTAATTTCTATTATTGGGTATAAACAACCTTACTGCTAATTTTTATAGGTGCAAAGAGAATAAAGTCTGCTTTAAGCAATAGTCTCATCCTTTAAACTTGTGAAGTCCTTAAAATTCCGTTTTCTTTACACACCCTAAGGATAAGAAATGAATAACGACTTCCAATTTGAGGAAAGTATAAGAAATGGAAAAAACTAGACAAATAAAAAGAAGGTCTTCGAAATGGTTTACTCTATAGAAGTATATATCACACATACGTTGTACGTTTTAAAGAGATCTGCATTTTTGTGTAGTAAGATTTTGGTGTCCTCTTTATTTTTCAAGTTATGCAAAATTCATCCAGAATTAAGAGATATTTTGAAGGCATTTTCACAAAACTCATTCTATATACTTCATTTATCATAAAAAAATCTTATGCGTGGATTGTTTAATCAAAATCGTTAGAGCCAGATAGTCTGGAGTGGAGGTGTTTTGTTGATAATCTTCGTGTCGCATTCTTGAAAGATATTGAATTTTACTATCAGTAAAGTTTGGTATTTAGTTGACTTTTCGTTTTTGGGTTATGGTGTTCACACTCTCACATGCAAACTATTTTCTAAGAATTCTTTCATAGTCAGGTAACCCAATCATGTCTTTCCGGTAAAACTTTGTTTTTTCAAACTTTTGGATGGAATGCAATATTTCTTCTGCTTATTTTATAATAGTTAAGTTAAAAATAATAACGACTCCCAATATAAGAAAAGAATAAGTACTGGAAAATTCAAATGAATAATATAGAACATCTCCGAAATTGTTCAATCCACAAAAATAATGTATTTTAAATAAATTATGTTATTTAATGAGATTTACATGTTTTTTGCAGTAATATTTTGTTTCTCTTAAAGTTTACCAGTTATTCAAAAGTCATCTGCAATGAAGAGAACTTCGGGGGACACTCCCAAAAATTCAAGATATACGTTTCATTTACTATAGACTCTTAAACATCGTATTTCATCAAAATGGAACCATTTTTGAGAAAATAAAAGTTTTCGAAATATTTTTCATGTATAGAGTAGTCTACGGTGGGACAATTTTCTGGAAAACCTTCGTGTCCCATCCTTGGGAATGTGCTGAACTTAAATGGCAAATTTGGTATTTAATCGGCTCTTCAGTTTTCAATTGTGCTTTTTGGACACACACCACACAAACACAAACACATTGCTCTAATTTATATAGTTACTTGATTTTAAATAATCTTACTTGGCATTTCTTCCTATCTGAAGGGGAGGTCTTCAGAGATCTTGCAGTTAACACCTTATTTTATTGGACTAAAATAATTTGGTCCACACTTGTGAACCTTGGACGGAGCCAGGGGAAATGGGTTAAACTGTTTCTTACTTGCATGATTTTGCAGAACGCACAGGACTCAAGATTTCGTTAAGTTTAAATCCATCGTCTTTGAGATAATAAGTTTCAGGTTATAATTTTCCACTTACTAAGAGCCTCTGAAAATGCTAACGGTGAAATATAAATGTGGCTTTTTGGGGTCAGAAATTACACTTCATCCTATTTTACATAAGCAGTAGCGGAAGTAATAAGGAATTATAAGCATAAAAAGAATAATGTTTGTATTTTAAATTAAGGCAAATTTAAAATATGAAAGAATAGAAAGCAAATATCTTTCAATACTCAGTACAGATGTGAAGGTGAGAAAATACGAAGAATTAGAAAATAATCGGAATAAAAATTAGAAGAACGTGTTTTTGCAGCTTAATCTACCGTATGACGAATGATGGCCCAGCCACTATACATATAGTGGAACATATTCAAGAAAGCCAATTCAGAAATCAGGTATAATAAAAGGAAGTGGAAAACCATCTTGCGGGGACAAATTAAGATGCATGGCCAGCCCAGATTGTGACAAATGTCAAGTCACGAGAATAAAGGCAAGTGCAGTGGTCCAGGATTTGATAGAAGACGTTCCTCCTACAAAGTTTCCCTAAACTCAAAGGGAAAAAGTTGCAACATTATCCGAATTCGCTTTCCTCTGTGGTTCTGTTGGCATGAGAGGCAATAAATCTATTCGCGCGAGCTTTGTTACGCAGGTGATTTCGGTTTATTGTATTTTATTTGGCTCTTTCATGAATTTATGCCCCCGGAAGGATGATAAAACAGATTCACGAACACATTTTTTTTCTTTTATAAAGAATGAAAATGGAAAGGTGTTTAGATTTAAGCACCAGCTTAACTACTCATATCGCTACATTATTTGCATGCCTTTACATGCTACTAGATGAATAATGTATCACCTTGCCTTTTCCTCAGTTTCCTTGCTTCCTATTTAGAAGGTGGATAAGGTAATGCGCTCCACCCAAATATTTGATATCTAGAAATTTATCCTGAATCCAAGGAAAGCATATTTAGAAAAAGATATGCGCGCATCCGTGTCTGTGTGTGTGCCCCGCGCGCGCCTTTAAACAACATTAACATTGGGAAAATATTCCAGAAATGCGACACGAAGGTTTTCAAAAAACCTCTCTACTTTAACATAGCCTTTACAAGGATATATTTTCAATTCTTTTTTTTTTTTCCTTCAAAAATGGCTCTCCATGACTTTGAGAAAAATAAAGTATTTTAAAATATACATCAAATTTACTATTTTATTAAAATATCTTGAATTTCCTGGAAATCATCTATGAAATTATCTTCATTCGGTAGGAAGTTTCTGTAACTCAAATCTAAGAAACAGGTAACAAAATGCTACACAAAATATATGAATCTCTTTATAACTCCTATAAAATTTCGAATAACTTGCTAGCTCTCACCAATTCCTAGATATTCTGATTATTATTTACAGTCTGTACCTGTCCCATTATTATTTACTGGAGATGTGCGCAGTGTCTCTGTCCCACAATGCCATATCCTTGCAATAGAGTAGGCCACGCCGTGGCTCAGTGGTTAGACCGCTTGGCTCTCACCAAGGTGGCCCGGGTTCGATCCCAGGCGACCGCAAAGTGAGATTTGTGGTGGACAACACGGCGTTGGGGCGGGTTTTCTCCGGGACCTCCGGTTTCCCCTGCCATCTCATTCCACCGGTGCTCCATCTTCATCTCATGCATCATCAGTGTCACCGCCTGCGGTGCCGTATGTAGTAAAAGCGGGCGTTAAACACTACACATTTCATTTTCATTTGCAATAGAGCATTAGAATGCTTAGCGTCATTCTTGAAGTATTCAATACTTCGACATTCGTTGAGATGACATCACTTGTTTCGCGCGATATCATGGAAAGAGTACGACACTTTAAGGGTAACATGTAATGATCCACATTATCATTCTATTGAAACGGTTTTCTTTTCCCTCTAAAAATATGTATTGAAAGTAATTGAACAAATATTTATCTCGAGTAACACGAACTTTCCTTAGAATAGCTTGAAGCTATATAAAATTAAACGATAGGAGAGACGAAGGTAATGTTAATGCAAACAAATTGTATCTTAAATCATGTAGAAACACCTATAGAAAGTTAAGAACATACTTGCATTCTTTTGTGACTTTGTATACTTAGTTTTATAGTAAAGACATTTTTGTGCTGCAATGAACTGAAGAAAACAGTTGGAAACGTTGAAGTTGGGCAGGTATATGAAGTGTAGAATCAAAATATACTCAATTTCATAATTAGACTAATATCGCCACTAAAGGATTCACAGCAGTAAAGTGGAACCAGATCATATCACGTGACTTATTTTGCGTGGAGATGTCCTGAAGTCTCTGATTGGCTAAAGTTATATATGAATCAATTCCTATTGGACGAAAGCACAGTAGCCACGATCTTCTCTCCAGCAAATGTAGGGTGCGATTGATTTGACTGGATTCAATGAATTTCAAAAATTGTATTTGTAATGAAATCCCTGTATTAAATTAAAGAATTTAATGTAATAACTTCTCTACACAGTAGACAAAATAAAGATGTATGTATAGATCCTTAGACTAGAAAATGGGAAGCGCACAAATAACTTTGGCCTGAGGTGCTTGAGGGAAACCTGCTTTCATATTAGTCATAGTGGTTGCTCAAGATGAATCTAGCACAACTGCCTTCTAGATTCAGTATTTTTCGTGTGTTCATAATGAACTAGAAGCAACTGGGTATACATGCACGGCGATGTTTGAAGAAAACTAAAGAACGGCAGCACTTCCAACACGGGGGAGACGACAAACACAGCTCTGTGTTCCTGAGATATCAAAGCGAAGTAGTTCCCACTAGAGGTTCGAAGGGTTCTTAAGCTACCTCCAGTGTGCTACACAAGTGGTCACATGTTGGCTGACAGGTGCTAATTGTCTGGTGTCTTCGTTCAACCCTCTTTTTGCTGAACTACCAGATTATTTTCTTATAATGGGTCGGCCCGTAAGCCCTGGTATTTTCATTGGGTTAAACTTTTGCTTGCAAAATAAAATGTTTTCACAATGTATTTTATGATACTCGATAGAGAATTACGTGCCCTCCAAAATAATGTTTCGTGTTCTTAAGTAATTTTTGTTCTTTGCAGGTCAATAAAATGGTGAGTGAAGTCGGCAACAAAAGGCATTCTCGAACGTTCGCGAGCTGTTTGTATGGCTTTGATAACCTGATTAAATGCAAACAGTAGAATGTGATATTTATGGAATAACGTAAAAGGCATTTTCAAAACATTTAAATTTTGCATGCAAAGTTTTCTCTTGAAATATGGCAACCCATCTATTTACCAACCCATTATGGTGTATTTATAGACCTACCCATTATGGGTTTATTGTGATTCGAGATGAATTTTATGACACCTTATTGTTTAATTTCATAATCATTGCATGACCTCGATAGAAAATTAAAAGTGACTTACAACTTGAAAAAAGTAATTGAAAGATCTGAAGGGCTGTTTCCGTAGCTCAGTCGGTAGAGCACCTGCCTGCCGTGCTAGGGGTCCCGGGTTCGTTTTCGGGCTGGGGGTGGGGATTTTTCTCCGACTAAGATAATTTCTCATCTTCCCCAGAGTCTGGAAGTATGAATGAGAGTGCGAATGTGTGCGTGATCTAATGATTAAAACCCAACGAAAACGAGTTCACACCTTCGAAATGCTCCAAAGGAGAACAGCCGACGATATGACCATTAACGGCGGGGTATAAATAGAACTAAAATATATGATAAACGTGAAGTTTTAATTAAAATCACTAGAGCCAACTGTGGGAAGATTAAAGTTAGGTATTTTTTTCATGTAAAGTGTATTTGGGGCTTCCGATATTTTCTTTAAAATGTTTCTTTGTTTTGTATTTTTTGAAGATGCTGAGTCCAAAATTCAGTCTTTGTATTTAATCGGCAAACACGCGCGCGCTCGCACACCCACGGAGACCATACACACTAACAATTTTCTAAAAATATCTTTTTTTATTTACAGAGTGTCAAAACCTATAGGTATTTCCGATGAAATGTTGGTATCAAATCTTTAGGGGAATGCACTTGCTGAAGGTAAGTACAGAAAGTAGAAATTTAAAATATTGGGTAATGTTGTTGATTACAGAAGCTTCGTCAGTGGTTAAATTTATACTTTAGTGAATGTAGAAATTTGGGGAACTTAAAAATTGTGGAGGTCGTTGTTCTCTGTCTTGTCACATTATAAGATGCTGAAGGTTTTCTCAAATGTTGACCTATATTAATTGCCCTCAATATGTCAGATAATCCCCACATTCCTATTGCTTCGTACTTGTGGTTTATTTCTTAGCTCCACGAGGGTTTTTGCATCTCATGTCACCTCACATGCACTTGTAAGGCTCGCAAACTAATTATGGCCCCAGGGTGGTCGGGACTCGAACCCTCAAAAGCGCCACTCTTCTAGAGAGCGGTTCCTCCTTTTCTTCGTCTCATTATTAACATTTCCTCTTCTGGTGGATACAGCTTGGTTAAGCCGGCCAAAACACAATGAATCCTGCTCCACAACTGACGTCATTCGTTAAGGTTCTTACACAGTTCGGAAACTGCTGCATCTTTCTCAAGGCGATTACTGACTCAGAAAGAGGTTTAGATGTTACTTAAATACAATAAAACCACCTACTCTGAAGTCAAAATATAAAGGAAAATGTAAAATAAATGGAGAAAACATTAAATTACTGTACAAGTTCTAAACTCTCTTGTATACTATTTCTTCTTACTTCTTTTAGCATTTAAAACAGAGCTCAAAAGTACTCTGTTTGACATTGTTTCCCAAACTGTGGATCGTATACCTGCAATTCACAATAATTCCCAGAGAAATTTAACTGTGCATAGGATAATCAGTTATTTTAATATGATCTGTTTGCTTTCATCTGTGTTACAATTTACTAAGCTAGAAGATTATAAAAATAAAACTAACTGAAGAACGTATAAAAAGTACATAAAGAACGAAAAGGATCCACGCTAACGATTCTTTTCTATGAACAATAGGAACTCAAAATTCAAACTTAGAAGTATGCCTGATCTTATATAAAAATACAATACAACGTTTTTTTTTAGGAAATCTGTGCACCTCTCATAGAGCTTGTCTTGATTTTATGTACCTAAATGTTCATTTCCTCGAAACAGCCCAAACGATTTCATTAAAATATTTGTCAGAGAACAGCATACAAAATGAAGTAACGTATTTAATGTTCTGTACATTTCCTGTAGATTGTTTTGTTTGTTGTTACTGAACAAGGAAGCCGCGAGAAAGAGTTAACCAAGTCAATTACCACCGTTTCGGAGATTTATAGGCAAGAGATTTGGAGGGAAGGAAGGATACACTTGGTCTTAAACTACATAGGTACGAGTACAAATACAACGTAGGTTCTCCTTGTATCTATCCTGCTAGCCTTTCATCTTCCTTCATCTTTCCTTCTTTTCTCACTGAGGTCCCATAGCAAGAAGGCACTGTTCTTTGACGTCACGGATTATTCAGTTAGCTGAACTGCCGTACGATTCAAAATGAAACCTTACCAGGTCAACGTACAAAATGCATTAAAATACACTATTTTCTATTTAACTTCCTCCAAGGTAAGTCACACCGGACGATGAATGAAATTGGTGAAATAATGCTCAAATGAGAACAGAGTACATTGAGCTTAGAGTTACCCGTCACTCATCTATCACCTGGAAAATATGAAATGAAATGTGCAGTGTTTAACGCTCGCTTTTACTACATTCAGCACCGCAGGCGATAACACTAATGATACTTGAGACGAAGATGGAGCACCGGTGAAATGAGATGGTGGAGGAAACCGGAGATCTCGGCGAAAACCCGCTCCATTTCCGTGTTGTCCACCACAAATCTCACTTTGTGGTCGTCTGGGATCGAACGCGGGTCGCCTTGGGGAGAACCAAGCGATCTAACCACTCAGCCACGGCGTGGCCTCCCCGGATAATAACCTTATTAAGATAACTCACTCTGACCGAGATTTACACTCAGCAACTCATAAATGTAAGGCAGACACACTACCCCAACTACGCAGAGGCGGGTAAAATACACCATCCTTCAACATATCTTCGTGGAAGTAACTGATTTAGAAAAACCCAGTTCTTATTTTTCAGTGATTTTCCTTCAAAATTTTGATCAATAAACTTCACAATTTTGCATGGAAAGCAGTTATTTTATTTCTCATTAACTTATAACATGTGATACCGAAATTAAGAATTGCAATGAGTAAAGAATCCTAATGGATTTCAAAGGGGTATTGTATATTTGTTACGAAACGCGTGTAGGGGCATCGGGTTGAATAGTTGTTTTAACAAAAGAAACGTAAGAAACAGTTTTCTTAACCATCTTAAAGGGTATCACTTGACTTTGTTTGAAAAGGGTATTCTTCGGACCCTTAATAATGGCATGACCGAGACTAATAATCACAATGGACAAAATAGTCACAAAGGGAATCTTTGTGTGAAAAGAGGGCTTCCAGAAGTGAAAGTTACAAACCCACGCACAGCTGTGTATAGTGTGTGAACAGGCAGCACGCGGCTTGGGGCCGATTAAGAAAGTGATCGCCTCTCTCTTGGTCGAGGGCAGACCAGAAGCGATGAGAGAGAGAATATTTGTCGGTTCATATATTCGTGAAGAACGAATTAAGTTTTATCGAGGAATAAGCATTTCACATACGGTAGCTCGAAACAGTGATATTGGTAACCCTTGGTCGGCAGCTTCAAGTTTGATGTAATGATATTAAACCAGTTTGAAAAGAGCATCTCAGTGTCATTAAAACTATCCTTACTCATACATACCCACGCATATCTTGGGAGAAACCTCATTACACAACCCTGAGCTACCCATATTATTCGTTACAAACTGTAGCGTCAACATGGAACAGTGCGCCACACATTATTTACTGTATCACATGCATAAGTGACACCATGGTTAGCTTTTTGGGAATATGCTGCATTTTCTATGTTTTTAATAGGAATGGTTATATTTTTATGTAAATGAATGTAATAGATGAAATAATGCTCGATAGAGACCGAGGTCGTTTACAATTGTCACCGAATCCCCGTTCACTTCTTTATGTAAAAAGCCGTAGTTGTACAAGGAGCGCTTTATTCTTGGGTGTATATTCCAGAGGTTTTAGAGGTAGGAGAACTCTTAATGAGTTAGGAATAGCTGTGTGGTTACAGCTACACTAACCACTCGTACACAAGGCACAGCTGCGAATATATAGATCAAAGCAGCCACAAAACAGCTATCTTTATGTTTGATTCATGATATGTGGCAATTGTTTATTATTATTATTATTATTATTATTATTATTATTATTATTATTATTATTATTATTATTATTATTATTATTATTATTATTATTATTATTATTATTATTATTATTATTATTATTATTATTATTATTATTATTATTATTATTATTATTATTATTATTATTATTATTATTATTATTATTATTATTATTATTATTATTATTATTATTATTATTATTATTATTATTATTATTATTATTATTATTATTATTATTATTATTATTATTATTATTATTATTATTATTATTATTATTATTATTATTATTATTATTATTATTATTATTATTATTATTATTATTATTATTATTATTATTATTATTATTATTATTATTATTATTATTATTATTATTATTATTATTATTATTATTATTATTATTATTATTATTATTATTATTATTATTATTATTATTATTATTATTATTATTATTATTATTATTATTATTATTATTATTATTATTATTATTATTATTATTATTATTATTATTATTATTATTATTATTATTATTATATTTGTACCTTATTGAATTATGAATTATTACATTATCGTTTATATTCACAGTATTATGCTTTATGAAGTATGCAATTACGTAATAGTACAATACGTTGGTCAGATCAATTAAGCAAAGTTAAATATTATTACACCGAATACACTTACCTCGTATGCGATTGCTACAAACAATATCATGAGGTTATTAAATTAAATAAATAAAGCATAAATAGGCAGTCCAATGTAACCTAATGATTTATGGGTGGAAAAAGTATTTTGCCACCCCTGATGTCGTTTGGATCGCCTATTCGGAAAAAGTGAACAGCGATTCGGACATAATATGTATAACTTATTTTTATGCAACTTTAGCATCAAAACGGTTGATTATGATGGCATAAACCGTGTGCAATTATCCTCTTTCTTACGCCAGTGCCACATAATGAATGACGTAGTTACCACGGCAACAAGATAGCAAGGACATCATCATCGCCACAATATAATTTTGTCCAAAGTGCGTCATTCTCGCAAGCGCACTCACACAACAATCACCTCCTTGCTTTTCGTAAGTTTTATTAGATTTTTCTGGAAATAATAAACTCTCAGCACTTTGGCTTCGCTCAAAATATCAAGAGGAATAAAATCAATTTTTTCAGTACCTTCATCATAATCTTCAATTTTCCGCTCTTACTGTTGAAAGAAATGAAACATCTCCATAGCAACATATCACATTTCTGTTCTCTAATACCTTATAATTTTACATTTCGCAAATTTTCTGATTATTTTATGTATTTTAATGCTACAAATTGCATAAAACGTATAGTATAACACGTGAATGCTCTCATTGTGACACTTGTCAAAATTAGCGAGTTCGCTTTTGTCATTGGCTAAACATACCGCATACTCATGTCACAAACAGTCAGATGAACAGTAGTTACATGAATAACTATTACCTAATCTTATTGTTATAAGTGAAAACCCGGCGGAAAAAAAATGCTTATTCGTTTAACTCCCTCCAATCAAGTTGCGAAGTCACAACCCCTCAATGCGAGGTTGACGATCAACCCCCATTTTGGTGGTTGGCAGTTACTATTCATTTATCTACTTTGTAAACAGTTGAATGTCTTTTTTGTATGAAGATTTACTGAAAACAATTTTGATGTACATTTGTCATGATAATAATTCAGGCAGAAATAAAAAATAAGCCAGAACTTTCACGGTATGCTTGTGAATAGTGTGGATTTTGCTTTTCTTCTTTTCGTTTTCCTTTAATTTATTTCCAACTAAAGTATGTATTTAGGCTGAAATAGCGATATTTATTTTTAGTGTGAATGCAGTATTGAGTGTCCATAGCAAGAGTGAGAGGAGTGTGGTATACCAAACTGGTGACCTAAATATTGAAATTAGTTTCAAATGTTATTTATTTTATATCCTTAAGATTAAAATATTGTCTTAGTAAACCACATGTAACTTGTTTTATAAGGCTCAAAATGAATTCGCAGTCAAATTTGCACTAAGGTATGTCGGTCCTTATATTCTTAAGAAATGTTATACTTCTGTGTTTGTATTTTTACAAGGAGAAGGAACGTTGAAACAAACTAAAGGTCATGTGTCACAAATGAAGAAATGCTACTATTTCCTTTATGATTAGCTTAAGTTCATATCACCTAAATAAAGCAACTGATGCTTTTAATTCATTCCCTTAATAAATGCACTATAAATTTGCTGGCCCAAGGGTATTACGTCTCATTTGTTAAATGATCCATTTCTTCTTTTTGAAAAATGTGTGCAGAAACAGAGCCTTTATTTTATTTTCCCAAGGGGCTATTATATTTTCTTGGAAACTGCTAAAATTCCCATTTGATCAGGCCATTTATCTACCATAATTTGAACTTAAGACCAAAATGGCCGTTTCAGCAGGAAACTGCAGTGAGCTACGTGCTATTTTGATTTCCTATACATCATAAATCAGAATCCTGGCTGAAATTTTAACCTAGTACTTCTTTTTACGTCAGCCACGTTGTATTTTCTTCAGGCCATGGCACAAAAGGGGACATGCACCGAGGCCATGGCCAACTATATGCTCATTTTTCATACCTTATCTCCATCTCTTTCTTCCAGGAGTTTCTTCTTTGCTTCCACGGTCATTTTTCTTACATCCCCTCCCTCCATGCGTCGTTGGAATCGAATTGCCTTCAGAAGTTTGGTGTTGCTAAGCGACCATTTAGCCCTCTAGGTTAGAGCGTTCTTTCTATGGTATATTTGGCCATTACCCGTTGCCTATGAGATTGAAAAGACCGAGAAAATGAGCCTCTTGGAATTAAATTTTTGCGCGTCCACTTTCTCTGTAAATTATTTAGTGTAACTACGTACCCTAATAGGAATTCATAAATTCAAAAGAAAAACGGGCAGTTGCTATCTTTGGGAAACAAATGAGCATACACTCTCCGGATATCAATGCTATAAGTTTTGAAAAGGAGGAATGGGTTTTTAACGTTGATCGTGGTGCAATATCGGTCTTCCATTCTGGCAATCTTACTTACAGAGCTAATGCAACCATTCGCAACCACAAATACTTCCATTACTGAAGTATACTAGGTTACTTGCACTGTAATACCGTAATTACGAGTATTAACGGGTAAGATTTATAACGTTATAAGGAAATCATAGGAAGGTAGAAAAATACCTGTGGTAAATAATTTCCTCATATTAAAATCAATGTGTAAGATATTTAAAATGACGTCAAAAGGTGAGATTCATTAGCGATGCAATTCAGAAGGTGGCATTAGCAAGGTGTAACTAGAAAACAGATGTCTGCCTGTATGTGGGGAGGTGCAGTTGTAGCACTTAGACATACTTCTGATGATTAGAAAGGAAACTAACTTCTTAAAATTAAGCAAGTAAGAGTAACAATTATTTCAGATACAAATTAACAGGTTTAGGAATGGAACACATATCTAGGAACGTCGGTGAGAAGAGATTAGTCCATGGGACTTAAGGTAATAAAAGAGGGTGTCTGTGCCTTTTCCTTCGAGTGTTTCTACCTTACAGAAGTGTTTACAGCGGACAGTTATTTTTGGTAGCTGCAGCATTTAATGCCTGCACTCGTATTAGAGAGATTTAGCGGTTAGTCCTTATTTTGTGACTAACAGAAACGTATACCTTACATTATTATTACAGACATAGTTGTCTTTAGACAGTGTAGTCTGCATACGTCAAAAGTTATCAGATATAATTCAGTAGTCCGAATTTCAATGAAGATCCAAAAAAGTGCAATTATTTAAACTCAAATAGTCGGCAAATAACTTCATTATCTTCCATTAACTGTATCAGCCAAATTAACTGATGTTTTCCATTCTCACCCCAACCACGCATACTCTGAGGAAACCGTTGGGGCAGATGGCAGCAGCAGATTCATCGGTGAACAAGATTGAAGCCTGAGATAAAGGGAACGAAGACATCACTTTGGAATCAACCGTTTGAAACGACCTGAAATGCTACAAGCAAATTTTAGTCAACATTACTGAACGGAATCACATTAACATACGAGTAGTTAATAAAATGGATACCTATACCAAGTTCTGACCTCGTAAATAAAGAATGAAGAAACGTCCATTTTAAGTGTGTGAAGAAATTCTCTGTGGTACCACCTGTCTAAACGCTAAGCCCAGAATTTAATATTACGGCGGCAATAAGGCAGACCTTTGTCTCAGTGTTTCAAAGCAATTCACATTTGTGTCAGGATGGCAGTTACATTTCTTTTAACTGAATGTTGTGCTCGCTAGGCAATTCTCCGCCATCGTGTACTACGTTATGTCGTTTTCCTTATAGCCGACACTCACTTCAAATATTGATTCAAACAATGACGTGATATACACATTACGAAAAGAATTCTTTTGACGTTAAAACAATCACTAACCTGACACAGGAATCGTGGAATACGTTCATAATAAAATAGGGAATGATGCCCATGGTAGCAAAAATAACCAATAAAGTAATGAAATACCTAAAAAAAAACGAAACGGATCTAATTAGATAAAGTATACCTGAAGAAACATCACCGATCTTCCTGGAACAATGAAAACCAATACCGAAGTGAAAAGGCATGTAAGTAAAGAACACTAAAGCAAACCATACAGACATTGGAACGTTATATTTTCTCTTTGGTACCTGAGCAGGATAGTATTTTATTGAGAAACCAATAAATTTCTAAATCCCTTCAAAGAATATGGTGGAACAATTTTGCATTTCAGACACATTATGAACTTAACTTCAGAGCTGTATGGGAAGAATAGAAACTGAAGCTTTGTCAACGTTCAAGAATTATAAATATAAGAGGAGAACTATTACCTAATATCTGGCTTATAAGATTAATTTAATTATCTGAAGAAATATAAACAATTAGGTAAATGTTGCAGTTGGGTATCTACTATATTCTCAGCATATGCAGGTATTTCAAAGTGGAGAACCAATAATGAAATATTACTAATTATCTGAAACTAAAATGCAAATAGAGCTATGGTAGTATTCCTTCTTTCCTTTATTATTTTTTCATTCCTATTTATTTTTTGTTGATTTTTACTGTACTTATCTTAGAACAATGTGAGATCTTTTCGTGTTTGGTCTTCATGGAGATCAAAGTGACCAACAACGTTCCACAGAAACCCATTGATGGTTGTCTTGAAAGAGTCTCAATCCTGTAGCTCTCCGTCATTCACCTAAACGTAGCCTCCTTAGTGAGCTGGCGAATCTGTCAATCTTTCTAATAAGTTTTTAGGCACAGGATGTTGAACGGATGAATTTTCAGGAAGTTAAACGAATTTTCCTCACTGCATATTATTCGTGTGTATAAATAAGCTGCCACGAGAAACAGTATTATTACATCATATTGCAGGTATAAGGGAAAGCCAGAAATTCCTATGCTGTGAAACGATTTATGTAATGTTTTACCTGTGTTAACAATGCAGATATTTTTAACCGATTTACAAAATATAGTGTAGCATTTATGCTAGCTGAACAGGGAAGTTGACGAGAGAGTGAGGTTGGTGGAATGGAGAGAGGATGGGAAAGAAATAGAGAAGGAAAAGACGGAATGCAGGGAACGTGACAACGAGATATAGTAAAAAGGAAGGAAACAGGGGCAGAGATAAAGACAAAGAGAGAGATAGAGAGAGGGAAACAGAAAGAGGTAGAGGAAGGGAGAAAGAGAAATAGAGTAGGAGAAAGAAAGAAAGAATTTCCACATTTAATGGAATAACGTGGGCAGAGCTGTGGGTTCTGCTACTAGGCGACTTAACTGGAAACAACTGAAACAAAAGTGGAATTTAGAGTAAGACAGATAACATAGTGAGATGACTGAACCAGCTGAGAGTATCTAACAGCAAGTTGCTCAAGTAGATAGTACAAGAAAGTGAGCATACAAGTAATGCATCTGTGTAGTATACATACGCATGCTACCAAAGAATTTTCCAGAAACCCTTCGCAACATGACCTGGTTGTTAATGCAGTGTAAAACAAGACATCAAAACGTCATTTGAACTCGAAAGAATTGGTGTAATGTCCTAAACTCCGAACAGTTTGCCAACGCACCGAATCAAAATGTTTTCACCAAGTAAACGTTTGGTCCACGAGTTTGTTGGTATAAGATGACTGAGCCCTTCTTGACAATAGACAGTTGGTATCCGGAACTAATGCTGGGGTGCCTCAAGAGAGTAAGCCAGCCCTCTTTCTCCAGAACTCCATCTTCCACGCCTAGCCACATCACGATCGTTACCGCCACGGAGGCTTTGTGCGAACACGCTCACCAACTCTCTCCTAGAATCTCAAAGTTTTCCCTCCTTAAGTACGCCCGCCTTCATTAAAATTCCCTCCTTGGATCCGGGCACTATGATGAAACTTTTATCATCCACAAGAAAAATACAGCAACATTGGGAGTTTCCTCAAACGCTGTTTTAATTACGAAACTGTAAAAAATGTTAATCGCTAAGATACGTGGTAAGATCTACAAATATTGAAAGGGCCAATGAGAGAGAATGTTCTGCATCTACAGGTCGCTCAATTTATCTTGATTAATAATTATAATTTAATAATACAGTTGATTTAATAATTATGATTTATGATATTATTATGATAGTATTGTGCCTTGTATGTACTTCTGTTCTTGGATTAGTGCTACGAACTTTAAACTGAGAACGAAAGGTTAAGTCTATCTTACAGAAAATAAATGCAAACATATCCTAGCTCCAACTGTTCAAACTTCAAATTATTCGAAAGCATATCGTTCCTTCGAGTGGAAGAAATGTGCCGATACTCTGGTTTCGGTTTTCCTTATTTGATATTGGTAGAATTTCCATATCTGCGTTTCATACTAGTCCTGGGTAAGCCAATCTATTCTTAGTGCTAAACATTCTTCTTCTCTTCTTAGTGCTCTCAAGTGCCATACATTCGTTAGCCTGTGGACAAAGATCAGAACTATGTGAGCAGGGAAAAGGGATGCCTATGAGAAACATTTCAACTGAGTGACTAGAAGGCATGCTTTGAATCGTTGTTCCATTCCGGCCTCCCTTATCGTATTGGTTCGAAGTAAAAAATCGGACTCAGTTCCGTTTCAGGCTCAGGAAGGCAAAAGGGGAGCTAGACTAATATTCACTAGAGTGCTAGAACCATTAAGATATTGGACCGGGACGTGGCAAAGGTGGTTTGCTATTCCTTTACCATCATGCATCTCTGAGCACTATATCGGCACGATTGTATGCTTTTGGTTCCTCCGCTTCAATACAATAAATGAAGACTCTTTTTTGTGTAAACTGTCAATGAACGAGAAAAGGAGATGCACGTAGTCCTAATCTCATCCATCACATTGCTGCTAGTCTGTCCATTCGAGTGTTCAAAAACACAGAGTGAAAAGATACATATAAAACTAAAAATGCATGTTTGCCTATGATAACGCATAGAGGAAATCCTGCTTTGATTCCAGTTTATCACGGAAAAGATATTCAAAGTAAACTGGAGAATTCAAACTCGTATTCAGATAAAAATTTACACTAATACCAATTTGCATAACAAACCATTCTTTAAAATACGGGTTAAAGTTTAGCATTCTATTCCAATAGGTCAGAAACTGCGATTATTTTTGTATAAAGCAGTGCAAATTTCACATATATTTTTTTATCTATAAAATATATATGTATATTTTTCTTTTTTCCTTATTTAACCGCTTTTTATTGTTTACGTTTATTTTATTGTCTGTTTCTGTAGTTTCGCACATACACACTGTACAGATAAACATCTTTGCCCAAGGCGGGACTCGAACCCGTGACCCTCAACGTGTCGGGAGGCTAGAGGCATATGCTCTAACGACCATGGCTAAGAGTGCCGGCTGTTGTAAATTGGCAGATACAGTGCCTCTTTTTAAAATATGAATATTTTGCCTACAATAATAAAATAAGTATCAAACTAAACATAAAATTCGAGAAAATATGCCCACACAAACAAAAGAGTATCTTTTTTTGACAATTTTCAAAACCGAGTCCGCAGTTAATTTCTTTTAAATCGGGAGAACTGCTGAAAGAGAAGTAAATTTTATCCATCTCCAGTTGTTTCATCTATCATCCAAGGAATTCCTGTTCTATTAGCAAGGCATCTCTTTATACACCGTTTATTCGTAAGTTACAAAATTGGAAGGAGAATAAAGAGGAATGGCGCCATGTATCACTATACAGCAAGCCTGTTCAGAAGTAATATGTCGAAGACTGCATGACCCTCAAGTAACATTTATTCAGCTTGCATTTATGGTGTCCTACCTTGGTAGTGGTCAGTGGTAACACTGGTTAGCTGAAAGGGAGAGAGAAAGAACTATATTTACAATGTGCTTTCAACTGGCTCAGCGGGTATTGTTGCATCAGTCGATGGTTTTTAAAAATTAGAGAGGAGATTCTGACGTTATAGGCCGTTGAACACCAGGAACCAGTTGCAATGTTCACCTAGGTGTACCATTGAAACTTCTTTTTCAAAACGTCCGCTGCTACAACACCAGCTAAACGCTATCCTCTCCAGCAGAATGATTCAGGAAGTCCAAGATTCATTCCCGTCCAATCCTCCGATCTAACTTTAGCTGTTTCGGGACTTTTCCACGTTGGTAGAGGAATATTGAGCTGAATATATACTACAGCGAATTTTCTGTCACGTAACCCTCTGTCGTAAACTGTACGGGGAAATAGAGTTTAATCCCGGAAACGTTAGAAACCCCTGTTGCGATTCGCCTGCCACCATCAGATATAGCTGCCATTCGTACTCTATTGGCACATTCCTTTCTACTGGAGATTTAGTAGGCGAAATGGTTCGAAACTTGTAATAGGTGAAATCCTGCTTTGCTTCCAATTCATCACATAAAATAAATTCAAAGCAAAACTGGAGAAGCCAAACACGTATATATACAGAAATATGCCCTAAAATATGCCTTAAATCATTCTATTTCAAAAAGTTAGAAACTATGCCTTTTTTGCATAAAGTAGTGCAGAATTAACATATAAATTTGCGTATTTAGTACCTCCGTATTGTGCCTACAATAATAAAATATGTATCAAACTAATCAGAAAATTCCAAACAGTATGCCCACACAAACAAATGAATGTTCGCTAGTAAACCACCTGAACGTTTATAAGAAGGCACTACGAAATCCTCTTTGTCTAACGTTAAAATAAAAATGTTAACCTCCCATTCTGACATTTATTCATCACACGTTTAATAAGCCTTCATCATAATGTTTCAATATGTTTGTTAAAATATATAATAGTCAAACTACAAACCTAATAGACTCTGCACAATACGGGTTCTTTTTCATTTCAGGAAATCCAAAAGGTAATAATTATAAATATAGGGGAGAAAACCTAAAATTAAGCAAGGACACTTTCCTTTCCAAATATTCTTTCTTAATAATTATTCGATTTATACACCATAACTGTCTACGGCAGTGTCCATACTGTAAGATCGGGCGTTAATAGTATCTATTGAAACAAAATTTGCAGAGCTCATCGAAACAGGTTCCCCCCCCCCTTTTAAATACTGTTCTTTCATCCTTTTTTGTCAATTATTCGTTTCCGTATCTTGAGTTTTCCCAGGATGAGCCATAAAGTGGCACCTATAAAGAACCTTACGAGACCCTTCTTTTTCCCTGCATGCATTTTAATTACTAACATTTATATATATATATATATATATATATATATATATATAATGTGTGTGTCTGTGTGTGTGTGTGTAAGCATGATTTTCTCTACTCACTCCTTTTCAGTAACGTGCATGCAGCCAAATCCATATCGCTTAATTTATGATTATTTTTGGTAAAACATTTATACTTTTGTTGTAATTTACGTCCTCCAACGTTAAGTCATTTCGGACGGTGAATGTAATGGGTGTAATGATGCTCAAATGAGCTCAGGGTCCATAGAGTTTAGAGTTATATGTCATTCGTCTTTCAGGATCGCCGGAAAAACCTTATCATTGTAACTCACCCTCACCATGATTCGAACGTGGGACCTCTTGAACGTGAGGCAGACATCTACTATCTACGCTACCGAGGCGGGCAGAAAAGTAACTTAAAGGTGAACTGAAGAATTGCTTTAATATTAATTCTGTGATACATACCGAGTGACCCGCATTTGGGAGGCCGGGGTTCGATTCCCGTGGTCGACATACTTGACCCATGGGTTTTTTCGGGATTTACTCAGGTCGCCAGGCTAATTACATCTCCATCCACATAATCATTTCACATCACCTTTCCTCTAGTGGTCTCTTTAAGAGTAGAAGTGTCGGTGGGTGTTTCGGTGGTGCATGGCAAGACGATATGCTCTCAGTCTAACTTGCTCCTTCGGTAGGACGGTCTTAAGTCTCCGAGCCTGGTCTGGTGGGGCATTCGGGTGAACTGCTGGTTATCCTGGCCTGCCGGGAAGTTTCTAACCAGTTAAGGGTGTGGACCCTGCCCTCTGCACAGTCGTAGCTACTTGGGACAGACGCCCTCTGTCTCCTCTCGCCTCAACCTTCCTCCCGGGAATACTCCACTTGGGGGCTAGGTACAATAGGTCAAGACTGGTCGCAGTGCCAAAAGCCCTCCGCAACGTAATCCAATGCAATTTGTGAATCATTATAACGGACAATCTTTATTTGTAACTCTAGAGAAAGTCGTACGTGTGTGACACACAAGATGTCTCTTTGTTTATTTGCCCCAGAGACGTTCTTGTACAAATGAAGATTTAATTGATTTTGGCTTGTACAAAAGTGATACCTTGATCCCTTCCTGCTTCATCTAAATTTTATTAATTTAAATTTTAAATGAACTTTGGGATCGTTAAAATAAAATACCTAACTTCTCGCCGATAGGCAGTAAAGCTGGAGAGTATACCTGGAACTCGAATGCCAGTTGCAGACCATCACATTCGATTAAATTATGTTTGTTTTGCCACAAAAGTTTGAACAAGTATATACTCGTTTAAACCTCAGGTTACTTTTCTGGTTAATTTAATAATGTGATGTTAGCTACAGGGGAAAATGCTGAAAGTCTAGCAAACTGTTTTTTGCACTTTGTGTAAAATAATTTGAAATAAATATTTCCTAACATTGCTGTAGCAACGAATGCTCTGGAATATTTTTCTTTTTGTTATTTCTTTCTTTTATTATTTTTCATTTCTGTTTCATTTATCTTTTGTCGATTTTTACTGTACATATCTTAGAACCATATGAGATATTTTCGTGTTTGTTTTTCATGGAGATCAAAGTGACCAACAACGTTCCTCAGAAACCCATTGATGGTTGTCTTGAGTCTCAATCTTGAAGCTCTGCGTCATTCACCTAAACGTAGCCTCCTTAATGAGCTGGCGAATCTGTCAAATAGAGACTCCTCTTGCTTTGCCTCGGATAACAAAAGAATTTCCGAAAGAGTTAGTGGTAGTAAGGGACACTTCTGTCCGAAGCTCTTAAAACTGCTTCATTATCTGCAGTTTCATGTTAAAAGGAAGTCGCAAACATTTTTGCGTCAAGAAAAATCCACCCGTTCTTTTGATCTGTGTACCCATACTGCCGAGCCCTCTTCCTGAATTTCACTCTTCTGTTTGCTCCAGGTGTATGAATATTTAGCTCATTGTCCACGACATTATACCTTGGACGAATTGTTAAAAAATGTTTGTACGAAAATATGAAACAGAAATATTCTTGGTACATACAAAAAAATACGTTAGTTATTGTAAAATATCATAGATTAGTGAAATATGCATAAACGAAAATATCAACACATTTAAATATAAACGAGGAACGTTATGACAAACAATAAAACATAAGGCAAGGCCAGGCTCAATGAAAATACCAATATCACAATCATTTATGGATCAGAAACACAGATATAAAACAAAAGAAAACCACGTATGTAAACTACATACAACAAACATAGATTTTTGTTTCGTGTAGCAGGATATGCAAAATAGGTCAAAAAGGCAAATGTAAAAGACTGAGAAAGTTCAATAGAAACATAAAGAACGACAGAAACAGCAGGTACAAAATCTCGAGAACCATTTACCAAAGCAACATTAACCTATAAGGCGCAGAATAATTTTTTCTTAATTTACGTCCTCCAACTTCAAGTCATATTGGATGATGAGTGAAATGGGTGAAATGATGCTCAAATGAGCCTGGGGTCCATAGAGCTTAGAGTTACCCGACATCTGTCTTTAAGGATAAGGGAAAACTACGGAACAAACCTTAGCCAGCTAACTCACCCTGATCGAGATTCGAACTCGGGACCTCTTGAACGTGAGGGAGACACGCTATTATCTATGTTATCGAGGCGGGAAAACCCTCAGAATGAAAGGCCCAAACCGTGACTAAGAAAAAGAAGAACAGAGCAGTATATTTTGTGCAGATTCGATTTTTTTTCGTTTATGATTCGATTATGTCACGTTCAACAAAGCTAACAACTAAAGTCGTTGGTCGGTTTTCCTTTATTATTTCTGTCGTATGTAGTAGTAAATGTCAATATACAACGAGACTACTATTACTAGCAGTATTCGACGAACACAAACAATACGTATCACTATTCACTAGGCAACACGTATGCTGACGTAAACACGCTTAGCAGCAGCCATGTGTGACCTTCCCTCTCGCCGGAAAGCGAGCAACTGGTCCGTTCGTACCCATTTCGTTGAGCAGTGTAAGAGTGGACAGGCATGGCCATACCACGCAGCGCTACTAGCAAAGGCAAGATTAATCGTAGAATGCAACTCATTACTGTAACTTGTATACTAAACTAATTATTATTACATGTTTAGCAGATGCTTTACACCGAGTGGCCGAATCAATCAAATGTAAGTTTTGTAGCTCACATGAAAAAGATATTTTTGAAAACATCTTACAGGATTGCAAAGTTCAGAGAGTTGGCACCAGAATATTGCTACCACCACGGCCAGTTGTTACCAGATGAGGAATTTGGCTAGAAGCTGTAATCTATTATGCCGAACATTATGACAAAATTGTTTCGGTATTAGCCAATTTAAACACCAATGGCAATGCTGCTATACAGACTGCCAAACGTCTAGTAACGAACAGTTTCGTATAAACATATTATTGATTGCACATCGTTTGTCCAAGAGTTGCCCACAACTATCATATTGTTACAGCCCAGAGGTGTGCAGCTGACTGAATCTGAGTGGCCTATAGAACTGTCAAAACGGATTTACCAAACATCGAGCATTCTACCTGAAATAAAGATGAAAATGAAAAGTGTAATTGAAAAGAATTCAGGTTTCGGTGCGATTCACCGCACACCAGATGCACTTTAAATCTCGACAAAAGCTATGATACTGATAAAGCACTGATAAAATATTTCAAAAATGCCCCGATCACATCATGTGAGGTCGGAGGAACATTTTCGCAGTATAAATCTTGTTTGACGGGCTGTCGATTCAGTTTTTCAATTGAAAGGTTTCAGAGGTATATTGTTCTTTTTAGTAACACGGCCATAGGTGAGTAAATAATTATGTAGTAAAATTCCAGCTTTGGTATTTTGTCTAGTAGGAGTCTTCAGGTATTTAAGAAATTAATTTTATTATTTGGATATTATTTTACATTCTATCGGGAAATGCTACAACGCGCGTTATAATTGTTTGGGTGTTGTCACAATGTGCCTATTTAAATAATGAAATCAGCCAGAGACAAGCACGTATGTATTATAGAAGAATTTGTATATTGTACATAATGATCTAAATAGGTAGGTATGCATTTACGGATGTATCATAGGACATTTTTGTCCAATGCCTCTCCGCCTTGCGCTCTTATCTATGGCTTCTTTGGATGCCGGGGGAAGGTCGGTCGCAACCTGCATAGGGAACGGCGGACGGTACGAACTTCCTAGCTCGGCTCATAGTCATCAGGAAATGTTCTGTCCAATAGGCCAAAACATGCCCACCAAATTGAACCACAAAAACCGAAGTTCATTGGAGGTTATTGCGCCTTGGATCAACTCAAGATTCACAGAAACTGCAACCTGCTTCCAGAGACTTAACTTTCTCATTTGCGATGCAGAGATTTCTCGATTATATGGTCACGAAGTCTGTCATAAGAACGCAGAAATCTGACGTATGTAAATAGCTGGTGCAAATGGAATAACCACGTTAATTCAATGCATATGCATGTTGAAGATGGGGACTGAAAACCTGTCAATTATTGTATAATGTGAGTTTTAATGTGGCGATGTTTTATTTTCTGAAAAGTTAGCACGCTAACCACAAGACCGCCGAGGCAGTAACATTTCATTATCTCATTTGGTCATTCATTTATGCAATGGAGCGTAGGTTTGAAGTTCGCTCATTTAAATATTGCAGAGTTTGAATCTTTAATTTTAAAAGTATACAATGGTAAAAGGGTATGTTTCGTAACAATTTGTTGAAGACAGATCTGGCACGGAGGGATCAAAAGTAACTAACTAGAAGTCTACTGGACTGTAGACAGCGCATAGCTCGGACTTTAAGTGAATTGGCGCTGATTTTTAATGACCAGTGAACCGTACTAGCAGATTAACGTTGTACAAACCGATGAACCCGTCCCTAGAGGAAAATCCGATAGAATTAAATCCAATTTACGAGCGCTTGATGAGTATTTTCTGTATTTAATCTCCACTCCCTCTCTCAAATCCCTAGCGCATCTAGAGGGATGTAACAAAAGGCTAACAAAATGGCATCCAGCTTAGCGAAGATGATTGCAGTCACATGCAAGCTATACTGTATCACATACTAGAATACTGTGGAAACTCTCAAGAAGGCTTTAAAAATTCCGTTTGGTTTTAAATCTACAGCACAATGTACTATTATCCATTTCGTTGCCGATGATGGATATACACCATTGTATTACCTTGTTATGAGGGTGCAATTTGTGAGTTGATTGGTATATTCGAGAGCTCTTTAAGCGTAGAGTAATCTAACACGGAATTTTGAGATGTATGTTTACTTTTTATTTGGTAAAATACTAAGTAAGCATGACAGTTTATTTACAAACAAAATTACTTTTTACACATTCAGAAACAATTCAAATTAAATATTTTAACCTAACATCTTGCAGAAGTGAAAAGAAAAAAGTATCGTTATTCTTTTTAACTTACTTATTATTTAGTTATTCTACATGCTAAAATTTCACCCAAACTTCATTCGCTAGATAATTCCTACAACTCATAAAAGTTTAATAACCAAATATTACTGTTCACAATTAAATTGTCATTTGTACAAATACCTACACTCTTACATTCCTCTCCAAATATTCTGTATAATACTGATTTGTATTTTCCAAACATGTAATTAGTAAGTTCTTCTTTTATAGATGTTAGTTCCTTTACCACGTACTTGATCTAGGCCTTCCTCTCCTCCACGTAAGAGACGTTTACTTTGCATAAAATAATTTTGCTGACCTTTTAACTTCCTCGCTCCAGTAACGTGTTATGCCCCTTTTTTGTAAGTGTACGTATTCCCTATTGTTAAGAATATTTCATCATAATATGGGATACTAATTATCTCTTTTCTAATAAGCGTTTAACCAGGTTTTATTTGTGTATATTCTAATATCTTGATCTTGCCTTTTTACAAGAGGCCGTGGTATTTTTCTATCTTAGTCCAAATATTACCAAAGCCGGTTCCCACTAAAAAGCTTTTGCGCCACTTGTCTATCCTCTATCCTAAGAAAGAGTTTTTATAAATAAAACTAATTAAGTAAGTTATACTTATCTAAACTAAAACCTCACACCCAGATTTCAGGATTCTCTTCATAACTTAATTTTTTGTAACCTTTATACCATGCCTTTAACTGCAGTGGTCATAATGGCTGCCGTTTTCCTTTGGAACATATCGATGGTGTCAACTTGTGAACGTTGGGTTGCATAATTACATCACACACGCATTCGTACTCACATTCATACTTCCAGACTCTGGGGAAGATGGGGAATCAATTTTGTTAGAGAAAAGGCCCCACCCCAGCCAGGAATCGAATCCGGGACCCCTCGCACGGCATGTAGCTGCTTGGGGGCCAGCCATTTTTTCCCCCTCTTGCTACTCGTCCAATTTATATTTAAACAATCTCTTTTACTGCTGAAATTGCCAACCTTAGAGCAGACATATACTGTATAGCTATTTTAAAGCAAAGGAAAGATGATTTTAACTAGGGATGATAGAATAAAATTAATCAGTTTAAAATTTTCAATTCATAGCGATACATAGCCATTATTGGTGGAAAGTAAAATAATCACCATTTTACTTACATTTGGAACAGAATCGCTCATTCTGTATTAAATTAAGAAACTCTTTTAAAAAGAAAAATTACCCTCGCTGAAATATCCAACAAGCTGCAACAGAGTAGAATGAAATATTTTCCGTTGTTTTCTTTCTTTTTCTTAGTGTTAAATGCACGCTTTTACTACGTGCGGCACCGAAGGGAGTGACTGATAATTAATGAAATAAATATGGAGCACTAGTGGAATGAGATGACGGAGGGAACCGAAGTACCCGGAGGAAACCCATCCCGACGCCATGTTGTCCATCACAAATCTCACATGTGGTCACCTGGGATCAAACTCGGGCCACTTTGGTGTAAATTGAGTGGTCTAACCACTCAGTCATGGCACGGCCTTTTCTTCTTCGAAACCTTGCAAATCTGATTGTGTGACCGACCGACCGACCGATCAGCAAACTCCGCAAGTTCTAGATAAAATCGATGTCCTGCGTTTAACAAAATTACGTTGCGTTATGTTGATGGTAGGTACAAATTAGCAGAAACGAGATGCTGATAGGGTAGATATTACAACACCTACTGTGGGCAAGAATATATATATATATATATATATGGATGGAGCAAAGTTATACTTCTTTGGAAAAGAGAGGATTACCCCCTCTCTCTCTCTCTCTCTCTCTCTCTCTCTCTCTCTCTCTCTCTCTCTCTCTCTCTCTCTCTCTCTCTCTCTCTCTCTCTCTCTGTTAACTAGTCTATCAAGTAACTTCATAAACAGTTGAAAGACTTGCCAAACTCTGAAACGCCAAAGTTTATGGGAGGTTATTTGGTTTTGTGGCATGTTACTTAGTGCCAGGACTATCTTTTGCTACAAGAGGACATTTAAATATGTCCTTTCGAATAAACTTTGAAAATAAGAACAGCAACCATTTCTTACTGAGAAGACAGAACTGCGAAATATGCTTCACTCGAAAAGTTTTGCCTATTTGTGTGAGAAAAAGCCGCAAGTGGAACCTTGCTTCCGAAATAGCCTTATGATTCTTTTTCTTTTTCATTTACGTCCTCCAATGGGTGAATGGGTGAAATGATGCTCAAATCAGACAGTGTCCATAGAGCTTAGAGGTACCCGACATTCGTCTCTCAGGATAGGGAAAACCCCCGGAAAAACCTTATCCAAATAACTCACCCTGACCAAGATTCAAACTCGGGACCTCAGCCATATGATTGATTTATACTGAGATAGGCTTGTGCGTACCTTATAGTGTACTGAAGACTAATTCGGAGAAAGGGGGATTTATGACTTTTTAGTTTCTCTACCAGTTATCGTTATTAAGTACAAGAAATGTTGCATTCCATAAAAAATTTCCATATCGAAATTTCACCGAACAATACACGCTTTAGGATCTCTTTAACCCAAAGAAACAATTTAAAAAATAATATTTATATGTGAGTGAATGTGCGCGCGTCTATTTTCAGTGAGACTTTTCGGATGGAATTCAATGTGTGTGGTGCTTAAGGCCCGTTTTTACTACATGCGGTGCTGTAGTCGGTGACACTGATGATACATGAGATGAAGATGGAGCACCGGTGATATGAGATAGAGGGGTAAACCGAAGATCCCGGAGAAAACCTGCCCCAGCGCCGTGTTGTCCACAACAAATCTCATTTTGCGGTCACCTGGGATCAAACTCGGGCTGCCTTGGTGAGAGTCGAGCCCTCTAACCACTCAGCCTGAGGAATTTAATATACATCTATTTACTGTAGATAACTAGTAGAGAAGTATTCTAGATACGTCTTGTATATTGTCAAACATGTTCACTACCACAAAAGTTAAGTAGGATTTGAGATCCTTATGACAACCAAAAGAAACATTTTGTATGATATACTAATAGTCTAGAAAAATAATTCAAAATACTTTGGATTTAACCAACACGTGTGTTAGAATTTAAAAAAGTTGTTTTTGTTCTAATTGCTTTGACGTTGTTACTATGTAGGTATTTGTTACACTACTTCCACACAATATTTTATCAAACTATGTCAAACAGTTTTAAGATATTAGTTTTACTCATAATTAATTGTTTTATTGATATAGGTAATATATTTTCATTGGACTTAACGGTATATTGTATCACTTCCAAATTTTTAACATGAGCTTAACATAACGAAATTCTTATGCAGGTATTTCTTACTTGTAATGAGTTTAAGAGAAAGGAAATTTTGTATGTGTTATTTAATTAAACAGCAATTTTCTCGTGTATTAAAAATTAATTAATTTCAGTCGAATATCTAATATGCTTTAAGTAGGGCGCATTTTCTAAGTTCGTATTGCCTGAAGATCTGAAAATGTCAAACTTTTGAGTTATAAACTATGGCTGAAAGAGCGTTTTGAAATTAAAACATGAAGAATGAAGGGAGTTGAGAAAAATAGAGCTTGAAGTTCAATGAGGTGTTTTACCTAAATGATATAGGAGCAATTAAATAGCCTATTAAGACTTTGAAAGTGTTGAAGTTGAAAAAGCACGAATCAACAAGTTACAAGTATGGTAAAACTGCAAAGGCAAACAAGCAGCCGAAAATGTCATATTTTTATCAAATTTCGCAACTGAATTGACTTAAAGCTCAAGTATTTAGGAATTTTACCGGTCCAACCGCTCCAAAATTGTGTATGTGAAATAACTAAATTGTTTTAAGTATAATCTAATATTATTACGTATAGTTATAAGAAAGTCCATACTCTTCTCTTCATAGTTCCGTTTTATTTGCATTCAAAGGTACTTATGATTCTTCATGCAGTAGTATTAGATAAATAATTTTTGGAGTTAGAATAAAAATACGGAGATGCCATAACGTTCGAAATAACGGAGTGAAGGCACTGAGGGGAGACATAATGTAATCTGTCTGGCTCGCTCCAGCCGTGAAGTCTCCACATTTTTGCCGCGGAGGTAAATTTAATCTTCAAGTTGGTAACTATTTCCCTTCACATCCACCTTTCCAGTTTTACATGCAGTCAGCGCCAATACAACTCTAGTAGTTTCCATAGCAACGCTGGAGTTCTTTCCATCGTTCCCTGTTTCAACTGTCGCAGTAACTCAACACGTTTCTCGGTGATTTTATTTGTCATTTCTGAGGCAGAGAACTCCTGAATTCTGAGCATTGATATTGTGTGTTAGATACTGTGGCTTCATTGGTCTGGATTATCCCAGCAAAGGAAGTATTAAGAAAGACAGAAAGTAATAAAATATAATTTGGAGTACCTGTATTCGAACTCCTAAATCTCAAATGTAGAACTGGCTCTTTGATTGGAGTCGGGATTTAACTCAGAGGTCTCGGATATGATTACCGGTTTGGGGGCGATAATTTCTTTAAGCAGAATTATTTATCGTCCTCCTCAGTCTTGAAGTATAAATATGGGAGTGACTTTAACTGTATGTAACAGTAAAAATTATTTAAAATAATGTTGACAGATCTTAGTCAACCAGCAATAATACCATCAATTATTTCTCAATGAAATCCCCCCGAAATGAACATAGACGTTATGGAATACTATATAAATGGAATTATATCTCTGATCCTCGGCATAAAATCTGTTTAATTCACGTTCTTTTGTTGAATAAAAAGTAGTGGTTTCGACAGTTTGGTTTAATATAAAATGTGTTAATGTGTGAAATTCTGTGAAATTGTAAATGATATTATTAACTAGCAGTTTTATATACACTCGTTTTCACTTACGATTCTACTGGCCTGAACAGATGAAGTATGCATGTATGTAGAGAGAGTGTGTATATACATACATAACCGAGCGGGATGGCTCAGGCGGTTTCGTCTCTAGCTCGCATTCGGGAGGTCTGGTTTCGATTCCCATTGCCAACCTACCTGAACCATGGGCTTTTTCGGGGGTTTCCCAAGTCTCCAGGCGAATGCTGGGTAGGCTAATTACATCCACAGAATTTCCTGTCCCTCCATTTCATCTCCATTATCATGTTACATCATCTCTCGTCTGGTGGTCTCTTTGAGTTAGAAGTGTCGGCGGTGTATGCCAGGATGAGTGAACTACTTCTTCCTCCGGTAGGTTGGCCGCCCTCTGTCTCCTCTAGCCTCATCCTTCCTCCCGGGGGTGCTCCACTTGGGAGCATAAGTACAATAGACCAAGTTTGGACCTCCGTGCCGACTCTCCTCCGTAGCGTAGTCCAGTAAAGTCATACCACAAATCCAGAGTATGTTTAAGGGTAAATTCTTATACTGAGATTTCTAGGTACTTTTATCATCAGTCTTTATTTCCTTTATGTGACATGCACTCAGTCTTGAAAGAAGTTACTGAAGAACCTAATTAAGAGAGAAAAATTAAAATTGATTAAAAGGGAACGCCAGAAAGTCAAACCTAAAAAGCTTACACACGCTCTTCTGTCAACTGAGCATGACCATTTAAGCGTACGTTTTGGGCATATAATTGGCAAAAACAAACAAACATTCTTTTGAATCATTATTTTTCCTTGCAAAATATAAAAATATGACCTTTTTAAAAAGTTGCTCAAAATTCGATATCCTTTTCCTTCAGCTTATGAAGTACCTTTCTGATGTTAATATGTAGAGACACTGCATTAAATTTGTGAAATGCATATTCAAATGAGCCAGTGTCAGGATACCTAAGTTATTAACAATTGTAATTTAAGAAGAACGAAAGCCTTTGAAAATTCATTCTTAGTCAGTGCACTTTAATCGAGGTTCAAGACCCGGCTTTTTCTACCAGGAGGCAAAATCAACGTCCCTGTAACATGTGTATGAATACCGCTAAGCCTTAGGTCTCCAGTTTCATTTCTGGCACTCATTTTATCTTTCGTTCATATTACTAAAAATCAGCCAATAAGAAAGTTTAAGCTTGGAGAAAACAATAGTTTTATGTTCAGATATGTTTTATACTCCTTAGCTCGTAACAGATACATCATGTGTATTATCATGGCATTTACTGATTTTGAGAAAGAACCATATTAAGTACATGTTATTTATTACTAATTTCTTACTCTGTGGATCGTAACCTGGCGTTAAATATCGTGAGTCACTATTCAGTATTTTTAAAAACATCTATAAAAGCATTCATGGAAAATAAAATTTATTACTATTCATTATGCTATTCTAGACGCCGCACGAAGTAAGCTAAGACAACTCCCGGCATTTACAAGCAAACTGAAAATGAAATCTAAGTCTACTCTTAAAATGTCGCATCGAATTGTCAAGTGTCGACTAAGCCAAAACTTGAACGTTAATTTCAACAGTCAAGTGTAGACTAAGCCAAACCTTGGACGTTCATATTAACTGTCAAGTGTGGACTAAGCCAAAACTTGGACGTTCATATTAACTGTCAAGTGTGGACTAAGCCAAAACTTGGACGTTTCTATCAACTGTCAAGTGTAGACTAAGCCAAACGTTGGACGTTCATATTAACTGTCAAGTGTGGACTAAGCCAAAACTTGGACGTTTCTATCAACTGTCAAGTGTAGACTAAGCCAAACGTTGGACGTTCATATTAACTGTCAAGTGTGGACTAAGCCAATCCTTCAACGTTCCTATCAACTGTCAAGTGTGAACTAAGACAACTATCGAACGTTTCTTTGAACTGTCAATTGTTGACCGAGCTTACGTTTGAACGTTCCTATGAACTGACAATTGCGGACTAAGCCAACCATCGAACGTTCCTGTGAAGTGTCAAATGTGGACCGGGCTAACACTTGAACGCTCCTATCAACTGTCAAGTGTGAACTAAACCAAACAATGTACGTTCCTGTGAACATCAATTGGGGAACGAGCGAACACTTGAACGTTCCTATGAACTGACAAGTGTGGACTAAGCCAAATCTTGAACGTTCCTATGAACTGTCAAATGTAGACTTAGCCAATTCTTGAACGTTCCTACCAACTTTCAAGTGTGGTCTAAGCCAACCCTTGAAGTTTCGTATCATCTGTCAATTTTGGACTAAGCGAGCCCTTGAATGTTCCTATGAACCTTGAAGTGTGGACTAAGCCAACACTCAGCGTTCTTATCAACTGACAAGTGTGGACTAAGCGAACCCTTGAGCGTTGTTATTAACTGCCAAGTGTTGGCTAATACAACCATTGAACGTTCCTATGAACTGTCAAGTGTGGACTAAGCCAACCCTTGTATATTTCTATGAGTTGTCAAGTGCGGACTAAGCCAACCCTTGTACGTTCCTGTCAGCTGTCATGAATGGACTAAACCAACCCTTGAACATTCCTATCAACTGTCAAGTACAGACTTAGTTATTTCTAAAGATCTCCCATTATATTGTGAAGTGTAGTCTAGGCGTAATCTTCACATTTATACAAGCACTCAAGTTTAGCCTAGCTAGCTCTTGAAGTTTTCCACAAAACTTTCAGGCTAAACCTTGAGAATAACTTACTAACGTGCGTGGTGTTTTCTAAGCTATTCCCTGCGAGTATAGTCTATGCCAGTCCTTTAATGTTCATATCAAAGTATCAAGTATAGTCTGTGGAGGCCTAGACGTTTATTACCAAACTCTTAAGTATCGACTTAGCCATCCTTCAGGAATTTTAACGGTGCCAGATGTAATTTGAAACGGACTAAACCATGTTTGAAATTTTCTTCGAAACTGTGAAATATAATCTGGGTCATTCATAATTGAGTTTCACAAATATTTAATAATATTACGTTTTGATCAACTGATTATAAGCGTATCCATAGATGTTTTCTGCATAAACAGAAATTAACTTATAGATTAAGCCGTTGAGTCCAAACAAAGTTAAAATGCGCTACCTGGTGTATAAATCAAGTTCTCAAATCCTAAACTTCCACATATTGGGATTCATTTATTGCTGAAGTTCTAATAAATTTGGTCTTTGTGTTTACTCTAGGGAAACTTATTTTCCGAAGTGGATTCACACTGGAGAACAGGTACTAGCCCATGTTGTCAAAACGTGAAGGCAGACAAGTTTGTTGGTGTGCAGCCAATTAGAGACTTGCTTGAGTGACAGTGCTTTTTATTTTGTGGAGTGGCAGAACGGACCGCTGAAAGAGAAGAATTTAAAATAAAAGTAATAATGATGATGACGATAATAATAAAGAAATAGTCGCAACTACTTCACCTTCCTTTCTCTAATTTATTTTCTTGTGGTTTCCTTCAAAAGTCATATGTACTAGTCAATAGCAGGAAAAATTTCTTTTAAAATGTTGAGCCTTTAGAAAGTAAGAAAATGAAAGAAAACTGAGTTCTCAAAACGTCAACTTCAGTAGTATAGCAATGCGCCGTTCCGACCGCAAGTTCAAAATACTATACAATTTTATACAAAATATACTCAAAATACACAATAATAAAATCTGTAGAAAATAAGACTAAATAACTACAAAATAGTCTTCAAACTACTTATTTTGATTTAAACTATAATGACAATAACTAAGTCGTGTAAATTTGTTCAAAACTACCTTCTTATCGTCGTATGGAGATAATCCTATCTTTTTCTCTTTTATTGTATACATTTGCAGATTACTAGATTGTATTCTATATATCTCTTCTGTGGTTTGTGTGGTATTAAATAAACACTCTTTGTAGTTATCAAATTTAATGTGCTCAACGTTTTCTTTCTTTATTCCTTTACATACTTTCTTTTCCTTAACATCTGTTCTAAACGCATACATTTTCGATCTCAATCCAATAAATTCTCTAATTGGTATACCATTAAACTGATCCTTAAATAAGCCAGGTATTTTTTTTATTAGTTCTAGGTATATCTATGGGAAAATCGTTTGGATAGTCACTAGTATCGAAAGGCCGCGCCATGGCTCAGTAGTTAGACCGCTTGGCTCTCACCAAGGCGCCTCGATTCCAGGCGACCGCAAAGTGAGATTTGTGGTGGACAACATGGCGCTGGGGCGGGTTTTCTCCGGGACCTCCGGTTTCCCACGCCATCTCATTCCACCGGTGCTCCATCTTCATTTCATGTATCATCAGTGTCACCGCCTGCGGTGCCGTATGTAGTAAAAGCGGGCGTTAAACACTACACACGCACACACACACACACTAGTATCGAAACAATCTATATTTTGCTTCATATCTTCGTAAAAATCTTCAGTCTCAACATATATTATAAATGAGTCAGTATCTGTTAGTAGTAACTGTACTATATTTTTATATTTATTTTTCAGATATCTGTAGTAAAACTTATACATAAGTAATTTTGATAACTCCAGTTCACAGAACACACCAAATATTGGTTTAATTAGTTTTATTGTCATGTTTCTCCCATGAACTAACACTAGTTCTTCATTAATAATATTTCCATGCTGAAAAACTTCTGAGTTTACACATTTAAGGTATTTATCAGGTGTTTTTACAATCTGCACATTAGTTCGATCTCTAACATTTTCCAACTGCTTACCATAGACGCTATTATTCATCAATTTGAAAAATTCCTTTTCAGAGTCATTTTTAGCTTCCTGCCTAAGTTTTGTATTGTTATCAATATATGACTTCATCCACTCTTTTTGTGTATATTTTATACCTCTATGTATATCAGTTAATTCAACACCTTGATTAATATACTCTTTAAGCAGTCTGTAGTCAACTATATCCTGTGTTTTATTATTGAGAGTACACATGAGCTTTTTATTTTTATCTGATGGTTTCGATCCTAAACCATTAGTAATCATACATTTTTGAAACTTTGATAAGTCATCAAATTTTGGGACATAATGTTCCGGCGCAGGCGCAAAATCATTAAATGTATCGTGTAGATCATCTGGTATTTTAAGATCTACTACTAGTGAATATCCTATAACGCTTTCATCATTAATATTTATTATATTATTTTTAACATATATTATATCTTCTTGAGTCATCCATTTATGATCTTTAATAGGTAATTTTCTAGACAAGCCCAGTCATATAAATTGTTCGCATCGAGATATAGTATAAAACTAACATGTTTTTTGGAACTGTATATGCCTTTTTCTTCGGCTTTCTCTTTTGATAGTCTAACAACTTTATCATGTTTTGCATCCTAAAAGAAGCAATTGTTAGCAATAGCATGTGGATTACTAACCCTACTAATACCACCTCTAATACCCTCAGTCATTAGATCATACATATCCTGGTCTGTATATAACTCGATTTCTTGTCCAGTTGTTTTTAACAATGCATTGTTTGGTAAATGTGGCGCGCTAACATAATATGTAGGGTCGAGTCTGTAATTCTTTTAACACATTTTAATAAATTTTGTAAATACATCATGTAATAAAAGAGTATCTAATTTTAAATATAGATCGTGATATTCACCAAAGTTTTTAAATCCAAAATGATTCCACATACGTTGAATAAATTTATACTTTGATTTGCTTATTCTTTTACCACTTTATTTCGATACAAAATACTCTATTGATGGTAACTCTATATTTTCAGTCTTCTCATAGGAATCTACCCACTCGTATGGATATACATCCTTTATCAATAAATAGCATTTATCTTCTAGGCTAAATTTTGCTAATGTTTTATTAAATAGAGTTAATCTTTCATGTTTATATATAGTAAATATCTCTTTATTACAAAATGTACATTCATCGTAGGCTACAATTTTATTTCTCACGACCTTGAGTATTGGGTCTTGTATTGGCCTATGTTTATTACATTTAGCGCAATGTGCAGAGTTTATACCTAATTCATTTTTAACAACTTCTAAGGAAGCACACAAAAATGCTGGAGTATCAATGAACCTAACTTCTATGTATATTTTTTGTATAGTGCCCTTTTTCTTAATAATTAAATTTGAACCCCCATTTTCACACATTTTACAACTACTAAGTAGCTCTTTAAATTTGATAGTACACAGTTTACATTTAGTTTGGTTATATTTTTGTACATACTCTCCAACCTCAAATTTAAGGGATATATACTTATAGTTTTCACTTGTATCGGTAATGATACGTAAATCCTTTTCATTTTTACATAAATTGACAATCCATGGTATAAATATTTTACTATCATACCTAAGGTTATGTACGTATATAGGCACAAATCTAGGTAATGTTAAATGGAGATTACAACTGTTACATGCTGCGCCCCTATACTCGCCACTAATGTGGCAGTGATCGAATACTTTTCTATTGTTTTTGTTGTTTCCAAACTCCTTTCCACATATGTGACAATGCGTTTCTTCCTCAAATTTCTCTAAGGATTTTTCATCGCATTTTGCAGGTACATTTTTACTTAGGAAATGATCGTTATAATTCTTTTCTATGTATATTATATCTTTGCAAAATTCCTGCATGAGCTTAGTTTGATAACCATTTCTTTTTAGTATATTAACCTCATCTCCTGTAAATGAACAGCTGTTTGGGACATGTTTAGTGATAATATCTTTATTGTGCATTTTTTGTTCTTCTGGTCTTATTTGTGTTATTTCCATATCAAAAGCTACTGTATACGGATGAAACAGTTCTGCACCAATATATTTATACCTTTGAATATTATCTTTTTCTGTTGGCATAACTATTACAGATCCATTATGATCACCTGTTTTGGAACAGTTTGGAATATGCTTAGTAAAATCTTCCTTTTTATTAAATCTTTTATAGCATTTTGGGCATGTATCTATGTGTTTATCTCTGTTATGAATTTTTCCACTAACAAATGCATTATAATTTTTAATTCCTACATAATGATGTATTGCTGGGACATAATCATCACAATTAAATGTGCCTTGTGAAGGTACAGATTCAATAGCTAATATATTTACGTTGTTTTTGTTTTGTAGATCTATATTTTTATTTGTGTGCATTGTGTAAAGCTGTTCCTCACCCGCTTCATTATTGATACCATATACGTTAATAGAAATATTGAGAAATGCTTCATATAATTCAAAGTTTTCACATGTGAGAGCAACAGGATAAGACATACATAATTCATTGTAGTTTTCAATATTATAGTTAGATGGTCTATTTGGATCTTTCGTTTTTGGCAGGATTTAAGATACTTTCTAATGCATATTCGAAACAACGTTGTTCTTCTTGTTTAACATATTTAGATATTCTATTTTTTACATTTTTCACATTAATACAACATTGCTTATTCTTAATCCATTTTGGTAGCTCAATCCAGGTTCCGCCTCTTATGGGCTGGTGTACGTCTCTTCTAAGCACGCTATATATTATTCGATCAAATCTAAATTTTGTATTTTTATAAGTCCATTGTTCAAATTTACTTAATATCTCATTTGTTGCTAATTCATATACAGTATCCATCCTATTTATAGCTGACCTTTCAATATTAAGATTACGCCATTTAATACGCCACGTATCTGTACTTACTACTTCTCCAGTTGATGGGTTTAATGTATGATATTGAAAGTGTGTTGTCAAGTATAAAGTTAAATTTGGATATCGGTTTAATCCTTTTAATGTATTTAATAACATTATCCTTTATTTCGTTAAAGTGTACAACTAAATCTGTATTATTTTGAGAGATAAATGGGAAATCGCTAACCATAACATTAAAAGCCCTTCTTGGTGTAGCGAAGAAGTTTCTTACAATTTGATTTTTTCTTTCTATGTCTAACACTTCATCGTTACGTAATTTATTATTAATATGATAGTTAGTTAGTTACTAACGCTCCCCACATGGCAACCTTGGCCTTCGGGGTAACCTCACCCCACCAAGCGATGACCGGACCCATTTCTCAGGTGGAGGCACCCAGAGGGCGGTGTCCATTACCTCCGATGATAGGGTGATAGTGAAGATGGCGGTGAGGTGAGAGGACCTACAGTTTTTACCGTGGACTCCGAACCACGTTGGGCATAGGGGATACTTCACGTGTGCTAGACAGAGGTGAAGGCGTGGATAGGGCCGACTTAAAATCGCCAACCCCAGAGCCGGGAATCGAACTCGGGACCCTTAGAACGGGAGCCGCGAACGAAACCACCGCGCTACCCCGGCGCCCTTATTAATATCATAAATCTGAGAAAATTTATTTTTTATATATTTCTTTAGAACTCTAATACTTTTTTATTTTGTTTGTATACCTTAATACCATGTTGATTGGCAAATCTAATCAGTCTGCGTTTGCTTTATATATTATCTACATCATTAATATTCATTTTTTATTTATATTAGAAGCATCTAGTTGCTTTGAAGCAATATTTTGTACTTCCATTTATTAAGAAATAAAATTTTAAGAGAAAAACTTACTGCTCTGTAAATACAGGGGAATCTTCTAAATCTATTTTTTGTTTAAATACCAATAATTCATGCATTTTTGTTTTTGTATGGCTTTTAAAATGTAATTTTGTACAATATTTCTGACATGTTTCACAATAAATTTTCTCAAGATTTTTTTGGTTCATTATTTTTTGACATACCCTACATGCATATCCTATACCACCTTTCATGGTTTTATTTCTAACAAATTCATCAGTATTAAGAGGTTTAGCAGTTTTACAGACACTGCACTTTCTCATAATATTTTGTACTTCCATTTATTGCTCAAAAAATATTTTAATGAAAAACTTACTGCTCCGTAACAACACGCAAAATTTACTAAGCAAATATTTTAAACAACATCCTTTTTATTAATCCAACTAATGTGTGAACTATCAAATCCTAGCCATTTAACGTATGCTTTATTTCCTTTGGTACGTATAACTTTTTCAACTAAATGTACATCAGGAAATTGCGTTTTCTGCATTTCTTGTTCATAAAATGTGCCTAAAATTTCTTCACCTTTGGGGTCCTTAAGATGATAATATGGTGGGTTATTTTTAAAAACCTTATTAACTGTAAATATTTCAGTAGACCAATTACCTGTATAGCCTTTTTCGAATGTACCTTTAATTTTACTAATACGAACTTTATCACCGACTTTGTATCGCGGATTTTTGTGGCAGGAACTTAGATCCGCGCGGCTTGCCTCTGGGTCCTTAGAGGAACAATATACATAATAATAGATAGCCTCTTGGTTTTTTAAATTAACTTCAATGGGCTTAGTGGTGTGATATGTATTATTATAGCTATTAACTAATTTTTGTAATATATCGATCCATTTATAATTTCCTTGAATAGAGAACTATTTCCACAGTTCTTCTTCTAAGGTCCTGTTAAAAAGTTCAACAACAGATGCTTTGATATTTGTATATGATGAATAGTGATTGATATTCTGTTCCTTCATTAACTCTTTAAATTCTTTATTGTAAAATTCTTTGCCTTTATCAGTTTGCAAATTTCTAGGAATACGTCCAGGTATATTAAATATTTCTTTAAAAGCTTTTATAACATCTTTACTGGTTTTGTTTTTTAATGGTATATCCCAAGCCATGTTTGAAAAGATATCTATTATAGTTACTATATATTTATATTCCTTATTTATTTTAGAAACGCCTTTAAGATTACCAGTATCCATTTCTACCAAATCAGCTTGCCATAAATCATCAATACCGTATGTTATTACTTTTCGTGTTTTATAATTTATTCTGGTTGGTTTATGTAATTCATCTATTATTTGATCTCTTTCGGATTTTTCAAGTTTCATGCCTTTTCCAATGTCCCCAGCTTTGCGATCTCTGACTGCGTTTAAGTTTTTTTAAACGTAGATTTATTTGATCCACATATAGCACATTTGGATAATATATGGTTTTCCATTTTTTGTTGTCTTATTAATAGGATTAGTGTTATTGGTTTTGGTTTTACACTTTACGCAATATGTTGTAGTCATTTATAAAGGATAAAATTCTTTAAAAAGTTAATCTCTGTTCTTTCGTTTTCTGCGTAATACTCTAATGATTATTTTCATTACTTCGTATGTTCCATACCAGCACATTGTAATGGTAGTTTTAAAATCCATTTAAAGGCAAAAAATATGTAATAAGTTTAATTCAAACGAAAGCTTACGTATAATACTAAAACAGTGCATAATCATCGTGATATGTTCCATCATCCGTGACATAAAGACCATCACTAGATTGAACCCTATACGGTAGCATTTGCGGTGCATCAGCTCTTCTAGTTTCTTTTGACAAAATAGGTTTTATCTCCAACACCAACTTATCTAAATTTGAATTCATTCTGATTATCTTAAATTCATTGAATACTGGATAGTGGGATACACCGTTAAATTGGAAGTATTTTCCTTTCTTTATGTCATATAAAGGTATTGTGCTAATTACTTTATTTTTTAAATATATTAGATTCACTGCATCATAGTCTTCAATGGGGGAACTCACATTGACTAATCGTTTATCTTCGAAATCGTAATTTTCATCATCAAGAGTTCTCTTTGGTCTCGATAAGGTTTTCACTTCTTGAATTGCATTATCTAACTGACCTTTGCTTGCAGCATCATATTTATCCACACCATTCTTAATTTTGACATATCCAATGTGTTCCTATACTAGAATTATCTTCAAAATTAACTACTCCACATTCTATATCTTTTGGTTTTAAAGGAAGTGTATCCGACATAAATACGCCTCTAAAATGCTTGATACTTAATTTTTTACATCATTCATAATATCCCTATTACTTAGAGGCGTGACATGATTTTTCTCGTTTTTTTCTTAAATGCGCATTCCAGAACCAACTTTTGCTTCCATAGCTAAATTATGACGTTTTTATTCTTCAAGTTCCTTTTCATTTTTCTTATTATCAAGAACTGTTTTAGCAATAGCAGCACTTCCACCTGCAAGCGATCCTATAGCTGTTAAAGCCCCAATAGTCATAGGTATCGTAAATACAAAACTTCCATATTTTATTTCAATTGAACCTCCAAGTTTTGCTTTTTAAAGCGTATTAATTGCCTTTTTATATTCGTTCAGTGTAACACCATTTCCGACTTTAGGAGGTGTAGGTTTTTAGCTGCTATGAGTTCTCGTATTTTAAGCAATGCCTGTATAATTGCAGATATTGGAAGAAGGGAACCACCATGGTGAATACTGCTTCCTTTTTTGAAATTTCTAAGATATTTCTCTATGATAAGTAATGCCGGTAGTAACATTTATTATAGAAAAAATATATGATTTTTATAGACAAACAGGTATTCCTATTTTCCGTTCAATAATCCCAAAACCTATGTAATTTACGTTTTGTCCACATTCCCCCTCTTACTAATGCAGCATTAAATTTATCACCTAATGGTGTACTAGGATCGTTTTGAATTTCTTTGTCTGCTAATTGCAATTCTTTATCTGCTACATGTCTTGATTCTAAATCTTTATTATCTCTATGGGCCATGTCGTGATTTAAATATGCAGAATCTAAATTATTAATAGGTTCATCACCTCTTGCTAATCGTTCATCTAGTTTAGTCCCAGGTCCACGGTAATTATACTTTTTTCCACTTGTGAAGTTATACATATGCATTTCTGGCATTATTCCTGAATTCAAAATTTTATTAAAAAAGCCTGAACCATACTTACCACTTAAAATACTTTAAGGTGTACATTTAATTAAAGACTCTAATATATATGCAGCATTTTGATTAGTTTCCATATTTGTATCAATCGTATTAAGCTGTTTAAAATACATATCATAAATACTTGATATTTCATTCTTAATTTCTGGACTATGATTGCCTGCTTTCCATGCACCATCAAGAAGACCAATTCTTTATAAAAGTTCACCAATATTATCCAATAATACATATTCTTTATGTTTTCCTGTGTACGTTTCTATAACTCCTTTACCAACTCTAGGGGATGAAAGAAAAGAATTAGATCTAGGTCTTCCAGTTAATCTTCCCCACATTGGTTTATTATACGTATCATACTTTTTACCTTGACTAGATTTTGGTCTTCCAGTATTTGGGTCATTATTTTGAGAAATCGCATTAGATTTTATAACGATTTCTTCATAGTTCAAATAATCGTCATCTTTAACTATACCTTCTGGAATATCTTTTTTCTTAGTGAACAAAGTGAGCAAACCATTAGTTCCTTCGTATGTTTTTCCTTCAATAATAATATTATCACCATTAGAAATTATTTCTGAGTTTCCAATAAACAACTTGGTTCCATCAGCTCTGATTTCAACTAATGGAGGGCTGTCTTTTTCATTTAAATACTTTCCCAATTTTTGACCTATGCGAATAGTACTATAGTCTGTAATAGCTTGTGGCCGCAAGGAAAGAGACTGCGTCTCTGACTGTGGCATATAAACTTCATTATCATCTTGATTTTGTTTAGAAAGTGGAATTAACTCATTAAAAATGTTTTTATTTTGTTCAACTAAAGCGTGTAATTCATTCTTATTTTCTTTAATTGCATGTATAATAGGTTGTTCTTTTCTTTTATTTAATTCATATAGCATTATAGGTTGACTTTTCCATTCTTTAAATTCTTCTATTAATTGCTGTCTTAATTTTAGACGTTCTTTTGGATGTTTTTTTAATTTATTCATTTATAACGCAAAAATATATATCTTTAACGTTTTGACGTTATGTTTCACATTACATTTACTTTTTACGTAACGTTTTACGTAACGTTTTATGCTCCTTTATAAAATCTTTAATTTGTTTGCGATATTTACCATCATTGAGTGTTCTTGTCATATCAGTTGTAATAAAACCAAAGTTATTTTTCCAGCACATATTACACAGTTCTTTAAATTTATCAAAATTCATATCTGCTCCCACAAACTCATCGTAAGCATATTCAAAATTATTATTGTCTTGTTTATATAAACACACAAAATTTGAATTATCCCGTATTAGTTGTTTAGGAATTTTAGTAAAAGTCTGACCTAAGCAAAGCACGCTAATTCCTTTATGTCTACCTCTAAAATATATTTCTCTTACTATATCCTGGTTTTCTAAACTCCAGTCATCTATAACAAATAAAGAATTATCTTTTGTTTGGTCTAGTGGCACTATATCCTCTTCTTTATCTATAAACGTTGCAAAACACTTTCCTGTTTCATTTTCAATATCTTTAAATATTTTCTGTAGTTGTTTGTATTTCTTTTGATATAAAGTTTTACATAAAATATAGTAATGAAAGGCGTTTATCCAACCTTTTTAAGAACAAAATTATCATTAGTTAGAACTGTTTTTCCACATCCTGGAGGTCCTACTATTAGTCCTCTAATACTTGCGGGTAATAGCTTACCAGTTATTCTAAATTCTTCACTTTCATCTTTTTGGAATATATGTTGTGTCCCAATCGGTAGATTCCATTTATAAAACAAAATTATTCTCTAAATAAATGTACATTGCATTAGAAGGAACTACTTCCGAATTACATTTGCTACTTTCTAAGCCTATGATCATAGATATTGAACACATTTCTGTTGTAAGTTTTTATGCTACTTTTCTGACACCAAATGTTAAGGATTGCGTATTGAAATATGGTTCTCAGAATATTATATTCGAAAAAGGACAATATATATTCAAAGACTTTCTTGAAAGACTAAGTCAAATACAAATATTGGAAATTACGCTAACTAAAATTACTGATCGAATTACAATTACTAATAAAGGAAACCAAGATCTAGATTTCACAAATTTTGGAAAATTGTTAGGCTTTTCTAAGGATTCTATTATCAAACCTTGGGAAACAAAAACTGGGAATGATTCACCTAATTTTATACCTTTTAATACCATTAACATTGAATGTAATTTAATTGCAAATGCAAGATTCATTACCAAAAATAATAATCACCAGCATAAACACAATGGCGTTGTTGCAAAATTTAAGCCTAATGTACCGTTTAAAGATCATATTATTTATGAACCAGCAAATCCTTACGAATTACCAATTCATCATCTTGATTCAGTTAGAGATATTAAAGTTACTATTACTAATGAAAATGGAAACCTAATTGACTTTGACGGTTCTAAAATTGAAGTCATTCTACAAATTCAATAATTTGTTTATTATTAAATGAATATCAAAAGTATCGAACAATATCAAATGAGATCATTTGAATTAAATTATTCCACCAGACATAATTTAAGCGAAAATAAAGCACTTAGTAATTTAGATATCGATCTAAACATTGCTGATGGAACTTATTATCCATGTAGAGGAATAGTTTACATGCAGTTTGAACCTCGCGGAAAGGCTTCAAATGGAGAATTTAATGTTGGAGATAATATAAAACTAGTAAACAATTTCTTTCCACGAATATCTAATAAAGCATATCTTAAAAGCTTTGGCCAAGTTTAGGAAAGGTAGATCATCCTGGTTTAATAAGCGATGTACTTATTGATCTATTTGTTCCAGAAACAGAATTACACTTATATAAAGGGGCTGGTTTTATAACAGAAGATAATTATAATTATGTAGCAGGACGTATTTATGAAGTATTGCACCCACTAGAGTACATATTCAGCTTCTTTAGATATAATAAACAACCTTTGTGCAATTTAGGTTTAAATGTTTCATTCGAAAGAGCAGCAAATGATGATCAATGTTTCTATGGAATACATTGAAAACTGGTGGAACAGTTGATAAAGCTGCTCCACATGAGGCTAAAATTATCATGAAAGAATTTAAAATAAAAGTCCCAATCATAGGATATCAACCAGAATACGCTATAATGCAAAATGAAAAACTATTAAAAAATCCAAAACTGAAATTTAATTTTTTCGTCTGGAGCGTTGCAGAAGAACATAATTTTACTAGAAAAAGTATTAATATTAATGTTACTACATCAGACAATAATTTACAATTCGATAATCCCGATATCTGTATTACACGATTCCAAAAAAATAGACCGGATAATCAAAAGAAAGACTCTAGCGAATATGATCATTGCCAACTAGAAAATTAGTCATTCAAAAATTCAAGAGATGAAGAATTTCCAATAGAAAGACAAAAATGGAAAATTATGAATCATTGTTATCAAGCGGCATATGACGCTTATGCTTCCTTGGCTGAGAGATGGGCCGGAAATAAATGTGTAAGATGGGATGTTGACGACTTTGCTATTAAGCAATTTATGGCAGTAATGGATATGACAATTAGAAAAAATATTACGTATGTAGATAAAAATCAGTTAATAAATAGTTTAGAATTTGGAGCTTATGTTCCAGATAATACAATTATTTACGTTATTATGGGTGGTGAGAAAACCATAACTATCGATCTAAGTTTAAAAAAGGTTGCAGAAGAAATTTAAATCTAATAAATGAGAATTAGCGTAATTACTATTCTATCATGTTTAATGCTAACAAATGCTAATCAAACTTTAAATGTTATTTCACATCTTCACAATTTCGGATACCTTAGTGTGGAAAAACAAGAACTTAAAAGAATCGATCAAAAAGTCTTACAGATGCTGTTTTATTATTTCAAGAATATTATAATTTAACAACAGATGGTTCACTTAATTCCGAAGTATTAACTTTAATTAATTCCAAAAGATGTGGAAATGTGGATAATCCTTCCGAATTTACTACGTCGTCGAATAAATGGGAAACAAAACATTTAAGATGGCATTATGCAGGTGCAAATGGAAATATAACTAATATTGCGGATTCTGCATTTAAAGTGTGGGAACGCTATAGTGGATTAACGTTTGAACATAACATTTTTAAACCAGATATTCTAATTTCAAATAAACGTTTGAATCATAAATATCAGAAGAAATATGGATATTGTACTAGTAAATTTGATGGTATTGGCGGTACTGTAGCACATGCATTTCACCCAGAACATGATAATTCTTTGGTAGAAATTCACATAAATGCCGACGAAGACTGGCATTTAAAAATGGATAAATTAAGTCCAAGCGAAAAAAACTAACTTGCTTTCAGTTTTAATACATGAAATCGGACATTCTCTAGGATTATCACATACTAATGAAAAAGGAGCCGTTATGTATCCATATTACACAAGCGATGTAATAGATTTACACCATGATGACATTTTGGGAATACAAACCCTTTAGGGACTTCCATCTCCATTTGTTCCAGAAACACAACCTACAGTAACTACTACGGTAGATAAAATAACACCAAATTTATGCGATTTTAAGGATGTTCACACTTTTCTAATAACCAATAAATTAATGTATATATTTTACAATAAGTGGTTTTGGATCTATGATTTACAGGAAGAAACTTATAAAGCCACAGTTAATACGCGATTGGTTACATTTCTTACCTCAAGATTTCAAAAGAATAAACGCTATATATCAGAGACCAAATGGGGGAGCAGTTTTAATCATAGAAAAACAAATATACATGGTAGAATATCCAAGTTTAAATTTAGTATCTGATTATCCAAAATCATTGTCTGATTTGGCTATATCCATAAATGTTAAAGTTAATACTATGTATAATTCGTATAGGGTCAAACTTTTTTTTTTTTTTTTTTTTTTTTTTTTTTTTTTTTTTTTTTTTTACTTGTTCCATTTATACCCCGCCTTCAACTGCTATGGTCATATCGGCGGCCGTTCTCCTTTGGAACATACTGAAGGTGTTAACTCGTTTTCTTTGGTTTTTAATCATTAGATCATGCACACATTCACACTCTCATTCATACTTCCAGACTCTGAAGAAAATGGGGAATTATCTTGGTCGGAGAAAAATCCCCACCCGCACCGCCGGGAATCGAACCCGGGACCCCTAGCACGGCAGGCAGGTGCTCTACCGACTGAGCTACGGGGCCAGCCAGGGTCAAACTTATATGTTGTTCAATGATGATTATTACATAGAAATTGATGAATGCACCTTTAAAGCAAAATATCACGGATTAGTAAACAAACGATTTTCTGGAGTACCTACCGCAATGGAATCAGCTTTTAGGTACATAAATGGAATGATGTATTTCTTTAAAAGTAACACATATTTCGAATATAATGAATTTACAAATCATTTAGTTAAAACGGGTAAAAACAACTTGTCTATATTTGGAATAGAATGTATTAAGACATATGAAGGTTTAATTGAAAAAATAAAAAGTTTTGCAAATAATTTATAATTGTCGCGTAATTATTAGTCTAATTCATTATAATGAGCGGTAAAGCTCTATCCTCAACGGGTGACTAACTCATACTGAATGTGTACACAGACCACTGCAACTTATTCAAGGACATCCGGGATATGATGCGGAAGCAGGAAAACTCGCTCACACCATTTTGCTTTCTCATTAAATAGCGAAGTCTGATAGTACAACTTGGAACTATTTAGTGGCGCTATCTAGTTTCTTCGGTCCTGCGCCGTGGCGTAGCGGGTTAAGGCGGCATGCCTTGGTACCTGGCCACAGAAAGCGGCCCGGGTTCGATCCCACCCTGTGGTGGGGATTTTAGGTCCTGGGTATAGGACCGGTGCCCACTCAGCATCGTGAGGGAAGTGAGGAGCTTACGCTAGGTAAGCGGCCCTGCTCACGGAAACCAAGATTCCGGCTGGGGTATGCCGAGATGTTGACCACATCTCCTCCCCGTATCGGTTGGATGATCGTCCACCGCTGCCGTGCGTAAGTGGGCGTGAGGCCGGCAGTCGGGTTGGTAGGCCTTGGCCCTCTAAGGGCTGTCGCGCCATGGGTTATTTTATTTATGTAGTTTCTTCACTGCGCAAAAAGAATTGCGATCGCTAATATTGAATTATACTGAATAATTACTTGAAAATGCAAGTGTTTAAGATTATCATTGTCATTCGTCGACCATTTGGCTTTAAAAAATGTAAACTAAAAAGAGTGTTTAGAAACACCTGTTATTTACACAACTTAAACCCCCGATTTGAAACGCAACTCGTTGTCCTTGACTAATGGCTCTGTTGGTTAAGGCAGCAATTTAATTGTGTTTATCTGTATGATATCTGGCCACATCAAATAGTTTAAATACAGTGACTCCAATTCGAGAGCACCCGCGATCTTAGGATGCGTAGGATACGTAGGAAACGATAGGTATGAAAGCGAGTAGGGGCCCCTTAGAATATAAAATTTCACCGTCGCATGGTATATGCCGTATACAGATAGGAGTAAAGTCAGAGGCTGTTTGGAAACGTATCAATTCCTCGGCGAAATGAATGGCTGGCACTGGCAAGATAGGTAGGGTGAACCTTCGGCCGAAGTTTCTTTTTAAAAATCTTAAATTTGCTTTTTACCTTTTATTGTTTTTATATTGTATGATATTATTAATTATTAGCTGTATTGTACAGAGCACTAAGTTTTGCATTTAAAAATATTTTATCTACTAAATGACAGAACAAAAAAGCTACAATGATGCTATGAAAGAATTTCTCTATCCACAAAGCGCTCAAGCTTTAAAAGAAGAACTAAACGCATCATCAGAGTTCATAAAGTTATATGACTTAGATTTAGATGTGCCATACAACATTACAAATGGAAATATTATAAAGACAAAATATGGAGATAAAGCACAGCTTACATTAAATTCCAAATATAAACTATTATTACCTGATCGGTACGCTAAGAAATTAAATAATTAATAACTGCAAATACTAATTTCCAATAAAATTAAACCTATGTATAAAGGTAAGAAAGACATATGTATTAACCAGACGAAACATGAGATCGAATTCGTGTAATTCTAATTGTAATTGGAGATATACTTAGATTTAATAAAATATTATAATTAGGTAGTTTGAAGACTATTTTGTAGTTATGTAGTATTATTTTCTACAGATTTTATTATGGTGTATTATTGTGTATTTTGAGTATATTTTGTATAAAATTGTATAGTATTTCGAACTTGCGGTCGGACCGGCGCATTGCTATACTACTAACTTCATTAAAGAAATTTGAAGAATATGTTGGACGTAAAGTTGACAGCATCATTAACATTTGTTTTCATAGTTACTTAGAGGTTTTTATAACGGTGGTTTAGTGGAATTTATCATATTAACCATAAAAAATACCAACGAAGATGACTCCGCGGTACGGTTTGGGACTCACCTTTGGGAGATCCGAGTTAAATTTTCTTTTAGCCGACCATTTTGGTATTTGGAATTTTTTCCCTAATTGGAGGCGAATGCTATGGTCCATGTAATATCACTAACCTTCCGATCTTCCATTCCCTTATCAGGTTTTACGGTCGAAAGACCAGACGAGGCTTATGGCGGTAAAGTTTGCTTTGTGGTCTGTCCAAGTGTTCGGTGAGGTCAGTTAAGTTTGTAGGGGGCCCCGCCGATGTCAGTATGTAATATCTGAGACCTGTCACCCCAGATCTGATTGCACCTTAGCTATTCGCTCAACACTTTTCTCCTTGAGATTTTCAAAAAGGTAATTTCTTGATTGACATAACATCATAAATGATACCAAATGTTGCTTTATCTAGGAAACTTCTGAACAATGACCATGACAAGTATAAAACGCAATAAATAAAATAGTTCCCATTTTCAAATGTTCTGGTATTAAAAATACTTCACTTATTGCTGCATGTTGATCAGAGTTTAAAGTTAGAGGAAGGTAGATATATAATTTTCATAGAAGTCGATTAAGAAAATTTTAGAGATCATGACTGTGATTTGTTGATTTCTTTAAAAAACAGAAAAAAGAAGGAAATGGGTACGAACGAATGAAAGAAAAAAAGAACAAACGAAAACAAATAAAAAGAAAAAGAAACGTTTTTTATTATTTAAAAATTAGATAAGATATTAATTCCACGCTCAAGTGATCACCACTGCGGCTTCTGAATCGGGATGTTCCATGTTCACTTCCCGAGAGAGGCAGAAGACCCTTATTTAACCAATAAATAAAAGTCTGTAATTACGAGTGCGGTAATCAATATAGTTGTAACAGTAAAAAATTTGATGTTTTACATCCATATGGCATTATTACACCATCTTTCATTATTATAAAATACGGAATAGCTTTTCTCACGAAAGATTATTTTTCCATGTGCTTCATATTAGTCAAGATAAATTTTACCAGAAGCAGCTCCATATCAGATTTTGTTATAGATATATGTAGAATAGTGACATCTGAGTGCAGAGAGTCTACTCCCATTAGCCCTGTCCCCGTAGGAACAAGACCCGGGTCTCTTACAACCAGGGAGTATCCCAAAGGGTCCTCCGTGGGGCTTTCCATTAGGACAGTACCTAGTTTCCTAAACTGCCCCCCGCCCATCTGGTCCGAAGACCAAGACAGGACGGAAGTGGATACGCCACTTACGCGCGTCAACACTCAAGGTGAAGACTACCGATATGACCTCGGTGGGGCCGCCTGGCAATCTAGCACACCTTCTACTAGCTGAGCAGGCTAGTACCCGGAAACTTAATGGCTTCCCTCAACCCCGTCCGAAGACGTACCCAATCTCCCACGGGTATCGGGAACCACCGCCCCCTCGAGACCAACCCATTCCGAACAACTCCCGAAGGAGCGGCTCGGCTGTTCGGCCCGAGGTTCCTCTAGTAACGTCAGAGGTGCCACGAGTGCTAAGGGTCCGCAGCGCCCGCACCACGGCAGCTGAAGGGGACGGATCCCCTCATGTAGAATAGTGACAATGCAGGAAAGCAAAAGTGATTATGAGGCAGCCGGTGGAATGGACAGTGAGGAAATCAAGAGATCCTCGAGAAAGAGCCCCACACGCCGCTTCGTGAAGATATTTCCCAACTTCTATTTTTTATTCAGGTAGCTTCAAAACATGTATTTTTGGTGAAATATGTGTAACTTCTTCTGCTATGTACATGGTATAAAAATTAGAAGCTTCTAAAACTAATGTTGAAAGAAATCTGTTGCTCATCGAGTAATAACAAAATGATTTGTGTCTCTTAAGTCATAGCGTCCGATATGACCACGAACGTAAAAGGGAGTTATGCAAATTGACATTTGTTTTTATAAAATAAGAAAAAATAGAAGCATTGCGTGGAAAGTTTTAATACCATAAATCGCTCACTGTCGTTGTCAGTGTCTGGGGAAAGAGCTGTAAGTCCACAAGTTTTATATCAAAGATGTTGTAAGAAGTCCAATCTTGCTTTTTGACAAGCTTGAATTATCGCTGATAGTTAAATTTAACCTTAGAGTCATTAAATATTCATTTGTAAAATAGCCGTATGAAGGTAAATCGCAGTATTCTATTACAAAATTATCTGTCTTACTAGTCCAATATAAACTAAAATAAGAGGGCTTAAAATTATAGTGAGTGTACAATAATTGCAGGAGCGATGATATTATGAACTACACATGGTCAAAATGTCTGAAAATGTCTAAATATGTTATTGTTCAAAATTTCAGTAAAAGCTGGGAGTGTGCATTTATGGTGTTACTCCAGATAGTAAATAAATTTAAACACTCTCACTACTTCAATAGCTAACTGGAATTCTTTTGTTTCAGTAATCTGTCGCATACTTTATAAGTGTAAGAGTTTGGTTAAAAGCAATTATAGACCTTCATTTTGGTTCGTAGAATTGGACTCAGTGATTCAATTGCAGAGTTTGTGTTAGTTCCTTCTTAATTCTATAGCTATTCCACATGTTATTTGACAAAAATCTATTTTCTAACTAATCTTTTGATGGAAATAGTTTCCATACACCAACCTGGTACTGTAGTGAAAGTCTGTGTTTGTCGGAACATGACTGGAGAGAAACTAAATACAATCTCAAATTTAATATATAAACTATATGTATGATATTATAATCAAAATTAAAAAAATAATTCTAATAAAATAATGTATGTGTGTGGTTTACCGTTTATTTAATAAAGAGGAACTAATTCCATGAAGTTTAAGATGTATGTTGTCATAAAATATGTTCTTTTAATTATACTTGTTATATGCTGTTTTTAATAAAGTAAAAAGAAACGAAATTGTATATAAATGTAAAGTGTAGGTTGAGATGGGGGAGATTTCCTTAAAATACCTGGTGTCACTTCCTTGTATAATGCTCATCATAAGTACTACATTTGATGTTTAGTCTAGACACAATCACCCACTCAGCCACCCACGCACACACACACGCATACCTTTTTATAACCATTCTTTTCATGCATCCAAGGAGCCATCAAAGCGTGTATTTTCTTACTATAGGCGATTTCAAAAATAGACTGTAAATGAACCTGGTAATCTCCAATAACTTAAAGTAGCTAATGCTCTTACCCTTCAAACGCAGACATTTTAATGTATTCTTTTCTTCAAAATCTTTTTTTTTTTTTTTTTCAATATCAGTACCTGTAAATTTATAAAATGGTCTCTGTATTGAAATAGTGAAAAGATTTTAGTTTTGTTACCCAACATACACTCTAGTTGCCGATATCAACGTGTCGTGTCGCTTAGCATGTTTCTTTATAGCTGTCCCAACAGCGGCGCCTCACAAGATATATCAGAGCTCTTCATGGCATCCTTCACTTTAAAATGGCGCACATCTGTTGACGTTTATATGGAATCCATCCACTTGGAAAGGTCCGATATATCATGGCAGACGACGCGTCTTTGGATAATGGCTTAAGACTGTCGAGCACCGATATATGTACTCAGTTTCACTGATGCATGTCTTCGCAACCTTCAGCACTCTAGCAACGCGTGTTTTCGCAGATATCAAGTCGATGAATAAAACAAAATGAACAAACAAAAAACGTGCTCTTTGCCGTAGTGCACCGAGCAAAAATCTTGCTTTGTGCAACATAAGACATCTTTACAACTAAAAGTTAAAGGCCAAGTAAGCTAAAAGTTGTACAGAAGGTTCCTTTAACAACCTATAGAAATCGAAGCAACAAATAAATCTGAAGTGGTACACTGACGTGCACAAAAAGTGCCCTGTTCCCCTAGATCGTATCATATTTTCCTTCCATGGGGCTTCAGATAACCAACTTTTGACTCCATCTAGTCGGAAGAGTTGGTATCACTGACCTGAAAGGCAACCCAAGAACACAAAACAAACCAACGAACGATGTTTTATAATTCATGTGAATCGGTGGTTTTGATGCCGCCTCTATTCAAACGTTTCACTACGATTGGTGCACAAAAAAGACTAAATCAAAACAAAATAATTTATAGAAAAAGAGGTGACGAATTATTTGCGTTTGTCATTAAATTTGATGAAACTACGCCATTTATATAAGAGCTTTCATCAACGACACGAAGGATAAAGTTATTGTCGCCATAAGAAAACCATACTAAGGAAATGATGGTGTAGCATAAAAATGACGGGTGGCCCATAAAGACTAGGATTTTTAAGTGAAAGTTTTGCTTGCAAAATAAAACGTTTTGGAAATATGTTTCATTATTCGATTCAGAATTATGTGCTCTAAAAATAGCGTTTTTAGGTTTTGTGTGCTGTTTGCTACTTTCATGTCACTAACATAGAGTGTCAAATCGATTACAAGGAGCGTTTTCGACAACTGAATTTTGCGTTTAATCGAGATGCCAAATTTACAGAAGCTGTTCGGGAGTCATCATAATCATAAGCCTATGCCAATAAGCATAATACCTATACAAGCCTTTTGCAATATTAAATGCGCGAATAAATACTTTATTATTTTTTTCTTAAACGATACTAAGTTTAGCATATTCAAGCTTTATAAATCTGGTTTTAGTGCTGCTAACACATTGTTCTTCAGGACTCCGTTTTCATCCCAGTACTATTTCTAATTTACATAAATAATCTTTATATTTACGTGATGATTTCCTCGATATTTATTTATTTGTTTAAGATTTAGCCATGAATATTTGCCATAATTTAGACGGTGCAGCTGAACATTTGATGGTATATATGAACCATGTGCACCAAAACTTCTGTAGAATAGAATAACAATGCCCAAAACTGAAGCCTGAAAAGTGCCGCGTACAACCACTCATAATTAGCTGCTAGATATCCCTCGTCAGCTCTGTACCGAGTGTGGGGGATGGTGCTCCTTATGTATGCCATGTGTAGACCGCTACCCGTGAGAAGTAAACAGTCTCTCGCGTACAGTGTCGTGTTATTATGCCTGTATGTTTCCAATTATTCTGGACTCATGTTTGGGTACTTCCAGCTACACTCCGCACCCGATTTTTGGCACACAGGCCCCACAGTGAGAAGAGGTGATGGCATCAAACTCTCAAGCTCGTACAGATATGAACATAGCAATAGTTCCCTTGTATGTTTGTGTAAGTTCGCCGACAGTTATGAAACTTAAAAGCTATAATTATTTAATAGTTTTTTCCGTTTCTCTGAGGAATTCTTCTGTTGGTTATTTCGAAAGGAAATACGGCCCAGGAATTTTATTTGATTGGATAGGCATACCTCTGACTTACTGAATTTCTTGAGTTTGCTATACACGTACATATCATTGCCAATAAATACCTAATTTAATCTAATCTAATTAATGAGCTCTTGCATAGGCGAAAAAGGATGAATTGCAATCTTTCAACCGTCCCATCAAATGGCGCACTTGAGACCTCAACATACAACACGGTATATTTCCGGAAAAAGTGTTCATATTCAAAAGACTAGTTTTATTGTATTTTTAATGTCAGTTACCTTCTTCGCCACATCGCGCCGGTCACTATAGATTTGCTGATTCACACATTGTGGTATGCGAAATAAAGGCTTAAGTTGCGCAGTGGCAGCGTGTGGATTCCCTCCTGTATTATTTTTATTTACTTGTATTTGGTCGCCGTTTTACTTGGCAACTAAGGGAAACTACAGAAAACGCAAATGCATTAATCACTACATGGGGCTAGATTTTGAATTTCCTGAATAGAAGCCACAGAAAGTACTCCCCGAGCCAATAAAAATTATTTGTCCTACGTTGTACGTTTTAATGAGTTTTGTATTTTTTATGGCAATTCTTCCTAATTATAAAATGTCAGATTTACACTTTTTTCTCTTGCACAAATTACCCATACAAAAACTTATTTTTCTACCTCCTTCATCTGTTTTATTTCATTTAGTTACACCTAAAAGAGAGATAAAGGAAGTGTTAGTAATAGTGAAATTTTTAAAACGCGAGTTCCACATAAAAGCTCTGATTCTATATTCTTTGATCGTTATCACGAGAAGCAAACAAATATTAAGACAATTGAAATTGAGTGTTCGGAAGCTTTCACGGCCGGGGTCAGAATTAATATAAGAGATTCCTTCCGGGCTTTGGAGCCGTGGTCTGATGGAGTTAAGCTGTCCATACGTTTCGCCCATCCCTGCGGTGGACATCATCAGTGGCGTGGTCTTAATCTTCTAGGTGAAGGTTCAGGCACAACCTTTGCAGTTGTGCCTGAACCTTCACCTAGAAGATTAAGACCACGCCACTGATGATGTCCAGTTGTGCCTGAACCTTCACCTAGAAGATTAAGACCACGCCACTGATGATGTCCAGTTGTGCCTGAACCTTCACCTAGAAGATTAAGACCACGCCACTGATGATGTCCAGTTGTGCCTGAACCTTCACCTAGAAGATTAAGACCACGCCACTGATGATGTCCACCGCAGGGATGGGCGAAACGTATGGACAGCTTAACTCCATCAGACCACGGCTCCAAAGCCCGGAAGGAATCTCTTATATTAACAATTGAAATTGTTAGTAGCAAAATAAATTTGCCAATGTGGGTGATATAGTTTGATTTCCATTTGTTTGCGTAGTGAAAAGGAATGTACTTGGGTTCTAATAAACATATCTGTTAAAAGTTTGGTTACAGGACCACTATGTGCCTCTCAATGTACTTATGGGTATCGTTTTCGTGCAAAACTCTGCAATCATGTTCTACATATCACTGTAGATTTCATTGTAGACGCCACACACAATGCAGATATCTTAACTATAAATGCAAATAGGGACTTTCAATTAAATGCTCACAGCAATATGAACGACTGCAAAACGCACAGTGAAGAAAAGCAATTTGATCGCATGTCATATTTGCACATTCTATAATATCAGTGTTGAACGTCACGTCAGTCTCACTTTTGAAGTTGTCCACTTCTTCACCAATATTGTAGCCAGCATTCTGCCACGATTAACGAAGTATTGGTCTACACACTTGAAGATAACTGATTGTAAATGACATAATGAAAATAATTCATGATAAAGAATCTGTCATGAAATTTTGGCTGGAACGTAGTTTAATAAAATATGTTATTCTCATGGCATATATGTTATACTGCCTGAACAAATATACATCCAGGGGTTGTGTATATTTTTTAGCTTTAGACAGAATGATTTTTAAATTTATATATTTTCCGCCAGTGCTTTCAGTAGTGCTACGAGGGTTGTTCAATAAATATGATCATAACTTTTTATGGTCATAATTTTTCACACTAAAATTCAATCTTATTATATTCTGTTAGCTTAATGTGAAACAAACACGCCGTAGTGGTTTCATTGTTGGTACTCCTGGTGTTTGCCTGTGAGAACCAGGCAAATTCAGACATGTTCAGTATCGCCTACCGCTGCAATGGAGGCAATACGCCAGGAACAATACGCGGCTTTAAATTCTGCTTTCGTCTCAACAAATCTTCAGTTGAGGCCTATACAATGTTACGGGAGGCCAATGGAAAATCTCTTCTTCCCTAAAGCATAGCTCGAAGGTGGTTTAAAGTATTTAAAGAGGGGAGACAATCAATTTCAAAGGAAGGTGGACCCGGTGCTCCAGTTACTGCACTTATGGAAGAAAACATAAACAATGCTCCTGCCATTTTGAGAGAGATTGGACGAATTACCTTAAGATCACTTTCTGAAATACTGAATATATCAGTGGGTGCCACCCACACGTTGGTGACAGAAACATTACACATGAGACGTGTTTGTGCGTGATGGTTTCCAAGACTGTTGATTCCCGAACAAAAGGACATTCGCGTGCAGGTCTGCATGCAGTTAAAGTTGATGTTAGAGGATGATAAGGAGTTTCTTCCAAACGTAATCACTGCTGATGAAACTTGGCTACATTATTTTGATTTTGAGAGCAAACAGCAAAGCTCAGTGTGGAAATCTCCTTCATCACAACCCCCAAAAAAAGCAAAAGTGGTTGCTTCTTCTGGGAAAGTTATGGTCATCTCATTGTTTGATATTCATGGAATGGTTTATCAGCATGTTATACCTACACATACATCAGTAACTGGACAATACTACAGGAATGTCCTAATAACATTGCAAGTCCATATCAGACGCAAAAGACCACATTTCCGTGAAGTAGGCTGAATGCTGTACCACGAAAATGCGCGGCCGCAAAAATCAACGTGAAGTGCATCCCTCACCCTCCTTATAGTCCGGATTTAGTCCCACGTGACCTTTTATATTCCCTAACTTGAAGAAACGCCTTCTTGGGAGGCATTATCCTTCATCAGAAGCAGTGGTGAAGGCTGCGGAGGGGATTTCGTAGGATCTCTCAAAAAAGGTTTCCAGCATGTCTTTGAAGACTTGCAGAAACGCTGGGTCAAGCGTGTCGCATTCAGGGGAGACTCACTTGAGAAGGACCATCAAAATTATGAGGATAAGTAAAGGTACGTTGTCAAAAAAAATTGTGATCATTCTTTATAGAGCAGCTCTGGTAGTTCATCCTTATGTCCATACCAGAAGTCATAAAGTACTAATGACTTTCTCGACAAATTTGGATTCAAAACTGACAGCAAAAACGTTTTCAGATGTTGTTTCGTCACCTTCATACTCACACTTGCATCGAAGAAGACATTTGGAGGGCACCGAGTTTCTATTTCCCTTGACACACGGGGTACAAAGTTTCCACTAGCAATGAGGCATGGCACACGCAGAGGTCTCTAACGGACGACTGCAGAGTTTTGCAGACAAGCGAGTATCACTAGTGCAATAAAAGACCTTTAAATTATCTCTCACACAATTTTTGTGTATATGTGTTTGTTCGAGCCCAAGTACTTCCCTTGTAAGTTCTTATGGTTTACAAGTTACTTTAAAGTATAAAAAGTTTGTTTTACCAATAAAAATATATTTCCAATTTAAAATATTTAAAATTTCCTATAGTTGTGCAAATATCTTATACATATGGCATTTCAATTTAATTGTTAGGGCCATGTTTTTGTAAAAATGAAACATTTTACGATTATGATAGTTTAAGCTGAGGAATTTTCTTGTACATATTCCTGTTACATCTACAAAGTCAGGGAACTTAAATACAAAGTTTGATGTTTATCCGTTGTTTACTTTTTGAGTTGTGCGTTCAAAATCACACACACGTACATACTCAAAAGCGCATGCTTCCGTGTCTTATTCTACGATACGTTTTTTAATTCATCAAACCCCAAACCATTTATTTAAAATGTTTTATAGTGAATATTCAACTGTTTTCATCTAATGTGGATCACTAATAGAGAAAATAAAGTATTCATTCTTCTTTACTTTCATTTACGCAGATATTTGTAGCAGTTCTGCAGCTTAAAGAAAATATCATTATTAATTTAAAATTTATGTTGTACTTAAAGTTTAGTTCACATTAAGTGTTATAACAGGTTTTCATTGAGTAATTTCGTCTTCATTAATGATGGCTTGACGTCAACAAAGAAGTAGAATTATCCTTCGAAGGACAAATAAGCGGGTTGTTTTGTTAACCTTGATGGTTCAAGCGCAGTGACAAAGATATAATTTAAAAGTTTAGTATTTGGAGAAGGATTTATCTTTTAAAAAACTAAAAAATTGGATAATATTCGTTAATACATTTTTGTGGTTTATGCTGACGTTTACAGTATGTATTTTGTGTAGAAATAACGCTTAAGGAACCTCAGCTATTCCATATTACATTTTCTATGGAATATTATAATTATACGCATATAAATCGACCTTTTATGCAATAACTCATTAAAGTACTAATCCCTAATATAGTTGCAATAAAAATGCATCTGTTACTTAAGACTTACAACTTAAACATAATGAAAATGCATATTGAAATGCAGACATCAGTTCGATTTGTATTACAATTTATTTCATTAAATATATATATATATATATATATATATATATATATATATATATATATATATATATATATATATAATCTCATTTAAATCACGCTGAAGGAAGCGAAATTGCATATTTATTGATAGGCACAACATACCTGTGTGGCTTTATGAACTGGAAATCTATATAAACATTTTAAGGCAATTGAGGGACATAATAAATACTTCTCGATTGCAACTACTTCATGCCCTCATTCCTGTCCGTCGCTTCATTCAGGCATCTCGGAAATAAATCCCTTTTATCCACCACTGAACCTGGACTAGACAAAAGGCGGTATCCTCGTCTTTTTATAGGGAGCTGCTGTAAATGAGCACTACTACTTAGTTTTATATCCAGTATATTTATTTTGGTCAAGCTTATTTTCATTTTTATAATGTATTTAAACAAGCATCAGATGCTGCTTTCTTTTAAACGTACGTGATATCAAAGCATTAATCCAAACCTATATAAGAAAAATATATTTTATTTGGATTCCTTTCCTACTTGCAGTTCAAATCTGTATATTGGAACCTATAATTTCTGTTGCAAGATTATTATCTGTCTTGTTTAGATATGCGTACCTCCTAAAATATACAAATTTATTTTTATGATATTTTTTACTCTTATAGCTCTAATCTAAATATAATATGGAATCTATGTGTGTGGTTTAGGACTTACACTTTAGTCATATTGGTTCATGGATTTTCCAGTTTTCCACTCTAAACAGCAATAATTGACGAACGCAGAAGCATAAAATATTCAGGAACATAAAAGAGTTCCACCCTGCAAGTCACATAATCAGTAACTCTAGGATTAATAGGCTACCCGCCTCAGAAATGTATGCCGTTTGCCTGTCACTGAGCTCTGGGCAATACCTTTGTGAATTAATGATTAAAGCAATTCCATTAGAAATGCCCCTCCCCATTAAACGCCGTGTTTCCAACAGACCCGCAGTACAATGATGTTGGAGTAGTTGTCCTCCCAAAAGGGATATGCTGTAGATTAGACTGGTGGTGCAAGTTACTGGTCAAGCACAAGGCACAGTTTTCTCTTCCTTCTGCATCTGATTATTGTGCTGTTGTTATTAATTTTTACTGCTTACCTGTATTATGTAGAGAAAGTGTTTTATTCGACCCACAAAATTTAATTTTCTGAGAATAGAATATGGAAGTTGTGTATAAGTTTGTTTAACCGGTAAGTGGTAAATCTTAAGAGACAAACAAAAGCATACTACCATATATTTTACTTGGCTGTTGTTCTTTCTAACCACAGGCACATTTGACTGCAGTCGTTGGATGGGCAGTCCAGTTCGTTTGGCCTTAATTATTTCAGTTATTCCGATATTTTCCGTTAAACTGCCTGGGAAAGGAGCACAAAACCAGTTTATAAATTAGAGGAGGAATAGCATATGCTACAAATTAATTCACGATAAATAATCTTAGCTATTTTTGGTCCCATACTTTTTAAACAATATAATAGCTCACAATTTCCACATAACGCAATAAACTCTGATATCAATATTCACGAAGTAAGTAAGAACATTCCCCGCATTCAGGTCACCAATTTTAATGTTTTGAAAATGTCATGCATTCTATAGTTATCGAGTCCTGCACTGTGGCGTAGTGGGCTACAGCGTTGAGCTTTCGTTCCGTGCCACAGAAGGCACACGAGATCGATCCTACACCTGGAGGGTGAGGATTTTAAGTCCCGAGTATAGGACTGATGCCCACTTAACATTGTGAGAAAATTGAGGAGCTACGTTATGCAGTGAATCGTAGTCTAGAAAACCAACTTTATAGCTGGAGGTGCCGTATCGGTTGGATGATCGCCCTCTCCTGTCTTGAGTATGTGGGTGTGAGGCCGGCAGTCTGGTTGGCAGACTTAGGTCCACTTTGGGCTGTTACGCCGTGGGTTTACTTTTCTACAATCATCGAAACATATAATCGTTTCAGTAGTGAGCCAAACATCAGTTTCACAAGAAGTATTGCTGCCCCCCTCACAGTTATCACCTCTCTGTCCTGCAAGACATTCTTTTGATACCTACAGAAAATTCTTCGGCCGCATCCTAGAGGGCACGTCAGATCACCTGCGGCTTAATGACGCAAAAGTTACGTATTTCTCCTGGCGGGTTTTGGGCAGGACGTGGTCAGGCCGGCCCTCGTAGCTGTGGTTGCTAGGTGTAATATTTTATCTTTATACAACGAGTCTATGCGATCTATGAATAACTATCTGAAATTTGTGAAAATTCTAAAACCGGCAGCATTTGGAATATTATAATGTAAACAGTGACAAAGTATCTGCTAATGAGAGTTTTACGTAAGTAACAGAGAATTTGTACTGATGCATTATATATCAAATATATGGGTTATTTGCTAATTATTCTGAAAATATACAAGGCAAGTCTACTGTATGTTCTAACCTTCTGTTCCAGTCTTAAGTCTGGTAAACAAACAAAAGCATGCATTACCTCTGGGTTTAATTATAAGAAAATAACACTTACATAGGGCTGTAGTCCTTGAAACTACGTGTGTTAGTGTACAAATATGGTCATATACGGTGGCCAAGATACCTAATATATCTCGTACTTTATATTTGGTACATGGAAGGAAAATAAGAGATGTGATGTTGCGCTGGTCACAATTTCCTCTTTTTCTAAAATCATTTTGGATACACTGGCAATGGACTTTACTGTAACATATAAAGAAAATACTACAATTTTCTTACTTATCGAAAAACGTATCTATTCATAAACAAGCTGTCCTTTATATTTCCTCGAGCTTCATGCTAGGAAAATTGCTGGTGCGACACCGATGCTTAGAAAGTGTGCACCTGCATATATTCGGGATGCTGTTTCTGCCGTGATCCCTCAGAAAATCTAGAATACATATGTTTCCAAGAAAGTTTCAGATTATGCTTCGAGATATTTATATTTTGCACAAATAAAACTGATATTTAGCTTTATTTAAAATCATGCCTTACCCTCTGGATTTTCTGTTGGCTTTTCGAAGTTAAAAATAAATAACGTTAGCGATAAAAGACCAAGCCGTTATTTCAAACCCACAGGGAGCAGACATGGCCAAAGCAATTATAACTAAATAAATAAATAATATACAGGATATGACCTTTTTCTGTGGTCGAATGGTGTGCTCTCTGACTTTTCAAACGTCCCCGTAATTGGTATCTTTTGTAGAGTCTGGTAGTATGAATGCGAAAGTGAATGGGGTTCAACAATGAAAATAAAACTAATGTTTCGAAAACTTACAATACAGTGAGTAAAAGCATTATAATTTGCTTCTCAAGCAAAAACAGCCAATATGGCCATTGAAGTTCAACAGAGCTATACGAGGAAGCAATAAGAAAATCAGGACAAATTATTATAATTGAGGTAATCAAAGTAAGTGAGGTAGAACCTTCTGATAACACCAAAATCTAGCAAATTGCCTGAATGTGCGGATTTATGTACTTCAAATTAAAGTGAGATTAAGAGTCGATATTTAATTTAAATTTATGTCTTATTATTTGAAAGAATATGAAATATAACAAACCACTTGTAAATACCAATGTGGAGTCAAGTAATCATTAGGAGACTGTTTCAGTCATTCAAAATTTTTATCGTAAATCGTTTTTGAGAACGGGGCATATCTATTAGAGGATGTCAAAATGATATTTAATTTTACACAAGTTAAATCCGAAACTAGTGCCGAACTTTATTGCTATCTGTTGCATGAAATCAATACGACTAGTTTCATCTATTGTTTTCGGACACAATGAAACTGACAGGCACTTAAAAATATCGGCATAAGTCTACCCGTAAGGTGAGCTTCTGTTGATAGGATAGAAACTAAGAATACAGCAAAAGTTCTTTCACTTTTATTCTCTTCTTTACTTAATTCCCTTTGCCGCGATCTCTCCCCGATGTCCTGCCTCTAAGAGGATTTCCACATTTTCCATTTCTACCGACGAAAGAAGCCATAGACCAGCTTAGTATTGCTGTTCACTTTGAAAAGGGACGGAGTTGTGAAGTCAGGCAGTCCCACAGTCTTTCAGAAAAATAAGCCGATTTGGAGATACTGTAACATGTTCGACTCAATACCAACTCAATAATTAATAATAATAATAATAATAATAATAATAATAATAATAATAATAATAATAATAATAATAATAATAATAATAATAATAATAATAATAATAATAATAATAATAATAATAATAATAATAATAATAATAATAATAATAATAATAATAATAATAATAATAATAATAATAATAATAATAATAATAATAATAATAATAATAATAATAATAATAATAATAATAATAATAATAATAATAATAATAATAATAATAATAATAATAATAATAATAATAATAATAATAATAATAATAATAATAATAATAATAATAATAATAATAATAATAATAATAATAATAATAATAATAATAATAATAATAATAATAATAATAATAATAATAATAATAATAATAATAATAATAATAATAATAATAATAATAATAATAATAATAATAATAATAATAATAATAATAATAATAATAATAATAATAATAATAATAATAATAATAATAATAATAATAATAATAATAATAATAATAATAATAATAATAATAATAATAATAATAATAATAATAATAATAATAATAATAATAATAATAATAATAATAATAATAATAATAATAATAATAATAATAATAATAATAATAATAATAATAATAATAATAATAATAATAATAATAATAATAATAATAATAATAATAATAATAATAATAATAATAATAATAATAATAATAATAATAATAATAATAATAATAATAATAATAATAATAATAATAATAATAATAATAATAATAATAATAATAATAATAATAATAATAATAATAATAATAATAATAATAATAATAATAATAATAGTAATAATAATAATAATAATAGTAATAATAATAATAAATGGGCGCCGGGGTAGCGCGGTGGTTTCGTTCGCGGCTCCCGTTCTAAGGGTCCCGAGTTCGATTCCCGGCTCTGGGGTTGGCGATTTTAAGTCGGCCCTATCCACGCCTTCACCTCTGTCTAGCACACGTGAAGTATCCCCTATGCCCAACGTGGTTCGGAGTCCACGGTAAAAACTGTAGGTCCTCTCACCTCACCGCCATCTTCACTATCACCCTATCATCGGAGGTAATGGACACCGCCCTCTGGGTGCCTCCACCTGAGAAATGGGTCCGGTCATCACTTGGTGGGGTGAGGTTACCCCGAAGGCCAAGGTTGCCATGTGGGGAGTGTTAGTAACTAACATAATAATAATAATAATAATAATAATAATAATAATAATAATAATAGTAGTAGTAGTAGATGATGATGATGATGATGATAAACTTGAACGCTACATGATCTACATCAAGTACATTCAAAGGAAGGCCTCATTTCGCAGGCAAACCAGAAGTATGTGTTGTAAGTCTAAAGACCTCTCAAACCAGATGATTTTGGTTCCATTCCCTGCTTGGGCGGAATTGTTTTTAACCAAAACCATTCTCTATCCTTCTAAATCCCAAAAGTATGAATATGGGGATGAATGCGAGTGTATATAGTATAGAATAGTAATGAAAATTCAAAGTTAGCAAGTTGAACTAGTAAAATACAATCACATGGTTCTCAACTCTCAACATAAAGACCCCGAAATGACCCTGAATGTCAATAGGATTACATTAATAAAAATTTAAGTAAGCAGCATCGGAGACAAGCGTTACGAAACCTAATTTATTTTTTATATTTTAATTATACCTTTTAATTAATATCATTATATACTTAATATCAGCATTTCAGAGCTGCAAACACTCATTAAAATGAGCCATATGTCATCAAGATTTGGAAAGGTTGAGCTATACTGAAACATTCGATGTCATAGTCGGGATTTAAAACACGGATCTCCCGGCTAGGGCATCGAATAATTCAGTTAATAGAATGAGAATTAAAATAGATATTAGTTTTTTTCCCGGGTGCGTTGTCTTATTAAGAAAACGTTAACTTCTAGTATGAGAAAAGATTTCTACTGCTTTTGATGTTTTCCCTAGCACTTTGCGAATACTTAGGTTGAGTATGTGATGCGTTATTCCAAAATATTCTATATTAAAATTTTACAATTTCACCACAAAACTTTAAAATGTGCATTAGTTTGTGGATGTCTTTTTCTTTCACTCTCGCCTTCGTTTTTGTTTCTGAATATTCCTTATACGGAGTTATAAGAAGATTTCCCCATCCATTTTAAAATAAATATTTGGAAAAGTATGATGTAAAACAGTACTTCATTTGGCCTCCATTCTGTAAAGTATTCTTAGAAAATATTCTTATATCTAGTTTTTGTGGCGTTAATATTTTCCTAGAATAGTCTTGATATGAATTTTCAAATACTTACAAAGGTTTTCTGATGTTATTATTTTGCTTTCTAGAGTTGACCTGAAGTTTTAAAGCCTTCGCATGGGAACAGCTTTTTAAGCTTTTAAATATAGCTTTTCTTCGTTTTACATTTTGTTCGTATAACAAAACCATTAACGGAAACCTTCATTTTGATTTAAATTTTCTGGAAATAAACAAAGGTTATTATGTGAATAGTTTATAGAAGCTCCGCAAAACTGCAGGTGAATGTAGCACATCGGTTTGTAGATAACTTTCTTTATTCCTTATAAGTTGCTTCTTAAACCTCCAGAATTGCACATTGCAGATAATTTAAGTTTGTGAACATTGTGTAGTATGTGTCAGCCCTTTGGTAGTGATAATATGAGTACTATTAACTTCTGTATCCATATTTCCATGGCTGTTAATTTTAGTGGACAAAAGTAAGTGTATATATATATATATATATATATATATATATATATATATATATATATATATGTGTGTGTGTGTGTGTGTGTGTGTGTGTGTGTGTGTGTGTGTGTGTGTGTGTGTGTGTGTGTGTGTGTGTGTGAGTTTAAAGCAGCTAAAACAACCATTATATTTTTAAAAAGTGTTGGCTTTGAAATCCCAAACTCTTTCCATAACCCACCAAAATAATAAAATAAAAATCCCATTTGAAAGAACTATCAGCATTTGAAAATTCGAACTAATAACAAGGAATACCTTGAAAACGGTTAACGTTCTTAGCGTTATTTAGTGTGGCATAAACTGAGAACTTTAACAAGATGAACCTTTTGTGTGTGTGTGTGTGTGTGTGTGTGTGTGTGTGTGTGTGTGTGTGTGTGTGTGTGTGTGTGTGTGTGTGTGTGTGTGTGTGTGTGTGTGTGTGTGTGTGTGTGTGTGTGTGTGGTTTACCAGTTATGCAAAAGTCTCCCAAAATGAAGAGTACTTTAGAGGGTGTTCCCAGAAAATTCAAAATATATATTTTTAACTCGCTCAATAGTGTCTTAAGTATATAGTATTTTAATAAACATTGTTAGTCATCTTTGGGCGAAGCAAATTTTTTGAAAAATGTCCCATGTAAAGTGGAGTGATGTGGAAGCATTTTCTTGAAAATCTTCGTGTAGAAACGCTGCAAGACACTGAACTTACTCTATTGTTTTATATTTAATCGATTATTATTGATTTCTGAGTTATAATATTCAGGCAACGCCGTTACTGAGTGGTAAGACTGCTTGGCTCTCACCAAGGCCGCCCAGGTTCGATTGCAGGCGACCGCATAGTGCTGGGACGGGTTTTCTCCAGGTCCTCCGATTTGCCCCGTCAGCTTTCCACAAATTGCTACAAAATTATCATTCATCCTGCCCTCATATGTATCACCCACTTCCTTCAACTACATATCAGGCATTGGGCTGATCACCTATCCTGATTTTCTATCGGTTCCAAAGCTTCGGTTCCTCAGACCCGACCTTAAGGGATAGAGAAACAAGAATCCCCTAACACTACGATAAGGGTACAGCTAGGGAAGTTGGAGGAGAAGAAGAAGAAGAATAAGAAAAAGAAGAGTTATACTGTTCACACACAGACATGAGGTATGTTTTCTAAACATGTCATCTTTGAATTCAGGAAGCCTCAAAACGGAAATTTCCAATGAAGCATCAACAGCAATTGTAGATGGGGTGCACTCCTCCGCATTTCAGGAGTAGTGTTGCTGTCTGAGCAGGAAGTCTGACTTCGAGTCTCATTAGTTTGGCTTACTGGATACAGTCTTTTCCCGGGTTTCCCCTTGTCCCGAGAATAAGAATATTTTGAAACTCTAAGCTCTGAAGGCATTAACCATATTTTTACCAGTTTCATTAATTCACCGTTTATGACCTGTCAGGTAAGCAAAGATAAATTTGAACAAATAAATACCTCCCGTGCTTATGTAATATGGCTATAGAAAATCGCATAAGGCTTGTTCTTAGTAATCAACAAAGAATGGTTTTATAAATTGCCGACTCTACACCAAGGCACTGTATATTAAAGCAATAAAGAGAGTTAATTCTAGGACATTTCGTTTTATTCCACAACGTAGCAGGGAGCAGCATAACATAAATCTATTTATGAGCCGGCTTTTTTGTCAACAACACAGCTGAAATTGGGGCTAGAGCCGTCTGTTGCCTACACTAATATCTGGTTCAGCTGCTGTCAGTAAAACGGAATAAAATATGAAAGAGGCTCAGGGGATGCTTTTACTGCATAAATGAATATCCTTGTCGATTGAGGCGATTTCTTTGCTATGCTATGTTCCCGCGCTTCGATAAAGGAACAATATTGAAAGGGTTTGCTTCATTGACAGTCTTTTTAAAACAAAGCGATGAGTGATAGAAACAATGTTTGACGGTCGCCTTGACGACATTAAAATATCCCACACAAGAAAACACAGCGTGAGGGAGCAAATTCATTTACAACCGGAAATCTCTCCCTCTTTCTCGTTTTCTCTCCGTTCGCCCTTTCCTTGGGCAATTTGTGCGGTAGTTGAAGGTTCCCATGTTTTTTACTTTGAGGCGGAACGGTTTGTTTGACGAATCATTTTTATTCATGACATCGTTTAACTCACGGATAACTTACCTTGTTCTCGTGATCTGCAGGAAAATCTTTTTATTTTCATTTACCTTACTTTACAAAGCGACTCTGTGGAGCTTTAATGGAGGACAAAAAGTGATTTAATTCACCAAATGGGTAATAAAACAATAAATATTTAGTACAGAGCTAAAACTGATGGTCCTCGCGAAGTAGCCAAGCAGGTGAAAACTACTAAAGTGTTGGAAAATAAAAACGGATGCGTGAAAACATTTCCATAGTAAATTCAAGCGAATTTTCGCTGATATATCAATTTTAAATTAGAAATACACTCTTATCTTGTGAAACAAGCAAGACTTAGATTGCCGCGTAGGGCGAAGGCAAGCGTTCTGATTATAAACCGAGATACTCCGGATTCGATACCCGGTTGGGAGGGGAGCTTTCCTATATTCAGAATCATTTCCGATATTCCTTAAAGTTTGAAAGAATGAATACGAGCTTATTTAATATTAAAATGCAATAAAAAAATCCTGCGTTTGAGTAGCTGGCGCTCTGACTTCTCATGCAGAAGAATTGGATTTGAATTACGCCTGGGGCAGGGAATTTTATTTTAATTAGAATTATTGCCTACTCTCCGAAGAATCTGGAAGTGTGAATGTGTTTCATAATGGAAATCAGTAAAAATCTTCTGTCACAAGTTAATTGTTTCTAAAGTCAAGCCCTCCGACATGACTACAGAAGTTAAAGGAGACCATACAAAAGCGAAAAGTAAAACTCGTTAACAAATCCACAGTTCAATGAGTAATAACATATTCAGCTTTTGTTTCTCAAGTCAAAGGCCACGATACGATCACGCAATTTAAATGTGACTGTACAACTGAAACAATTTTTAAAAAGGAACACATAAGCAAGAATAAGTGTCGCATGTATGAAGTAGATATGTTATATATAGTCCTCCAAGTTCTAGAAGTGCTACAGAACATATATGTATGTATCCTTTGTCAGTGGAATAATGATCGTTCGCAATGGTCAAGTAGTCGCTTATATCCGTGGTTCAACGTTACACGCCGTTTAGGGCACAACTGGGCAGATCTGACCCACACACAAAACGACGCAAGACATCTCTACGCTATAAGCTTTATCAGCTACCTCTCGTCTTTTCAACTGTAGCTTAGCTGTATCACAGGTAAATCCTTGCTTGCAGTGAAATGCCTTTCACAAGTTCTTTCAGAATTGCCTTGCACTAAAAGAAGTAGACAAAGCACATATCAGATTTGTTGTATGAAGACAATAGTGTTTCAGTGATAAATACAAGCGTACTCTACATAGCTATTCGAACTGATTAAAATAATTACACAATCACAGCTTTTTGAAGCTTTGGCTCACGTTACAGAGATTATTAAACCTAATTTAGTCCTCAAAGTATACCTCTTATAGAAGACGTACTTCAGGAGGTTTTTTATCCGAGACGTAGAAAGGTCAAAATTAGATATTAACATGTGTGAGTAAAAGCATAGTTACACAATGTTAATAACAGTGCTTTTGATATCACTTGTCGAAGATATATACATATTTTTGATAGCGTAATACGGTAACTTTGAAATCATGTTATTCATGAAGGGGAGATTTCTAGCTTTTTGGAATTTAATAATAAACAGATAATACAGTATTTTTGTATTATATTCAAATAAGTGACATCACAAAATAATTAATAATAAAGGTTTGAAGATTCCTTCAATATTAAACTCACTGCTGTTTGAACATAATGTTTTTATAAGTTTTATTTTTTAAGTACAACGTACCAGTTCCATATTAGGCACAGGATACTACTACGATAACTTTAAACAAGAATTGTTTTGTTCCTATTTAGATTTAAAGTACCTCATGTCTGTACTATTTGATGCAGTCATTGCTCTGGTTTGTAATGTATTGGTGTGCTATGTTACGTGGGCACAGAGAGTGGCCCCCTGCGTGGCATTGCCAATCAGGGCCGCGATTGTCACCATTGATTTGGATAATTACTAAATACCTTAGTTACTTCATTCCAAATTGCGGCATTTAAAATATTTTAAAAGTAATTTCTTCTAACAATTATTTCTATTCCATGCCAACCTCAACAAAGGTCAAAGCTTTCTTCGCAATTATATTCCTTTATAACCTTCCTTTATGTTTTCATATATTGGTACATACATAGGCTGTAAATTATTGTTAGTATGTTATGAATTAAATTTAAAAGGTATTTTATAGTTTGTACTCTGTCTGATAGAATAGGCCGTTTTAGTTGTAAAAGAATTATCATATCGGTTGAGTGTTTTGTATGACTATCCTCCCAATATACAATTCCTTTTCGCTTTGTATTATTAGTACAGAGTTTAATAATTAAGGTTGTTAATATCGTGGATTTATATCAATATAATATATAGGAAGTTCATAAATCCGAAACTACTAATATTCTCTGTGGAAGAATTGAGAAAGAAAAGACGTACTGCTTTAACGGAGAGATCCTTAGACGACATTATAATTCATCTTCAATATTCTCCAAGGAAATGTACAGGAAAACTTGGGCAACAGGTTGGTATTTCGCAAACCTCCGCTACCTAACTTTTAAAACTTAAACTTTTCAAATAACTTCGTCCACGAACTTCACCGTATATATCCTGCCAGTTTCTCCCACCATATCCAATCTCGCCTTTATAAAATGGACCTTGACTCAAGTTTAATATTCGTTCCAGTTGAAACACCGGATAAAAGATGCATAATGTTACAAAACCTTAGCTTATCGCAACGAATAACAACATTGTAGATACTAAATTACTTCGCAGCTGAATGTAACGAACAGCATGATTAAAAGAATAAAAAATTTATATGTTAGGTTCACGTAACTTTCTCTACCATATCTTCCATAAATTATTCTCACAGAGGTTTATTCTTCTGTCTGTTTGATGATAATGTAAATTAACAATTACTGAAATTTTTATTACACATTTTGTTGTAGGTATACCTATAAAGAATAAAGTAGGTAAAGCAATAGTCAGATTCATAACACACGCACATACAGAAACATACTCAGTCAGGAGAATTTTTACAGAAGTGCTTTTCTGGATCCAGGGTCTCAATGCTTGTATTTTCAGGCCCTCTAGAATTTTTGGGTGAAATACAATGCTTTCACTAGTAATGCGGAAAGTGTGAATATGTTTCATATATGTAAAACTTTGTAAGTTAGGGTAAACTATGTTCGGTGGAAAATCGAAATCCGATCTCCCGAATGACGACAACTCAAACCACAATTAAAACTTTGAATGAGATTGCCATTGCTATTGATTGATGCATTATGGTTGCACTCTGCTTCCAACTGCTATAACAACTAAACAAAAGTTCAAAGTTGAGTATCTATTTAACCTGCAATTTTCAATAGTAGCGTATATATTTATAAAGCATTTAGCCCCAGTTTACAAATATTCACATGCAACCTCAATTTGGAAGCTCTATATCTGAACTACCTGAATCTTAGCAAATTTCAACCAAATTTGAAATGCACTGACAAACTTTCTTAAAACTCTAAAGATATAAAACACCAACTTCGCACTTTCAGTGTTTAGCAAGTTGACACGTGGACCTAAATAAACGGATATGTGGAAAGACGATACTAATAGTTGGTGTAGTGTCGAAATTTGGGTATTATATCTTTATTAGTGCTTCATATCACTGTTTCCAATACACTTTGCTTCCATATCGCTTACATAAGATATAGCTCAAACTCCTCCATATTTGTATTTCACTGAACCACACGTTTTGGGGAACCCTGAATGTGAATACAGCCAACTGTTTTCATGAATAGCACTACACCTTTTGTGTGTTTTCCTCTGCCTCAAACATATAGCATATAATCAGCTATTTTTATTTTCTTAAAATGGCAAACATGATTTTTATTAAAAATGCTAATATATTTGGTGATGCTAGAACGGCAAATAGAATATATATTGTTTTGTGTTTTATATTTTCGGTTGATGAGATCTAGGATCGAAAGTTTAGGCTAAAATAGCTTTGTTTCATTCACCAACAATGTCAAATATTGTGATACTGATTCTGGAAATGATCAATATTTTAAGTGATATACTTTCAAAACTAAGATTTTATCATCTTTATTTTCTAACGAACTCCTATAAAATTTTATTATAATCAAGATTTCCACTAATCTAACTTGCAGTTTCCCATATGCTCTTGTGTACCACCAACAAATAATATCGAAATCATTTCTAGTGAATGCTTATTTTGATGAAAAGGAAATAGGCACAATAATAACAGTTTTCATAAGTAACTGCTCAATATTCCTGAAAATAAATAAGTGAAGAGAGTCGTGTGCTAGGTAGAGCCTAATTTTACATTTCAACGGTGTAGAAAAATAACAATGATCTGTTGGGCAGTCAGTCCTCACAGTGAATTTGAATACAAAGTGTGTTTCCCTTAATCCACTTCCTTCGAACAAGAATGATTCTAATTTCTGTTTGAATCATTATCCTCTTTTCATGTCGTTTATGACAGTCAAACATGCTTTGATTATATATCTTTTGCTGTGCATTTAACCTAATGTTTGAACAGTTACAACTATTTCTCAAGATCAGCTGAAGCAATGTTTACGAAAGCACCTGTCTGTATGAACTGTATTATTCGTTGTTACATCTTTCAACTTCCCCATGGATCTACATTAAAATACATTTTTAAACTTCGCGATTCTCTCTCCCCACATGTATTAGTTACTGAGGGAAAACCTGCAAACGGTTGTATTCTTTTTTTCTATATTACATGTGGTTGATTTGAGAACATTCGCAGTAATCAATTTATCTCCAGAACCATAACGTGAATACAAAAATTCCCATTTTATTTGAATACCTATTGTATATGAGAGATTAAAGGGTTTTTATATCGTATTTTATTAAAACTGCAAGGAAGGAATGCAGGTCAGTGATCTTGTTGAATACAAACTGGTTTTCGCATGATACATAATAATTTTTCTTGCAAACAACTTTCAAAAACAAAGTAGAAGCAGACTAATTGTTGTTACCGGCACATTTTCCCTTGTAACGTGCAATATACGCTTCTGGGTGTTTGCTCAGACTGCGCTTTGGACCCAAAGAGCCACATGCGCTGGTTTTTCAGTTGAGTAACGTACGACCACAACAAAACTTCATTTTGCTATGCGACCGACAGAATCTGCCCTCTCTGGGCTTTCTTGTGTTCGCAGTGAGACTTTACAATGCCGTAGCTTGTCAAGAAGCTGGAGGATATTTGTTTTCCTCTGAAT
>CM060950.1:305576039-305596039 GCA_030765055.1 Mantis religiosa | reverse complement strand
GGAAGTTCCCTTCCTTGTTAAAAGTCTGAATTATCGAAATTGAGACTATCGTGGTTTTCAACACCCGTGACAGTGTACAGAATTCTCATTGATTTGAAAAAAGAATAAATTTCAATGTAATTTGAAATTCAAGTATATAGAAGTTATATTTCTGCAAAGAAATATGTTACGTTTCGTCTCCGTGCATCCTGTCATATATGGTTAAGCAAGTTTGCATTCTCCTAACAAATTGCATTAGCTTTCAGAGTTCAAAATACAAATTTTTATTTTATCTACTACTTAGCCACAGTAAGCAGAGGATGAACTGCATTAAAAAATTCTATAAGAAGACTTCACTGTAAATACACCTTTGAGGCTGGTTCACCCCCTCCCCATTTCATTTCTTTTAGGTGTGGTGTATGGCGGTATCGGACAGACGGCACCATTGCCTGCAGATTGTAAATGGTGTTCTCCGCACTGGGAGAGGTTGTGTGGTTGCTATTCTTACGTGGGGCTGAGCAGCGGGATGAACTTTCAGCAATTGTTAAAAATTTTCACCCATCTTTAAGGCCCACCTGTAGCTTCCTGTGCTTCCCTCACTTCATTCCTTACTCCTGGGGTGTTAGCCGCAATAGATCTGTGTCGAGCTCGCAATGCACGAGGTGACTACCCGTTGATACTTTACCTATTCCATTGACTTGAATAATGTTCTATAATACCTGTATGTCTTGGTTTAGTTTTTCTGTTATTATCGTCATTATTGAACTATAGACTCAGAGAAGATGATGCATTTGCTGCCATCTTTAATTTGTGTGTTTATATATTTATATACAACAGGGCCTGTTTAAGTGCACGTCATTCACAACGAGGTATAGACAAAATATCGAAGCTCTTTATGTTATTTTCTGTTCTTATATTGCTGTTGCAGCCTTCAGTGAATTTTGAAGTATCTGTGTAGTCTGTTTCAATTTCATGAATAATAGCAAAACTCAATGTCATATGATTTACTTTTAGTATGATAAAAGGTGATTTCCTTCTTTAGCGATTTCGACATATTTTCTTGCGTTTTTAAGCTTGCCCACATTTGACTTTACTTAATTAACAACGTTGTTGGTTAGAGCAGCAAATAATAATCCTGAAATTAATTCATAAATGCGTTTTTAATATTAAATTGAACTAGATTTTAAAAAATTACTAGTTATAATATCAAGAAACCATATAAAACCTATCATCATCATCATCATCATCATCATCATCATCATCATCATCATCATCATCATCATCATCATCATCATCATCATCATCATCATCATCATAATCATCAGCATCATGTATTATTATTGTTGTTGTTGTTGTTATTATTATTATTATTATTATTATTATTATTATTATTATTATTATTATTATTATTATTATTATTATTATTATTATTATTATTATTATTATTATTATTATTATTATTATTATTATTATTATTATTATTATTATTATTATTATTATTATTATTATTATTATTATTATTATTATTATTATTATTATTATTATTATTATTATTATTATTATTATTATTATTATTATTATTATTATTATTATTATTATTATTATTATTATTATTATTATTATTATTATTATTATTATTATTATTATTATTATTATTATTATTATTATTATTATTATTATTATTATTATTATTATTATTATTATTATTATTATTATTATTATTATTATTATTATTATTATTATTATTATTATTATTATTATTATTATTATTATTATTATTATTATTATTATTATTATTATTATTATTATTATTATTATTATTATTATTATTATTATTATTATTATTATTATTATTATTATTATTATTATTATTATTATTATTATTATTATTTTTCTAACCTAACTTACTTTTATGTTCAGTGGACCTCAACGCGTGCATTTTCAGTAAAATCCGGGTAACAGTTATTTTGGTTATATTATTTTTATATGCTGACAAAAAATTGGTAATAAGTAATTTATTATCATCATTATTATTTATTAGATTAGCATTTGGTGTTAAAATGTGAGAAGGAGTGTAAGCTTTTGTGTGTCTATTTAGAAAACATGTTGCATTTTGTTTTATTTGTATTTTAAAAATTGAAATAGTTATTTCAAATTTGATAAAATCTTTATTAAGTTCATAATTGTTTGAAGAACTAATAAAGGCAGAGCTTATTAATAACAGATTGTGCATCAAGCTTTTCAGAAGATGTTTTAAATATTATGGAGGGTAATCTTTTCACATTTCTTCGCCTTAGTTAAGAATAGGAAATGAGGAAATGCAATATTAAGGCATACAGAAGAATGTGGCCACCTGGATGAAATTATGGCACCCAACAGACTGAATAACTGGACGCATAAAGTACATTTTCTGCCTAGTCAGTTATAGTAGATTTCTGCATCATCCCGTTAACGTTCATGCATTCATCTTCCTCAACAAGTAATAAAGTAGCCTCTCTCCCACCGTGTCTTGATCAAAAAATATTAATGCAAATGCAATAGGGATGTTTTAGGGCACATTAGAATGCAGCCGACAAATGAAGTATCTAGGCAAGATGTTTCACCTGTTTCCAGGTGTTAACATCTCTGACAGATGTTTCAAAATCAGTGATCTGCCAGTGGTACATTAATACGTACTTCGAGAATGAACGTGTCAGTACTATGATTGTGGGCATCATTTATTTTCAATGAAGTGTTAGATTAAACGCTTCACAGCGTTTGTCTAAAGTTTATAATTTTCAGAACTTATTCGCGGTATCGTTAGTTCCCACTTATCGCTTTGGAAGCGATGCAATTATGAAACCTTAACTGGGGTCTTACTCTTAATTTCTTATCACATCACTTAGAGTGCTACGATAGATTTTTATTATCTCCAACTCAAATAATGAAATCTGTACGTTTTAGGGTTCTACATAATCTGAATGAGATGCATTAAAGGAAGTCGTTCGTAATATAAAGTTTAATTTTATAAGATTTTAGTATTTAATGAAAGAATAACTTCAACTGAACGCCACTAATGAAAATGAGTAGACCAGGTCCATAAGAATCAATTTTTTTGACTTATTACTATTCACTAACACTACGCTGTTAGACGTGTGAAGCTTCATTCTCATCAGGGATGTACAAAAATGGTAAAATATCCAACGGCTTGCTAATTTATTCGATTGTACACGAATGTAAACACAGAAACGTGTTTCCCAAAGATCCCTTCGTATAAATGTATTTTTAGACCTGAAGAAACCCTTTTAGTTTAATTAAAGCCTTGCCTTTGTGTTACTTTTCAGGTAAAATTTTCTTTAATTACAACAATTATTTGCAAATTTAACATACTTTCGTGCATAAAAATGATACCTCATAGCTTGAGGATCTAAGTGACTTCATTATTTTGTCTAAGTATATGCCCGTACCTGGGTGCTTTTGCCAACTGAGCCATTTCATCTGATATCAAATGTTTCTCGCAGACGACCAGATTGCTGTTCGCGTAATTTCATATATCCTGGTCCGCACGCCATTGCAAGATCACTTCTAACGAAGAAAGATTTTTTTTCGAATTCACATGAATTTAATGATTAAAGTTCATTCCAATAACACTACCACCCCACCCGCCTGGGTATCTTGGTGGTAGCATGTCTGCCTCACGCTCAAGAGATCCCGAGTTCGAATCTCGGTCAGAGTGAGTTACCTGGATACGGTTTTTCCTGGGGTTTTCCCTTATCCTTAAGGACAAATGTCGGATAACTCTAAGCTCTATAGACCCCGGGCTCATTTGAGCATCATTTCACCCATTTCATTCATCGTCCGATATGACCTAACGTTGGAGGACATAAATTACAAAAAAAGGCTACCACCCCCCCCTCCCTAAATGAAACTTTTTTCATACCTCCGGGATATAAGTAGGGGATTCTTAAGGGAAAAGATGTGCTGATTTTGAAAATTGACCACAGAAATCCCTTATCACGTCAGGTAACAAAAGATATGAAGACATTTTGGCTCTCACCTACAAGGTTTCAGATAAGATATTATGTTACTATTATTGCGATATAATGATATATAGTGTGGTACTATTATACATCATGGTGAATTAAGATTAATTGAAAATTTTGTTTTACATGCACGCAATAATATGTAGACTGTATATTTAAGGTATATACCTGTAAATGTGCTTGATAGCATGTGATTGCCTCTTACACTCCTGTCTGCTTTCCCTTACAAAAACCAGCAATAAGGCTTATCACTACTGGGCCTTTAGACCTTGGTACCTCTTCTTCATGACGAAAATGTCCTGATGAAACCGTTTCCCTTGTTCATCACAAAGATGACCCAAATTTTCCGGAAAAACTCTAAATGTGAATGGAGAAAATTGATTTTCAAAGACATTCTACAACCCATGTCTTTGTAGTATTTCATCAAATTTTCAGACCAAAGTTTTATAGCTTTTTCCTCCGTTATGTTTCCAATGAAACCATGCAAACCTTTGTAAGTAATTTCCAAACTGGTAATTGCAACGTTTGTAACATTTTTAAACGTTTCACCTTCACGAATTTTCCGATTGAGATCCAACTAAAATTACTTCTTTCAGTTATGCAAATATGGATATAGACTACCGTCTTTGTCGAGTGCCTAACAAAGTTCTTCATCAGCCCAAATTTTATATGTAAGGTAGAGAGAAGAATCTTAACAGGCAGAACTAATGATTATTATTATTTTTTTAGATGAGTCGTATTTATTACACATCTGCTTCACTTTCGTACCTATTTTGAGGACATGTTTCGCAAATCATCGTTTGCATCTCCGGCTCTTATGCGACTAAAGCTTGATCCAGCGGTGTGGGTTATTTTGGGGTTGCTGCTGCCATCTGTTGAATTAGTGATGAACTTAAATGAGGGATTCTCTACTGGCGGGATTTCAAAGTTCATTAGTTGGTTTTTATGTTTTTCTATGTATATCCTTTCCCATATGACGAGTTCACTATGTTTTTGTACGTATTTTAGTAATTCTGTGCTATCTTCAATTTCATGATTTTCAGATGTGTAATAAACACGACTCATCTAAAAATTAATAATTTTTCGCTTCACTGTGGTGTTCCAATACAGTTAAATCTCGAGAACTAATGATGTTTGTTTTATATTACTCTCCCCTGAGATATATTCCTAATGGTTGTCCACTGTTGTATAACATAATGTTTTTTCATATCACGACTCTCCCACAAACACAAAAATCAACTACATTTTCTGAATACCTCTTATAATCCAAGCAGCAAACCAATTACTTTAAGTTCACCATACATTTTCTAACTATGAACCTTGTATTTTAATACGCACACAATCTTGGCCATACTTTCATAACCTTCTTTAAGACCTACAGAATAGAAAACTGGAACAGTTGGAAGTTCGTTAGCAGTATGAAGTAACACAGCCTTTAAGCTAAACTTTATGATTTTAGAAATAATCTCCAGCCATCTCGATTATGCTCAATTCCTAGTTCACTCATTAAACCATTGATGTCTATACAGAAACATATATGCATTCTCTTCCGCTGAAAAATATTTTCCAAATACCCGATGTCTATTTATAAAGTCTGTAATTTTTGTACCAAATACAAGTAATTTCCATTGTTGCAGCGTGAACCCTAGAAGTTTAATTCTTATTTTGATGCATTTAAGTCCCATACCAAATCATTCTACAAAATGTCTTTAAACATTCATAATTTTCTGGTTGAACGTCAGGATGTTTTGAAGTAGAGGCCTGGTTAAATTTCTACAGCATATTTTCATCTTTACATTTTGTAAGTACCTGTGTAAGTAATCGTGTAGGACAGGGATGGGCAACCTAGGACACGCATGTTACCAGTTGGTACGCAAACTCGTTTTCGATTACATATACCTAAAATGTGTCACGTGATGTGCCATTTTAAGGAACATTTTCATAATTTACGTATAATATTGGACTAAAAAGCGTATTATCTTTGCACAGGTAAATGGTATGTTGGGTAGTATAGTCAAAAGAACATTGATACTAAATGTGGGAGTTTTAAAGATAATAGAACATTAGAATAACAATGTGCTTATTACTGTACTTATAATTTTAAGGTTTGTGGTTATACAAATCTGGATTACGTATACTATACAGTTGCTTCACTTTTAATAGAACAATTAATATATTTTCATGATCACTCAATATTTATTATTGCCATAATTTTAAACATCACTCAAAAACTACTTTATAACTCTATCACAGTAATTAATGTATCACAATAGCATAAGCACTAAATAACTTAGAATTTTTCAGGTTACAGAACAATGCTTATTGACCTATGTCAATTAGGATAGGTACAAAAATTATATTGAAAGTTCGCACACAAAGAAAAAGCTGTGAATATAAATAATGTGTGATTTTAATTTAAAAATCTCTAATTTCTTACATAAAGACAGTGTCTTTCGTTCTTCTTTCAAAGTTCTGGCCAGCTCCTTGCCTTAAATCAATTTTTGCGATTTTCCTCTATAGCAAAGAAAGATGAAAGGTAATAAAACACGGGCTGGTAGAGCAAGTCGGTGGCAATGGTTCAAAGAAGGGAAGACTGTGATATTGCTTCGCATTTCAGAGCAGTGTGTCGTAAAGGGTAAGCTTCGGAGTTTTCTTGTTAAATTACAAAGTTTGAAGCTGACGAGTTCGCAAGTAAATAATAAATCGTTCCTTGAGTGAGTGGCCAGCGCGAAGAAAATGGTATCGATGATTTGCAGAACTAGAGAAGTGGTTGTCCGCACCGTTGACTGAAAGAATAAAAGACAAGAACGAATGAAAGATGATGGGAGTTGGGAATCAATAGCTAGTGCCGAGGGAATTACCTTCTGTCAATACAAGGATGCCCGATAGTTTCGTTGTGTTGCAAACTTCTGAAACCCCCTGAGTTTGCCAAATGGAATGGAACGGAACATTTTGTACTTCTGCAGCTATCAGAATTAAATATAAGTAAATAAACAGCTGTAATTGGTATAACATTTGAAATAATTTTGTGTAATAAATAAATTAAGTGGAAGCTAGCGCTAAAATAAGAAAAAATACCTTTTAATTTGATGAAAAGCTTGGGCCTTCTTTCATTTTGATTTATACTTGATTAGAAGTATCTTACGAATACCCTAAAATATTTAAAAAGAGAGCATACGCTACAACTGATTTTGTGGGCGTGGTTCCATCTAATACTGGTGATGTATGATGATGAGGTCGTTTATAAAACTGGAGTTAGAACATCTGATCTGTCAATGAATGTAATTACTTAATGTAAAACTGATTTTAAACATTTTAGAAATTAACTATTTAGGTATGAAGACAGTTCCACCTATTCCATCGATGTGATTCAGGAATGCACTAGAATGTTCAAACATTTTGTTTACAGAATGTTTACTATTTATTTCCAACTTCATTGTACCTATTCTCAGAAAATATTATTATTTATCTGTTCTTTTTGCCGTAATGAAGTATATCTAAGCAGGGCTTTTTAATTATTTAGTTTTCAAGAAAATTATGTCCAAAATCGCCATCTTTTCTTGTAAAAATATATTTTAATAAAAGAAATATAGTTGAGTGAAAGTTTTTAATATCCACAAACTCAGTATTAATGTGTTCACAAAAAATTATACTATGTTGTGTAAAACATGTAAATTCTAGAATAATTCTATTTTTAAAAAGTACACCAATGGAACAGGAAGGTCTGATCCCCTTTAAGATTCGTGGTTACGGTGTTTACTGAACCAGACGTGAAACATTTTACTCATTTTGAAAGCGTTTACGAGGTCGAAAATATATAAAAGATGTAATTACTGAATCCCAATTACTGAATCCCGAGCTGTGACATATTTATAGGACTGAAAAACAAACCTTCTCTCTGATGCTTGGTTAGTAGTTTGGGAGCCCTCCAATACCAGCCATTTTATTTGTATTTCCCTGTTGTGTGATTGAATATTTTATCCTTTATTTACCAGCTGAAAATCACAAAACACCTAGAACAGAATGACTAGCATGTGAGTTTGAACTCGTAAAATCTGAAATACTAACCACACCATCTCGCACATGTTAAAACGGTTGTTTTTCGAATGAAAGCGTGCAATAGCAAGCAAATATATTGGTACTATACTCAAACTTTTTATTGCTCTTTGTCAGACATTTAAATTTTAGACAGTTAAATGACTATATTATAGACACATAAGTTGGAGTGAACTTGAGTAATTTAGTTCACATAATTTCCGCAATTCTCCCGCTTTATGGCAGGAAAACTTAAATATGTAAAAATAGCCAAATGTGCCTTCCTTTAGTGTTGTATCCACTTAATATTTGTTTTCTCGAAAATGGCATTTAAGTGCTTATTTACTTACTCCTTCTATTAACTTTAATACTCTTACTATTAATAAATACGTTTTCATTCACAACGCACTCCACATTTGCCATGTGTTGATTTTCCTACATTTCCAGTGAGTTTCTTAGGGCAGATTGTAAGCTGGTTTAGGTTAAAAAATATTACATTTTTTGTCATGATTGTAAGTTTGAATGTCAAATTTATAAAACAAAAATGTGTTGTCGTTTGACATATACAAATCCCAAATGTGTGCAAATTACATTTCAGCTAACGATTTAATGAAGTAAAGAAATTTGAAGTAATCATTTTTACAGTTTACTTTCGTCACCGTACAGCTGAACAGACTAAAATTTGATTAAGAGAGTGTAAAGCGTTATGCAAATTATGCAGGGGTTAGTGGTAGCATGGAGCGTGAAGGAATAGTCAGAATCTTTAAACTTCTTTATCTAAGTATTATGTAAGGTACATAAACTATTTGGGAGATAACGCAAACTGTAGTAGAAAGGAAACCATACGGGGATATGCAAATTCATAAATTGTAATGTGTGGGACACGTACAAAGGTCCACGAAAACAAACTAAGAAGAATCTCAGGAGATAAAACGTAGATGATGGTAAGAACAGGGATAACTATACAACTCGTAGCACTATTTTCGCATGGCTATTAGGAGAAATGCAAGTAAATTGGAGGTGATGCGGGGGATATTTGGACAACATACCTTCACAAGCTATCGACAAATAAGTAGCCCCAGTTGTGTGGTGACTGCCATACCGCGAGGTTGTCTTTCCGCTGTGTACGGTAGTAAACGCCAGGCCGAGCGGGTTTTGTTTGTGCTGTCGTGTGTACAGTTCAGCGATTCGCGCCTAGTTTTGTTGAATTGGGTATATTTTATACCCGTTCGGTTTTGAGTTGAAAATGTAATCATGGCGATGTACAAACGTGTGAATACACTAAAAATTCAATTTGAAGCAACGGCAAGTAAACCTACTGCATTAGAAATCCACCAGTGGCTTGTAAACTTCATGGGATTACAAGTGGATCAAGTTGAAACGCTCCAGCTGCACACAAGAGAACGTGTTATATATGTGAAGGTGATTTCGGCGGTATTGTACGATAATCTCTTATCCCGTTATCAAGATGAGCAGAAATTTACCTACGCCTCTGGAGAAACGGCAAAGTTACGCATTACATTGGGTGATCAGCAAACAGTGAATGTTAGAGTGTTCAATCTGCCTTCGGAGGTTCCCCTCGCTGTGTTGTCGCAGCAGCTGAGCCAATACGGTACATTGTATGACATACGCAGAGAGCAGTGGAGCTCCCAGTATCTTCTTCCGACTAACAGCTATGTGATTGCTGTGAAGGTGGGACTAAAACGTCACATACCCGCTAGCTTGGTTATCGATACCTATATGGTTGCAATCAGTTACATCGGTCAACCGCAAGCTTGTCATATGTGTCATGCCACTACCCACCTGAAAGCTGAGTGCCCCCTTCGTGCCACGCGGCTACCCATAAACCCTCGGAATCGTCCAGTTACCTTCAGTGCGGCAGCAGGTGGTAGTTCATATGCTGCTGCTGTCGGTAGAGAGCAAGCATCCGGTTCGACGAGTATGCCCACAGAAGACCAGCAGTCGGAGCAACCTGCACAACAGGCAGACAATGGTCCGGTAGTTGTGGCGCTGAGGAGAGAACCGACGGAGTACGAAAAGTCCGCAGTGGCCAGCGATATCACACCTATGTTTGAGACACAGGATGCACCTGAAAGATCTGCTGTTACTGCTCCGTCTGAGGTTTCTCGAGGCAGAGATATGGAGGTTGTAAGTGATGAAGAGGTAGAGGTGTCTGCTACTGAAATAGCTCAGTTAAGGCAGAAGGTTGGCATTGCATTTTCGGATCGCGATCCTCAGTTAAGAAGTCAGCACAGGAGGATGGAAGTGCAAGGTACTCCACCAGGACAACAACCACCGGATGTGATACACCTGAAAGGTAGTCCACCGGTTCCCACCCAAGCGAAAGAGATAGACTCAGGCAAGCGGCCGGCAGTGGATGACGGTGATGAGTATAAAGAGGAACTACGTTCAGCTAAACTTACCAAAGAGGATTTTCGCCCAGGCATTGTTCACGGAGGTTCAACTGATAGTAAAGTGGTTCCTGGTTCTTCGAAATCCTGGTATCATTAAGGATATGCTCCTTACCCATTGAATGCCGATAGGTGTGAAAATTTGGGTTTCGCTTAATGTTAATGGTCCGACAGGTGGTCAAACAGCAACTTTTAGGGACCTTTGATAAATCATGTCATAGATATCTGTTTTTTGCAGGAGGTGAATATTGGTAATATGGACTTTTTATATGGCTAGGAGTACGAGACGAATCTTGGGTCAGAAGGTACCGGTACGGCTATTGTGTATCGCAAGGTTTACAACTACACAATTTCGTGCTCCATCCCTCTGGTAGAGCCATTTCAGCAGTCTATGAGGGCATTACCTTGGTGAACATTTACGCTCCTGCGGGCAGTAGCAAACGAAAGCAATGAGAAACGTTTTTTAGGCAAGGCATCTTGACCCATAGTCCATCAAGTGCACCGTTCGTCCTGGTTGGCGATTTTAATTGTACTTTAGCTGCTAAAGATCAACGGGGTGCCGTCAATGAGTGTAGTACTCTGCAACAGCTAGTAGAACAAATGCACGTGACAGATACCTGGGAACATAAGCACGGTTCAGCAGTACAATTTACATTCGTGAGAGGACCATCAGCTTCACGACTGGACCGCATGTATGTTACGGCTGAACTCTTACCCCGCCTTCATCGCACAGAAATAATGCCGGTCGCATTTAGTGATCATAACGCACTAATACATGCACTGGAGGGCAGGGTGGCGAGCTGCAATAGAGGCAGAGGTTACTGGAAACTCAACTGCTCCTTGCTTACAGATGAGGTAGTGATGACTGACTTCCAGGACTGCTGGTCACGATTGCGGGAATCCTTTGTGCGTGTACCAAACAAAGTCGACTGGTGGCGTGTAAAGCCAAACCTACATTACGAAACTTCTTTCGGGCTTCTGGCGGTCGTCGAGCGCTGGCTAGAAGAGAAACCATGGAATATTACTTCCAAATTCTCCATGAGCTGCACGTGCGCCAACAGCAAGGAGGCAATGTTCTGTAACTAGTGCGGGAGATCAAAGAACTCATAAAAGCTCGAAAAACTCAACAGCTTCAGGGGTATTTGGCCAGAGTACACTCTGAGGAAGTTCTGCATGGGGAGCAGGCGAGTTTTTTTCATTTGGCAAAGGAACGTAATCATTGTCACTGGAAGCTAATCACACAACTTGAAATAAATGGACGGGAAGTTTCCACTACAGCCGAAATTCTTCGTGAAGTGAACAACTTCTACGCACAACGATTCACCGGCTCTGCAGATCTCTCACACAAGGTAGAGGCATATATGTCAAAATTCCTACCAGTGATACCGGAAGAATTGTGGCAGGATACGCCGTCGCTGCTCAAATCAGAGTTACTTGAAATAATCCAAAAATCCAAATCGCGTGCCTTCCCGGCACCTGATGGTTTGCCATATGAATTTTACAAACAGTGTTGGTTCTACATCCAGAACGAATTATTACAATTCTTTCAGGAATTATGGAATACAGAGCATTTACCACTCACATTTGCAGATGGGATAGTGGTACCACTTCCGAAGGTGGCTAGACCCAAGTCCTTACAGGATTATCTACCGATCACGCTGTTGAACTGTGATTACAAACTGTTTGCTAAAATAATTGTTGGTCGGATGCGAAATATACTACATATAGCATTAGCGAGTTCCAGACCGCAGTAAAGAAAGGAGCGACCCTGAAAAATACGTTAGGTGCCTTGAGAGGATGTATATTGCATTGTGCACAGGAACATCAGTCTGCAGCTATTTTTAATTTGGACCTCAAAAGGGCCTTTGACAGGGTTGTCCATGAGGGTTTGAGGTGCCCGATAAACTCTGCAACCTGATTCGAGACATGTATTCTGGTGCCTCGTCAAAAGTTCTCTGCAATGGTTATTTAACGTCTGCTATACCGATTAAACGATCAGTCAGACAAATATGTGAGTAGTGTTTAACGCCCGCTTTTACTACATACGGCAACGCAGGCGGTGACGCTGATGATACATGAGATGAAGATGGAGCACCGGTGGAATGAGATGGCGGGGGAAACCGGAGGTCCCGGAGAAAACCCGCTCCAGCGTCATGTTGTCCACCACAAATCTCACTTTGCGGTCGCCTGGGATCGAACCCAGGCCGCCTTGGTGAGAGCCAAGAGGTCTAACCACTGAGCCACGGCGCGGCCTCTATCAGTCATACAAGAATGTCCCATGTCCATGATGCTATTCTCCCTGTATGTTGACCGACTACTCCGACAGCTGCAATCCACACTTGATGGACTTGAGGTATATGGGCAGCGAATTGTTGTGAGAGCCTACGCAGGTGATATTACGGTAATAGTTACCACCCCACAAGACAGTCCTTGCTTAAGATATTGTTTACAAGAGTATGAGGGATCGACAGGGATGACATTTAATATGCAGAAGTCCGAGATTTTAGCCATTGGACCAGATCCAGCGGACACATCCATCTTAGGAATACCTATGGTCTGGCATACGAAGATTTTGGGGGTCAACTTTAGTAATAGCGAGACTGACATGAGGGAATATAACTGGACGACCCGGATTAATGTATTGCGTGGGATAAAGTATAAGTAGAAAGTCAGGATGTTGAATTTGGTTCAACGTATACGATATTGTAACAATTTCGCGCTCAGCAGGATTTGGTTCCTTGCACACGTGCTACCACCAACAACGCGGCATTGCCAGAGGATAGAGCAAATCTTGGGCTATTTCATCTGGACTGGGAAGCTCTACCGTGTTGCGCGGGCTCAACTATACCTCCCGAAGCGGCAAGGTGGTTGGGGATTAATACAGGTGGCCCTCCAGTCGCAAGCCTTGATGATTAAAATGCTTCTACTTGCCCTAAATAATCAGAGTGATCCCGTGGACACCATGATACAACGCACGCATATTGAATTTTGGCGCAAAGGACAACGTGGCAAGGTACCCGAAATTTTACGAGATACTTATTACGTGTTGGAGCAGTTACCCCGGAGCACTCAATAGGTGGTGATAAATGCAAAGTGAAGAAAATGTATGCTTGTCTTCGTCAAGCAGTTAGAATTACCCCGCAGGTACAGATAAAATATCCGCAGCTGCCCTGGCATGGAATATGGAAATGTTCTGGCCTTCGGCAACTGAACACCAAATGTTTAGCAGTGACATATGAAATTGTAAATGAAATTCTTCCAACGGCAGACAAACTGTATCGCCACAGAATGGCTAGCAGTCCGAGATGCCCTATTTGCTCGACAGCAGATTCACTTCCGCATCGAGTAATGTTATGTTTCGGAAAAGCTGGAATATGGAAATGGGTGCTAGACAAATGTAATAGTTGGATACCAGCTGGATGGGACGCTTCACATGAAGATATAGTACACTTGAATCTTCCTAAGGTGAAGTGTAGTGTGTGTATGTAGTGTTTAGCGCCCGCTTTTACTACATACGGCACCGCAGGCGGTGACACTGATGATACATGAGATGAAGATGGAGCACTGGTGGAATGAGATGGCGGGGGAAACCGGAGGTCCCGGAGAAAACCCGCCCAGTGCCGTGTTGTCCACCACAAATCTTACTTTGCAGTCGCCTGCGATCGAACCCAGGCCGCCTTGGTGAGAGCCAAGCGGTCTACCCACTGAGCCACGGCGCGGCCTTCCTAAGGTGAACCCTTCATTACAACGTGCACTGCTCTGGCTGATAATGGGTACATTTGCATGGTTAAACACACTGGACACGCCGGTTGATTGTTCGATATCACGTCTCAGACAATTTTTACGCGACGAGAGATGGACAGTGATCCAGCTTAAGAAAATAGCACCCTTCAAACCATGGATACTGAAAGTATAAGAGATCCAGACAATATGATACCCCTTTCCGACATCATTCCCCTCCATGTAAGACAGTGAGGTGAAATAAAATAACATAAAATAAGGTAGAAATAGGTCCGCTCCCTTCCTCGCGTCCTCCCTGCCTTCCTCCCTCTCTCTTTCTCTTCACAAAAAAGCTCTATGGACCCCATAGTCATTTGAAAATGTAAAAAAAAATGTTAAAAATTAAAAAAAAGGCTATGAACACAAACATTTACTGCTTTGGCATGTAAGTGAAGCATAAAACTAACTTTTAGAAGCTTAGCTGACCTAGAGCTTTTAAGTAAACATTTACACGACAAAGCTCAAAATCCTAATAAGGCCCCTTAGAAATTGTATTTGTAGGATATGATGCGCTAAAATATGTTTTATATCCTACATTGGTTTTTAATGAGGAAACCTCAAGTCATGTAAAAGTACTGGGAGCAATGGATATAGAACCTGAATGGAAGGAGATTAAAATTCTTCAAAATATTGACTCTATGACAATAAAGAGGTAAGAAGTAAGACAAAAAATTAAATCCAAGGATGCTAGGGTTTTACAGCGGAACTAAACGAGGTCAAGAGAGGGTGAGATTGATGACCCTGAACGAGAATATATTTCTGGATTGTACTTAAGGTAGATTTTTTTTTTTTTTTTTTTTTGTTATTTTCTATGTTAGTTTTTAAGACACATGGTCCCTATTTCTTTGGAACTACTAAACCTAGAAAAATGAAACTTTTTTCCAGTTGTCTATCCATTATTTATTAATCTACTGACTTTCTCACTCTCTAAGAGAAAAGTGAGAGTAGTAATGGTGCTTTCTCTATTGAAAAAATGTAGAACGATTTGGTCATATAGGAAATAAAATCTTAAAACATACTTATTAACGAAGGGAATTTCAATATAAACATCAGGAAATAGGTAAACAGTCAAACTTTTAATGTTCAAAACTTTATTGTTCCAGAATGAGCAGTTCCCAGAAAATGGGATTGAAGTTAGGTAAAACTAGCAATGCGAGGTTAGACTTACAACATTCTCATTAACCCTTAACGCTGATACTATAAATAAATACGTTTTCATTTACAAAGCACTCCACATTTGCCACATGTTAACCTACATTACGAGTCCAAATGTCCTGTTAGTTTCTTAAACGACCTCTGCTAGTCTTTTACTCCATTAAAGTAGTTTAAAGCAGACCGCGATTTCAGCTTCGTTTTGTTCCGGTGGTCACAAAAGAAACTTCCCAAAGAGTTACATCAGTTCTAGCAACTGTTTTGGAAGAGCTGTAACGCAAACAGCTTTCTGTAATTCCCTCGGGAACATGGGGTAGCTTTCGCGGTTGCAGAATTGGGGAAGGTCATTAGTTCATGTTAAAAACGAACCCTCAGGAACAGTGGCATAAAACAGCCGGTAGGCGGGGCCGGAACCCAGTGCCCTGGAGAATTACCACTTCCCAAAAGGACTAACAACCTGAAGCTGTTCACATGGGATATATATGTTACATACAGAGAGAGAAAATAACAGCTTTACGCTTCATGCATATTTTTCTCATTTTTGTTTTCAATAACAAACTTCTGTGAAAATATTAGCAGTATACCTTTTGGTTCCAAAATCCCTTGGTATCATTCACAGTCCATCAGATCGTGTTAGCAACTGAAACAGTTTCCATAGTAATTTAAGTTAGCCCAGAGATATCCAATTTAAAGTTCTCCGAGGCAATCCCTTTGAGACTGTGATAGTAGCGCGTCCCTTTTCATACATAGATGAGATATGAATATATTCGATGGACTTGCGTCACTGACTACGCAGCAATCTCTAATTGAGGACATCTTCACTATACCAGAGGGTGCACCATAGAGATATAATGTTAATATTTAAACGTTCGAATGCCTGCTTCTCTAATTCAGCGAAACAGTCTCCAAAAATACTGTCTTGGGTAGAAGCATTTCTGTTTTTAAATTTGAAACAAAAAAATGGATGTACATAAAAATGTACATGTACATGTAGATTCATGTGTTTAAGCGGACTAATCTGTGAAACCAGAATTTCTGCATTTCTTAGGAAATATGATTACCAGACATTTGTGATACAGTTTAAGACAAAAATCCGAAGTTTCAGACCATTTTCTTGAGTATTACCTCCGAAAAACGAATTTCTAATTTTTAATGATACATAGGTTTGCAACCAAAATTCAAGATTTCTTCCAAAACTATGAGTATATATTTCACAAAATTATATGATTTGTGGATAAAAAGTTAATTATTGTAGAGCGTTAGTGTTTACGCTTTTAAGTTAAAAGTATTTGTTAAAGCACTATGGAGTTTGTAATTTGGATCCTTTTTAAAATTTGTAGTGGTAATATTTATTTTACTAATAACTATATTAGAGACTATTGTGTGACATTTACATGGAAACTGTGCGCCATTTGAAATTGCGCAAACAGGAATAATTTGAACGACAGTACGCTCCTAAGAATATAACGAAGAAAGTAAATTAATTTTCAGGGCTGTAGTCTGAATTTAAACTTTAAAACTACATTCTTGACTTGTACTTTAATTGTTTCAGTTTATGCGTATTATGCTCTCATTCATTTTTAAAGCACTACAAATTGCTACTACACTTATTTCTCACTATTATCGATAACTTTCAGAGGTTGGTCCACTTGACTTTTAGTATACTTTCTCTAAAACTTTGAAAAAGTTTTAGAAAACAATTTAAAGGACAAAAATTACAAATTTTTAATACGTAGAAATAGCAAACTATAGTTTGTTGTTCGTGTACATTACTTCAGTATTTTTATTCTATTACTTTTACGCTTTTCTTAAAGTTAAACCGATTTTTTTGAACTTTTTGTGCGCTTTTTAAAAATATATTTAAATACGATATGCTAAATACGGTACTCTGTTTCATATTAAAATGAAAAATATTATTTGATTAAATATCTTGTGTATGACAAGAAGATCCTATTTATCACTTCACTGGTAATTGACATATTGCAGAAGATAAATTGAAATAACAAGTACTGTCCAAATTAAGTGAAAAAAAAAACTGTTATACCTAACATTTGCCGAAGAAACTGTGTTTGTTGCTAAATCTTTCGGAGAGATTCTACATATCCATCTTGAGCTAATGAGAGCTAGCAAAATGGCCGGACTCTCGGTGAACTTCAACAAGGCTAATTAATGTGCAACAGACTAGCAGACACTATAACTACTGATGGAAACGAGCTGGAGCATGTAGAAGAGTATAATGACCGTAACCATCTCATCGCTCTATCCGGTAAAATGAAAAAAGAAATCAATAGCGTTAGAGCTCATGCATGGAAGGTCTTCTGAGCACTTTAATTCGTAATTTTGGAGAACTCACTGAAGAGAAAGCTCAGAATCGAAGCCTACATATATGCACCATTTTATATGCATGACGTACCTTTTCCTTGGCAACAAACAAGAGAGCTTACTAGAGATATGGCAAAGAAAAATCTTGGGCATTTCATTACGAGACAGGGTTTCAAACAAACGGCTCCAAGAAAGCACGTCCTCCAAAAATGTAACACAGCAGGCTACAGAAATCGAATGGAAATGGGCACGACACGTCACAAGACTTCAACACGATAGATGAGTTCGGTCATATAGGTCTCATACCCTGGAAGCAGAAAACGAGGAAGACCAAGAACGAGTTGGGCAGGTGACTTCAGAGAACTAGTTGTCCAGTGCTACAAGGCGAAGAATTGTTTGCAAAGAGAACCAAGGACAAACAATATTCTCCAAAAACAACAACTACACTTAGGTTACTTTTAAGAATTGCTAGTGTAAGTGTAAGTGAAATCCAATGTGTGAAAAAAACAACTAATATTTAGAGCGTCAACCCATTGAAATAGCTTACCAGTGAGTCTCACAAAAGAGCTTTCCTGTTTGCAGGAGTCCTGTATTCATTCATATTGTAGTTTAACTCTACCTCTGGAAAGGTGAATGCTACTAGTTCGCACATCAAATAATTATGCTAAACGTTATGAGCGTATGCTTGACATGGAAGAGCATTACCAAGAAAGTTCGAAATAAAGTGGTATTTTGATTCAACTATTCGTGTGTTATTTACTGTACGTGTTTAAGTAAATTTGGAGTGCGGGAAGAGGCATTTTTCCATTCCTTTCGTGTTACCTAACCTATACTCCTATTCCTCAAAAGCAGCAATGACCGCAAGAAAAACCTGCATCTCTTTCTAACTGTCACGTGATGCGTTTCCAAACGTTTGTTTCGTTCAGCGAGGCATCACAACTGTCTCGAAGAGCGTCAACTGATAACACCCAATCTTCCCAATCCAAATGAAAATGGTAGCCAAATATCAATAAACCCTACATGTTACAATATCAAAAGAAGTTTCGAGGTTATCAAACAGAGTACACAGTGCGAATTTGGTATTTTAATACCTGTTTCATGAATAAAATGTAATAATTAAAGACCTTACTATATTAATTTAAATTGTTTGAAAAAAATCACCGTATCACAGTGTTTCCTATCATTAGTGCTTAAGTTCAAAAGGAAAGGTAAAATGTTACATTAACTGGATAGAAGTAAACACTCTGCAATACCATTTGGTTTTAAATTAAGCTAATGCACAATATGTTAAAATTGCAGGTTTGTTTTGAATTGCCCGTAGATGGCAAAATTACACAGGAAGTATATGATGGATGACATTTATCACTACCTGAATGTGATAATTACTTTGAATGCGGCACATTTTAAGGACATATCCTTTTTTCCGGAATATATTATACCAAATAATTAATACAATATAAATTATATGGCCAGTTCCTACATGTTTTCTTGAATTTTTTTGTCGCCTCCTAATTTGATCTATCACCTGTTTCTATACAGGATGTTTCGAAACGACACCGAATATATAGAAGTAGTTGCTCAGCTTCTGTGTGACACATATAGATAGATTTTAGATAGAGCCGCAGAAAAAACGCTCCAGAAAGAGTGTGGATTAGGCAGTTACAGGAAAAATGTTAGGTGCCTCACACTATCAGAGCTATCGCAGGTAGGTGACACACCGTGCTTTATGCAATGAGACTAGCATTTTGTTTCACTGTGTTTAATAATATTAAATAAAGCATTTGTAACTGTAAAGGAAGTTGCTGATTTTATAGTAACTGATTGAAAGTACTGTACAATTAAAATCATAGCAAAATGAGCAACCTTAGAATTGTTGAGTCATTATCGAATTTTTCACAAGTAACTGCCCTTTGTCCCATTACTTGAAAGCGAGGCTAGGGTCATTGATAACGAGCAAGGAGTAATGCTTTTGTTTTCGTGGTCGGTGCGTCCCAATAACAACTGGTTCCTGCGCTGCCTAATCACAAAATAATGTAATATTTAAAGCTGCATAAAATTATACCTAACAGTATGTCGAAGCTGCGGCTCCGAAATTCGGACTAATTAAGTTATAAGCTACGACATGGCTATATTCGTTCGGTATCGTTTGGAAACCTGTGTATGCAGGGAAATGGGCGTAACGCGTTTACGAAAATCAACATTACCGACCAAAATATATCTGTTATAAATACAGAAATTCGGCATATAATGAAAAATAATGTCTGTGTTAACCAATCCCGTGTGCAAGAACCCTTACCGC
>CM060950.1:305316039-305568539 GCA_030765055.1 Mantis religiosa | reverse complement strand
TCCGAAAGGCAAATCACATAAAAGCATAGTAAACGAATCGGTAGGGATATTCTGTTTAATAAAAACATGAGAAGCACCAACTCGCAACGACATATAGCCCATCTGCTATGTACTCTGGAGTTATCTCACAGACATTTGGCTGGCTATAACCGCTGGTTTGATTGCAGTCAATGGAAGTAAAAATCATTTAAATACACAAACATAAGGTGCCTAGCCTAATATATGCCTCAGCTAATTTTATATATTTCCTTTTTACTTTCTCCGCTATTTAACTGGTACTCAATACTTAAATTACTACAAAAAATGCACTACTACTAGTACTGACAAAAAGTTTGTATTATTACCTATTTCAATGTAAATATATGTTTTAAGGTCTCCTCAATCCAATAAAGCTCTTTTAGAAAAGATTTAATGAGTTTTTGTGTGTTTCTGTGAGCAGAATAGCTCAAAAAATGAAAGGTTGGATGAACACCATTCTTGTTTAGTTCAGCATCTTCCGATGAGGATTTTCAAGAAAATATCTATTACAAAATTTACTTTCAATGGATTATTCGCCGTTTACTTTCTCAAAAATATCTGTAACAATTCTTATTACAAACCATCCTAAGATGTTCAGTAACAAATAGAATGTACTTCTAAAATTTCTTGCGAATAGAAGGAAAAGGCCTCTTCATTCTCAAGGAACTAAGCATAATGAGTAAATCATCAAAGGTAGACAAAAAGTTACTTAAGGAAAGCTATAGTTATTTAATTTTAAGGCAGACAATTTATTTTGAATAATTCTTATGTGCCATCAACCTCATTCAAGACATTCCTTATTAAACGTTTCAATGTTTCGGTTATTTTGTCATTTTAAAGTAGTGATCTTATTCAGTAGTTTCTCCTGATATCATGGAAAGGCAATGGAATTTCCAGGTCAACATGTAGCCACTCACTTTTAAACAGTAAACTATACCATTCGGTTTCCTCTATCACCTTGTAATACAACGAAATATGAAATGAAACTTTCTGCAAAAGTTATCTCGATTATTAACATGATGTATGCAGCAAAGTAAACCTTCAATGAGAATTGTTTGAAAAGACGTATAAAATAATTGATAGTGGGTAGATAAAATCATGTGAATGTAAAATAAAATTTTAGCTAAGTCAGCTGTTAATGCCAGATGTGTTTTAGATCGTTTTACCTCAGCTCGTCTACAAGTTACTCTAGATATAGAGAAGACAGGCAGTGCCGGAGTGATGTCAGCTCATATCTATGTACATGATAACACTGAACACGAGTTCAGCGTGAGACGTCACCGCGCTCTGTACTGCTGCGGCAGGGGAAATAGAAATGGTGTGAGACGTGCGGGATGCAGCAAAGTAGGAGAGACAGATAACTTGTCTGGCGTTAACGACACAAATAACTGCCTGACCTCCCCTGCTCTAAACTGTCCATTTAGGAAGTGCATCTTATTAGCTTTGGGTCAGTTATCTTAATGCACTCATAGATACTTACATCAAAGCCTCCCATTGAGTGAGTTATCTGTCACAAGGAGCCATTATCAAAATCATTTAACAAGTAAATGCAGGGTAATAAAACCAGGGGTGGGCGATCGATAATAATAAATTGCACACACCTGTTACTCAAAATGAGTGAGGACATCGCATCACACAAAAAGAAATGATATACAGGTGTAACGAAAGGATGTGTCAAAGCTTTGAGGAAACGTTCGTTGAATATAGAGGGTGAAGCTGTGTGAACCATGTGAACATGGCTCTGAAAACGTCCTATTTTCTCGTTAATGTTCTAAATACACAGCTGTGCCACTTAACAGAATATTCAAAAATATAACTGCGGAGAACAGAATGTCACATGAAATGGTAATTAAAAAGGGTAAGGTTGCTATCGGACAGTTAAATGAAATGTTCAAAATGACCTACGTTAGCGTGGATAAATTCTTCCAGCCACCATCACATGGACTTACTGAGGGGATGATATATCTCTGGAGTTTCTCGCATTATATGGCAGCGTTGCAGAATACGAAAGTAATGAATAAAATGAGTCCATATTTTGATTTTAAGATTTTGATTTAGATTTTGATTATAATGCAGGAGTAAGACAAGGTGAAGGACTGTCTACAGCTCTATTCAACCTAGCCCTGCACAGAGCAAAAGAAAAACTTGATTCCAAAGGTACGATATTCTTTAAGTCCAGTCAAATATGTGCATATGCAGATGACGTAGTGATCGTGACAAGAGACGAAAAAACGTTAGTTGAAGTTTATGAAGAATTAGAAAGAAGGTCTAAAGAAATAGGATTAGAAGTAAACGAGAAAAAACTAAATACATAAAAATGACAGCAGATAAAAGCAAAAGAATAATTTCAAATCTAGTAGTTAGAGACAAAACATTTGAACGGGTATCCAAATTTAGATATTTAGGAGCACTTGTAAACAATGATAATAATTTAAACGAGTGCATAAAAGAAAGAATCCAAAGTGGAAATGCAGCATATTATGCAAATTTATCACTATTAAAAATAGGTTTATTAGTAGAGGGACAAAATACAAGATTTATAAAACCCTGATAAGACCAATAGTAACATACGCTGCTGAAACTTGGACCCTAAACAATGCAGATGAAGAAATACTTCGAAGATTTGAAAGGAAAATATTAAGAGGAAACTTTGGACCTGTAAAAGATAAAGATCAATGGAGAATAAGATATAATCATGAAATAGAAGAATTAATAAATAATCAAGATATTGTGAAATTTATAAAAGCACAAAGGATAAGATGACTAGGGCATATAGAGAGAATGACGGAAGATAGGATGCCAAAAAAATATTGAAAGGAAGATTGTATAATAGAAGAAAAAAAAGGAAGACCGAGAATAAGGTGGTTAGATGATGTAATGGAGGACCTAAGAACGATCGGAATCAGAGGCTGGAAAAGTAAAGCGTAAGACAGAGATGTGTGGAGGAGGGTCGTGCAGGAGGCCAAAGCCCACCAAGGGCTGTAGAGCCAGTAGAGAAGAGAGAATTTGCAGAATACGATCACGAAGACTCTACATTTGCACCATGTTGCATATACAAGTGCAACAGATTTTTAATTGGCGCTACAAATAAAACAATATAGAATCCATCTCAGACGAGCGTGGAGACCAAGAATTTGGTCCACCTTTTCCTATCCCTTAATCACGGAAGCATCTATTCAGAAACCGACGAACAGAGAGGCTGTAATGAGCAGCAGCTTTCATCGTGCATGAAGTATATGTGTTGTATTCGTAATGGCACCTGCTGCAACAGGGCAGGTATGTAAGTGATTTTCAGAACGATGAGTCTCCTTGTCCGTTGAGACGATGTAGCGGTACACACAGTCCTAACAACCAACCAGGGAAGGATTCCGACCGCTTCAGCTGCAGTAGTGCAAGCGCTGCGGACCCCTAGCATCCATGGTATCTACTTCTGACGTTGCTAGAAGTCCCGAAGATTTGGGGTTGGTCTATGAGAGGATATAGTTCCCGACACCCATGTGTATTGGATCCGTCTGGCTGTCATAGATATCCGGGTGGATTCGGAGACCCCCGAGGATCTCTGGTGCAAGCCTGGTTTGCTAGTAGCATGGTAGTCTTCCCGGATGGCATTTCCACCTGAAATGGGAGGGACTTTTTAGGTTCAAGGTGTTGCCGAACTGGAAAAAGCCACAGATTTATTTGGGTTGTCCCCGGTGATATGAGTTGGTGTTTTGTACTCCCAGATAACGTCCTTTAACCTATTGCAGCAGTCACCAGCAATGTGAATTCCAACATGAACAGAGAATCCATGTTGATTTGCACGCGGACTCACATCAGCCCATTCATGTTTCTGTAATAGTTACTCGTGTGATCTCTTTGAAACAATGGCTCATTCATAAACAGGCACTCTTGCGCTAACACAGAAACCATTTACAGAACCTTATAGTCCTTCGGATGTGATAATTAATACTAATGTTAACAACGCAAATAGTATTACTACACGCTTGACATCTCGTCAAGGCATTCAGCCTAACAACTCTTTACCTTCCAGAACTCAAGAAATTGACATCATTACTTCTCGATGTTATATTTCACTACATCAATGCTGAGTGTTACGTAAACATCGAATTATATTTAAAATTATTAATTTTTGCATTACTTTCAAAGACGTTGCCACTTCTTGTTTAGTTACATTTACCTATATGATCTGCTATACACTTATCCATGAGCATAAAAATAAAATATTGCACTAACAAGACGGTTGCTTGACTTCAATGAACGCGGGGATATCAATGTCTGTTGACCATGATAATGAAGAGAAGTTTTATTATTAAGAATATACTTAACCATTACGATTATTAACCATATTTATTATTTGAAACAAAATGTTTGATAGTACGTGCAGTGCAGTAACGAAGTATCTTCATTATTCGTTTGAAAGTTATTCTGTGGCGGCAACACGTGCACTTGTTTATACCAGAACCCTTTCTTGGGCTGGATGGAGTAGAATCGTGTGGGATAATCAGCTGCTGATAATGCCTACAAGCGTTGTAAATGATAGAATAACAACAGACTCTCAGGTAACGCACCCCACACTGTCATGTGGTAAACATTACGTGTTGCAGTTAATTGTCGAGTGCACCACAAGATCTTCTTCGAATCACTTCCTCCATTTGCGAAGTTCTCTTTCTTGATCTTCCCCAATCACGAGTATCAGGATATAAGGTTCCATTTTCTTTAAGTTAACCATTAATTGTATTATATGGGCACTATCATTTTGGAAATTTCTGCTGTAAAACTGTTAAATGTTGATTAAAAGAGGATTTACCAACACAACATTTAACTGCACGCGAGAGGTGGTGTGTAAGCACACAGAACATTACGTGCTCATTGCTACTCCAGCGATGAAGCGAGTAGCATAATACGTGTAGATGGACTACGTGGTACAGAACACCCGTAACAAAGGTGAACCTACGAACACATCCCTATCTCATTTAATCAGAGGTATACGCGAATGTCTACCTACTGTGCTTACTAAGTATGGTTGGGTCTTTACGAGTAAGAAAACATCTGCATCGCAGTTAGGTGCGCTTAAGGTGTGCTATTACTTAATATAATATACTTAAAGTGTGAAATATCCTCCAAATGTTATGACTGTACATTTCATCTTCCCACCAAACAATTCTGATTAAAATGCCTTATACTGAATTGGAAACTAAACTGTCCAACTTCATATTTATGCAAATAGCTTGAAAATGTACTCTCATTTCCGTTGAATTTTATGCAACTGGAGCACCATAAAAGAAAAATATCCTTCAGGAAACATTCTAATCTGTTAATATATATATATATATATATTAGTTTATGTAAATGTTTATAACATTAGCTATTTTGTAACCAAAGAGTACTCTTTGATATGTTTTTTCCTACTGAGCGGGAAGTAACAGGTGTATACAGGCCTCTTGTATAGCCCATAGCTGTGCTGTGCCGGTAGATCTTTAAACTGAAATGACGGTTTTATTTATTTCATTCACTTCTCCCCATTCTTTATTAACTTATTACACAATGACCTAGAAGATTCCGTGTAGTAACGTGCGAGCTTCACTTCTAGGAGGTCTCGGGTCCGATTCCCATCGCACACTATCAGCTGTTTGTTTCCAGGTTTTCCTTAGTGGACAGAGGAATGCTGGAGTGGCTCTACACGTACCATGATTTTTGTTTCCATCAGGCTCTCTTTATTCAATTTCGTCCTCAAATTTCAGGTGTGTCACCAGGTTTCGCGGCGTAAGGCAGTGCCAGATAAATGATGCATATCTTGTTCAAAGGAAAGTGAGTTCCCCGTAGGCACTAAAGGACTACTTGCTCGACGGGCCGTTCAGGTCAGCTCCAACTGTGGGACAGTTCTTCGACCCTGGAAATCTTAGGGACTTCTGCGACCTGTCAGCGGCGTATAGCGTCCTTTGGTTATTTCACTTCATCCTTTCCTCCCGGAGATAATAATCACAATAGAGGCATATGGTCACAGAGCACGAAGTATATCGCTTTTGCTGTATGATATATATGTATATAAATCTTCCCCTTTACTCGTTATGATCCCAATTGCACAAAGTTGGCTATTATTGTTAATAATAGCTGAGGCATTCCCTGATATTCATACAAAAGGATGTGAAACTTCAGTGCAACGTCATCACCGACAGTCTTCCAAGTGTTGGATAGCTCTCTGGCCGTGGAACAATCATCGATCTGAATGATCGAATAACTTTCTAGATAATTACGAGGGTGACATTTTAAATTTTTGTGCCATCTTTCAGGTTCCGTGGTTATTAAATAACATTAAATGTCCGTAAATTTCACATTTTACAAAACCCTTAACATCTACAGTGAAACAGCTCACGTCTAGTGTGGGGGTAGTGTGTCTGGAGTTCGAATCGATGTGAGGGTGAGTTATCTGGTTATGTTTTTTTACCTGGGTTTTCCATTACTCTGAGAGATGAATGTCGGCTAGCTCTAAGCTCTATGGACCTTGAGCTCATTTGAGCATCACTTCATTTATCGTCCGATATGACATACATTGCAGGATGTTAAATATATGAATGAATGAATGAATGAATGAATGAATGAATGAATGAATGAATGAATGAATGAATGAATGAATGAATGAATGAATGAATGAATGAATGAATGAATTTTCTCCCAGACCATTAAAATAATCGTTCCGACAGACTACATAGTCTATGACCATTCAGAAAAATAGTCTCGTCAGTTGTTAATTAAAACATGTTGGTTCACTGATTTCTAATGTTAGAAGCCTTTTCTCCTTCAAAATTATTTAGATACCCTGTTTACGAGTCTCATCATACTAGTCCAAGTTATTAATGCAGAAGTTTCTTACATGAGGGCTATTTAAATTTTCTTACAGTGGTTCTACTGTGGCATTTTCAATTAAAAGTTAATGTTTTCTACGCAAGTATGATTCTATAATAACTCCATTGTGCTTATATTAATTAACAAGGACCTTTTAAACACTTTTTAAACGTTTAGTAATTTATGAAATGAAATTGAAACGGTTTTACAGACAGGTGTCCCTTAGAAGAAAATTACCTTTTCAATACTAAAACAAATATCAAAATCGTGAAAGTGGTTTTAAACACATATTTACGGAAATATTATTTGCAATATTAATACAGATGCGTATTGAAATTGTTTTTGACAATAGTTATATTGATTAACACCGGAAGTACATTGAAAAACCGAAATGTTTATTAATAATTTCTGGAACAGATTTAAAATAGAAAGCTATATAATTGCAACTTAACGTTTTAAGTCACCTTGAATATAACTGTCATTCAAATACATAAATATAAAAGTATATGTAAGTTGACATTCAATAAAAATAGGTTTTCTTGATATACTTTCTCAAAACTTTTAATATTTGTTAATTTTGTCAAAGAATGTAATCTATGTTGAAAATATTCAATAATTTAACTAAAAGCAGAATTTAAATGAAGTTATAATCATAGCAACTAGTGTTCTTGTTGAGCTAGTGCGCTCCTAATTAATAACGGGTAGTTAAGAAGCGATAAATACTGTCACCATCACAAAATTCCTTAACATGCGTTTTGCTCCAAATTTTAGGTAATTAAAGGTTCTGTGAAAGAAATTGTTTTGCACCACTTCATTTCCCAAGAAGTGAAGCAGCTGTTATTTAAACAAGTTGTCTGGTGGGGATTTGATATCCTTCACTCCACTTTACCGTCAGTAGCAGTTATGAGCACAAAAAAAAAATTAATGAAACCGGATTTTGAAATGCGAATGGAGCCGGCAACGAAAAAAAAAGTTGGAGCAGTAAGTCAGTGCTTGTTGGATACTGCAGAGAAGCCTGGCTCACGGCCAGCTTGATTATTCTGCGCTGTACGCTGTCCATCATGTCTGTCAATTCGGGCTTCATTATACAGCAAAAAGCAAAGGGTGGTAATTTTTGTGCGCTGCTTAGCTCAAGGCAAGTATGCAAAACATAAATCTTCCAACAGCATCGAATATTAACAACTGCTCGCTACGAAAAACTTGACCTCCTTGCATAAATTCACTTTTCCTGTAACGAATGGGCTTGCTTAGCTTTCAACGCATTTGATATCCTTGATTCTAAAGTATATTTATTAGGGTATATCGCAAAAAATTAATACTGAGAAATATATGTCTGTGATTATGCTCTGTGTTAGGATGTATTAGATTTCATGGTGCATCATTAAAACCTAAAATATTGCGAAGCCCTTTGAAAGGAAGGAAAGATTCGTTTATACAAAATGTAGAGTAAAGGTAAGTGTGATGTACTTATTTTCCGAACATAAAAGGACCTGATTGAGCAGCAGAACTTATAATAGAAATTTTGTTTTGTATTTCACATTTCTATAATTGGTAATGATACAATTTGTATGCGCGTTGTGTAGTGTAATGCATTCTTTTGTAGCATGCCGAAGTTGCTCTACGTTTTACTCCCTATACAGCTTTCCTATAATTAACTACAGGAAGAATTCTACTCCACATATTAATGTTAAGATTCTGAAAATCTCGTTTTGTGGTCTGTTAATTCAAAAGAAGTATTTTCGGAATCGGCTCATCTATGGACAACAAATTTACTTAGTTATTTATCTTGTAATTATGCCAGGAAAAAGTAAGTAAACCCACATATCATAAACTATGTAGGTTCTGTTTTTTTTTTTTTTTTTTTTTTTTTCCGAAACACAGCGCTGAAGATTTTGACTGAAATGTGGCGTGTTTGATTTATGAACACACAAATATAAGCATATCTTGAGTTACATTTCGTTACTATGAAATTGTATGCAACTACGAAACCATTGGGGATAAACAAATATTTAATTACGTCAGTAAAGTAAACGAGTTTGTTAAAATATACAATTAATTTAGACTGCGTTACTTGTTTCCCATTTTCGAAAGTGTTCCTGTTTATTTCAAATTGTTCAGTTTATGTGAATTTAAGGTATTTTACATGACCTAAAGATAAGTCCGGTTTTTAATCTGGAATAATTTATTGATAGTGGTTTCATAAAAGTTTATTAGTTTTTATTTTTAATAAAATATAAAGTGTATCTGCAGGCATAGATTATGTTTTTCTAAATATATAACTCAATACCTTTAATTGTTCATGTAAAGTTCTACTTAAGAGACATTTTACTTGCATCCAACTCATAGCTTTAAAAAGAAATATTTTCTAAGGAGAAGTGAAATATATGACAAAATTACTTTCGTGGTGATAAGGAAGGTATTAAAATAAAGTTATAAAATGATATACGAAAAATATTTCACATTATCTCCAACCTCATATTTGGCACACATGTTATAATATTAAAGAATACGATAGAAATTCTATGATAAAGTGTCTGAAATTTAAGTATATATAATATAAGCACCTACATCACTTTATTAACATTGCACAGAATCACTTGGTTAAACATTTTAGTTAATTTTAGCAATGTGGTGGCCATATTTTTGAGAACACTCATCACTCTTCGTAGTACTGAATTTTGCAAATTATTTCACTGGTCTCTGCTTAGATTAAATTCGTTAAAATAGTAGCACTATATTTAGGAAGTACTTAAACTCAGAAGGCACAGACACCAGCCAACTGTTTAGAACTACTCAACCGTCAGTTAAGATAACTAAAAGGTGAGCATTCAATTTTTCACTGTAGGCTGTTTCTTGGAATGGAAGGATGCCCTTTTTAAATTTATGGTCGTATAAAGAGCTTTTATCCTGTCATTATTTTGTCTCAAATAATGAAGTTTGAATAAAATTATATTAAGAATGAAAATTTGTAAAATAAAGATATATTGGTAGGAAAATAAGAACCTGAAGATTAATTGTTCCATCATAAAATAAATACTTATTTAAATTCAAAATGTTATGACGCCATGAATTTTGGCTATGCCATTCTCTGAATATGTACGTACTTCTAGAGAAATTGGTCCATCAAGACATAAAGGATAATAGAGCCTCTTCCTTTTGTAAGAATCTATTTGGAATAGTATTTTAAATGTGTGAGTAGTGTGTTGGAAGCATAAAATACTTCGGTGATTATTGCTGACAACAAGAGATGGGCTATGATGTATTCTTTGGCAGAAAAGTGTAAATATGTATTATTCATGGAGAAGAGAGAAGAAGCTTATTTTTTTAATTGTTACATTTATACCCTGCGTTTAACTGCCATGGTCACACAGATGGACTTGGTACATGGCCTTGTGTGTTAACTCGTATACACTTATCATTGGGTTTCTAGGTTTTCCTTTGGACTTTATCTACAGGATTACACATACGTTCACTCTCATTCAGACTTCAAGATTTTGGGAAGCATGGGAAATATTCTAGGCTAGAGAAAAATTTCAACGCCGAAGAGTAACACGAATTCGGGACACCTCATATTAAGTACATTACTCAAAAAGTAACAAGTACAAATTAGCCTTAACTCAATGAAACATCCTTAAGGTTAGTTTGAGATTCAAGATATTCGAGGGGTGCAACACAAACAAGTTCAACAAACCCGTCATTTTTGCTCGTGAGCAGATTGCCTTCGCGATAGAAAATAAACCTTATCTTTCAGGAAGAAGCTATGTGGTCCTACGTATGGAACATATCCATAACACATACGAGTCTTTATTATAAAACTTACAGTCGGACTCAGCAAAGCAACATTCTATTGTGGCACTTAATTCCGCCCCCCCCAACCCTTCCATTTGCACTCCTTGTTTACATGGAAGTTACCAGAGAAAAGACGATGTTCCTTTTCTGAACCTTCTTCACCGTTCAGAAGTCTTAATAGCAAAAATAAATGAAATGTACATATATGATCTCTGTAAAACCTCTACACTTCACTAAGAGAATTTCGCACAACTTATCGTGAAGCCTATATATTGCTTCATATGCCATGCTCTAGACGAATGTCGGGTAACTCTAAGCTCCATGGACCCCGGACTCATTAGAGCATCACTTCACCAATTTCATCGTGCGATATGACTTAACGTTGGAGGACGTGAATTACACAAAATAAGCTTAGCGTATCCATAATTCACAAATTCTAAATTATTCCCTTTTTAATTTATTGATGTGTTACCACAATATTTTACTGTGAGGCATATTCTATGCCAATTATTTTATTTGTATCTTCTTTTTAATCTATATCTAACGTCATTCATTTTTTATCATTTTGTGTAGTAACCATTACATAATTTCTTTTTCAATTTAAATGTCACGGTGCTCAAATGAAAATTCGTTATCTAAATCAGATCTCAAAATAGCAATGCATTAATAATTGAACTACATAACGCGCAAATAAATGTACAGTTATGCAATTCGTTTACTCTTTCCCTTATATATCCGATTTGTCATTTTATCAACAGTAAAATCGTTTACAAATATTTTATAAATAACTGCTCATTCAGTAATGGCCTTATTACAACATAAATACAAATGAAGCTTGTTACATGAGAACGGTTAGTATCCATAAAATTCAGCGCTTAAATATATAGAAGCAAAAACAAAAGCTTATTTAGAAATTTTGATGCTGTTTCTCTACTTACGTTTCTGCAGTTTTTGACAAACAGCAATTAAGCAAATATACATAAGAAAAGATCCATTTTCACATTTGAACGCTCTTTTCTGTTTTTTAATTGTTACATCATGCCTATCTATATATATTTCTTACAGTAAATTGAACAGCAGTTCTTGTATACGCTGGAGCGTGCCATATCTGTTCATATTCTATGAAGTAAGAACTATTATTTTGTACTGCTAGTAAATTATGAAGCGAAATTTATAGTCGAATATACGTCAGAACGAATTGGGCTTTGCAGTTGTGAAAGAATTACCAAAATCACGTGAGCTGTTTTGGACATTACCCAAAGTATAAAGCATTTTCTTTTATAAATCTCGCAACAGCTCCTTTGGCTTTCACACCTTGATTAAATATAAAAAGCAGAAGTTTTGGAAATTGATGTCGACTTGACAATCCATTTTATTGACTTGAAAATAACCAGTATATAAGCATACAGAAAGTAAACACACTATTTTGTAGAGCATATAATTCTCTATGGAATAAAATAAAATCCATTTCCTAACCATTTTGTTTGGCACGCAAAACTTTTACTTAAAAAACGTCAGACCTTTTGGGCCAACCCATTATTTACAGACTCTAGAGGGGATACAGAATAATTCTGACAAAATAACATTTTTATACTCAATGCATGAAACAAGTAAATCAGTATTAGTCGAGTGCTTAGGCCGAAATCACCCACTCATTTATACCAAAAAATTACATATTTTTTGCTTTAATGCGTACGTTGATTTAATGGAAATGAGTTTCTTGTGCATATAATTGGATCAACAGTTATGAGAAATCCTATACTGGAAGTACAGCTCTTGTATCCTGTCGATGAGTCAGGAATCAAACGTCTGATTCAAAGCGACGCTGTGATGTGGTTAACGTTTGGAGTATAGATTTCCAGGCAATTAACTGGTTTGCGTGAATTTATGTGTTTAGAATTGGAGAACTGTGATTACAGCTACTATTCAAACATATAAATACCGCGGACACGAGACCAGAAATAATCAGCTTTAGTTGGCGCGCTTGAAGCTCCCCCTTTGTCTGGCGGTTTTCGCTGGTCTTGCAGAGCGTGGATAAATAAAAATAATGGCGTTATATTGCTAAGTTGTGTTTACCTGCATATGGCTTCTTGTCATTCTAATGCTGCAGCGTTGATTTATTTGCATTTAAGTGCAAATGGACTTGAAAGCATCATTTCAAACACCGAGAATGAAGATTTCTCTGCTCTGTGGTAGTTATATGCTTCAAGTTTTGTATTACAGAGCTTAAAACCTCTTTGTACGAGAGCTGTTCAATAAAGAATGATCACAATTTTTTGACAACGTACCTTTACTCATCCTCATAATTTTGATTGTCCTCCTCAAAATAGTCTCGCTTGAATAAGATGCAATTTTCCCAGCGTTTCTGCTTATCTTCAAAGACATGCTGGTAACCATTTTTCAGATATCCTTAAAAATCCCCCCGCAGCCTTCACCACTGCTTCTGATGTTGGATAATGCCTCCCACGAAGGCGTTTCTTCAAATTAGGGCATAGAAAAAAGTCACATGGGGCTAAATGCGGTCTATAGAGAGGGTGAGGGATGCACTTTACGTTGAGTTTTGCAAGATATTCAGAAACAACATTGGCAATATGCGGCCGCGCATTATCGTGGTGCAGCATCCAGCCTGCTTCACGGAAATGTGGTCTTTTGCGTCTGATATGGACTTGCAATGTTTTCAGCATATCTCTGTAGTATTGTTCAGTTACTGAAGTGTGTGAAGGTACAACATGCTGATAAACCATTCCATGAATATCAAACAATGAGATGACCATAACTTTCCCAGCAGAAGCAACCGCGTTTTGTTTTTTGGGGGTTGGTGATGAAGGGGATTTCCACACTGAGCTTTGCTGTTTGCTCTCAGGATCAAGATGATGCACCTAAGTTGCGTCAGCAGTGATTACGTCTGAAAGAAACTCCGGATCTTCCTCTAAAATAAACTTTAACTGCATGCAGACCTGCATGCGAATGTCCTTTTGTTCGGGAATCAACAGTCTTAGAAACCATCACGCACAAACACGTCTCATGTGTAATGTTTCTGTCACCAACGTATGGGTGGCGGCCAATGAAATGTTCAGTATTTCAGAAAGTAATCTTAAGGTAATTCGTCGTTCCTCTCTTACAATGGCAGCAGCAGTGTTGACATTTTCTTCGTAAGAGCAGTACTGAAGCACCGGGTCCTCCTTCCTTTGAAATTGATTGTTTCCCCTCTTTAAACAATTTAAACCACCTTCGAGCTGTGCTGTAGGGAAGAACAGACTCTCCATAGGCCTCCTGTCGCATTGTCTAGGCCTCAACTGAAGATTTGTTGAGACGAAAGCAGAATTTCAAAGCCGCATATTGTTTCTCGCGTGTTACCTCCATTTCAGCGGTAGGCGATACTGAACATGTCTGAACTTACCTGGTTCTCACAGTCGGGAACCAGGGGTACCAACAATGAAACTACTACGGCGTGTTTGTTTCACATTAAGCTAACAGAATGTAATAAGATTGAATTTTAGTGCGAAAAGTTATGACCGTAAAATAATTATGATCATTCTTTATTGAACAGCCCTCGTATAAACCACTACAATCTCACCCAACGACGTAAAAATTAATTCAGCAAAGAGGGGGTTTCAAATAAGTATATTAATTGTTCATAGATAGAATCAACATGAAGAATTCAATGCCACGGCATGTTGGCCATGGTAGCTCAATGGGTTAGAGTGACTGGACGGAAACCAGGAGATCCTTTGTTCAAATCCCGGCCATGGCATTGAATTTTTCATGCTCACACTATCTATGAGAAAAGCCTTAGCCTATATATGGCTAGTGTGAAGAAATGATTAATTTCCATCAATTAACTAACATATTAATTGTTATTACTTTTCCTGAGATTTCGTACTACTGTAATGAAACATTGCAGGCCTGTGAGCTGTAAAATATATGAAATACGCTAGAATGGCGAATTGTAAAAAAATACATACATTGAAATATGTCTCATCAATAATTTATATTTCGGATAGGAGCCTTCTTCATTTGCACAGAGAGACGGAAGTTATACAAATTTTCACTTGATTTAGTTTTCTCTGTTATATATAATTCTTTAAAGAATAAGTGCGTTCTGCGATCGAAAATGAGATCATGTTAGTTTTGAAAGTAACTTATTATGTTTACTTAGTGTTGTGGTATAATTACGTACTATTTCGACCATGTTATTTAAGCAGTACAGAGTTCTGTATAATGGGTTGAAAACATAGCAGTAGTAAAGGATGGGTTTTGTCAGATTTGTCAAACGATACACATTTATATATAGGGAACTGAAACACAAGTAGGGGTAGGCATTAAAGCTGTAAAGGTACCTTGTACATTTTGTTGGGTCCTGTAGTACAAGGGTAAAACGTTATGTTTACAAAGGTAAAGGAAACTCAGAAGTTCAAAACAAGAGAGGCGGAAGATTTGGGGGGTTACAGAGTATTTCATAAATTGTTATCAGATTATAAAACCCAAGAGTACCTATTTCATAAAAACAATTACCAAACTGTTTTCTAATTATGTTCAGCGAAATCAGGCGAAAATAGTGTGATATTGTTAACCAAGTAGTGTAATTTGAGCGACTACATCATAATGTTACATTCTACTTTGTAATTGGGACGCAACTGATAGGATGAGGGAGCCAGGTGGTAGAACTAGACGGGTTAAACGGGTTGGTTCAATTATATGACTATTTACCAGACTCTAGTTATTAATATTAAAGTACAAGGTACTCTGAAGTCTTGAAGAGACTTACGGGTGAAATGGTAACAATATACTTATACAATCCCCATGCTGACCTTACCTTTTAAGAATTGTGTGTCGTGTTGGTCGAGGATGCTTATAGATGAGCCTCCGCTTGTGGGCAGCATGATGATCTTGGTTTCTCTGAAAGCGAAGACACCAAGTAAATATTCGAGAGCTTTATAAGTACGAGGCATGTTTTTTTTTTTTTTTTAAATCAGTACCGTTTTGGAATTAAAAAAAGCCGTGCATAGATATCGCAATAATTTTATTTTTACATGAAAGCCTGTACCTTAATCTACTTTTCTACATAATTTCCGTGAATATTGAGGCACTTGTCATAACGTGGCACCAGTTTTTAAATTCCCTCCTCATTAAATTCTGCCGCCTGACGTGTTAACCACTGTATCACAACTGTTTTGACTTCGTTATCGTCTTGAAAACGCTTACCGCCCAGATGTTTCTTCAAGTGCAGGAACAAATGGTAGTCGCTGGGCGCCAGATCAGGGCTGTATGGGGGATGATCTAGAGTTTCCCATTGAAGAGATTTGATGAGATCTTTGGTCCGATTAGCCACATGTGGACGGGCATTGTCATGCAGCAAAACGATACCCTTACTCAACTTGCCACGTCTTTTGTTCTGGATTGCACAATGTCTCACAATAAGACGCTGTATTCATTGTCTCATTACGAGGCAGAAACTCCACTAGCAATACTCCTTTTCTGTCCCAAAAAACTGTGCACATGATTTTCCGGGCAGAAATTGTTTGCTTAAACTTCACTTTTGTGGGTGATGATGAATGTCGCCATTCCATGGATTGTTGTTTCGATTCTGGTGTGACGTAGGCCACCCATATTTCGTGACCAGTAACAATTTGGTATAAAAATATTCACCTTAATTGTGGTACCGCTCAAGGAAAGTCAATGCACTGCCTAAACGTTGGGTTTTGTGCAAATCTGTAAAATATTTTCGGCACCCAACGTGAGCACAATTTCCGGTACTTCAAGTTCTCGGTCACAATGCGATACAAAACAATACGAGAATATTGAGGAAAATAGTCGCACAATGATGAAATTGTAAAGCGTCTGTTTCCTCTCACCTTTTCGTCCAGTTTCTGCACCAAATCTTCAGTAACATCCGAAGGACGCCCACTCCGTTCTTCATCATGCATATTTGTGCGGCCATCTTTAAATGCTCTCACCCATTTCCTTACCATTCCATCACTCATAATGTTTTGTCCGTAAACTTCACAGATCTCACGATGAATATCGATCGGTTTTACGCCTTTAGCATTAAGAAATCGTATAACAGCCCGTACTTCACAATCGGCGGGACTCACGATTGTCGGAGGCATCTTAAACACTCAGTAACCAACGTATACAAGGAAGAATCAGACTGTAATGGCGTCAGTGCGTAGACAAGAGATGTAGGTAACCAGCGCGCATGCGCGGAATGCCGACCGTAGCGCTGCGGCGGCGGAATCGCAAAACGGTACTGACTTAAAAAGCATTCTTCGTATAACGCTAAAATTATGTAAAGGTGTGCAAAAATTAAAAAAAAAAAAATCCGTTCTACATCGGGTACCCCGCATGGCTTGCGGGCACCCAAGATAACCCAGGAGCTAATCCTCACAGTAGCTAAAGCTGAGCTCCACATAATTCTCCTAAGCTGTTTGGCATCAAAATTGCAAACCTTAATTTCAGAAACAAAATACCAGGGTGTTAGGCATTGCATCCTATCCTTTCATTCCCAAGATAAAATTACAGTAGCCCTACAAAACTAACTCCAACCTAAAAACCCACAAGTTACCCCATAACATCCCGAACAAACCTTATCTGCGGTTAAACCCAAAATGGGTGGGCAAGCAGCAAAAACCTTCTGGCTAAATACAGCCAGCCAGCACGACGAGCGAGCGAGCGAAAAATTCCGTCTTCCATGTAGTCAGATATGATTTCGTGCGTTAAAACACAGTGCAATGAGGCAATTCCGGTTAAATGCACGGCAGTGACCTGAGCGAAGATAGTTCTGCGCTGTGCGACGAGGAGTACTTCCCAGGCTTGAACTAGTGTCTGTACACCATGATAATAGACAAGAACAGCGTTAATAGCCGAAAAGTTGTAGAATGATTCCCATGTATGTTACAGAGTCTTTATTTTTGAGGGAATAAATTCACTTTTTAGATTGTGACAAAAATAAAACGAAAAACGAAATTTCGCCTAAAGCTCCTTGATTGTCACCAGAATCTTAGCAAAATGTTAACTACAATCACTTCCTCTTTTAAAAAAGTACTCATCTTCGACACATCTCTAATATTTATGTATCTCTACCACGCACCAATGTGTTCTGCTCTAATCCATCTGACGTGCACACAGGTTCCGCTTAAGGTTAAGAGCAACCGGAAGGAACAGGGAGATTTGAGGTACAAATCTCGGCTATGGCATCAAAATTTTCAGTTCGACTCTACCTATAAAAAGCAGAAGTTTGTTACATTATCAAACTTGATATATTAATTCACCATTTTCCAAGGATGCGACATGAAGATTATGAACAATATCTCCGCTCCTCAGATATTCTTTACATGGAAAGTTTTTTGAAAATTGTGATTTTCCCAAAAATCGCTCTAAAAATTTTATTTATATATTTTATTTAAAAATTTTAAGATATTTTCATAATAAGTGAAACGTATAAATTGAATTTTCTGTATATGTCCTAAGAAATCCTCTACATACTGGGTGACCTTTGCACAATTCGGAAAGCGTAAGAAATAGACAAAATCTGACCACACAATGAATGTGAATCTTGTTAAAACACACAATTTATAGCTGATATGTTTTCTTTTGTGGAGTTATATTCTTCATTATTTATTTAAGTTCTCCCATACCTATACTTTTGCCCAAATGGGAAGGAAGCTGTATTTCATTTGTTAACTCTCTCCACGCACAGAGAACGGAATTTCAAAGACACAGCGACCAGCTCCTTAAAGAGCATCGTTTAAAGCGTACTCTGCCCCTATTCCTCTTTGCAACTACAAGAAAATTAACAATAAACTAAGTATATCTCGACTGACCTAATGTGGATAGAGAAATAAGCATTTGTAAGAATTGTTTTCCAAGAGTAGAGAACGTCATATGGGTGCAAGAAATCAGACTTTTTTTCATTCTGTTTATGTTGCTATTATCTAACGTTATTAATTAGATGCATTACAAAGCGCCATAAAGAAATCCATGAAAATGTGAAGGACTCATATATCAGTGCCATTTGTTGACTATCTGTTATTGTTCTATTATTTTAATTATATTCACGTGTTTGGTTGCGCGAGACTTAGGAAGTTACTTTAAACTAGTTATTCAATATTCATTTCCAGTGTCGTGATTTTGGCATCGTTTGCATTGGTGAATAGGTCTCAATTTTGCTAGGACTATTGCAACAACTTCGTGGTGACTCATGTAAACCACGTACAGATGCTGGATACATGAATCAGCATAATGCATTGCGTAAACGCCGATTGGAGCCAAAATATTTTGGAGAATTACAATCATGCTTATCTAGCTTAGGAAATGTCTATATGGCTCCTCTAACGTGGGAAATGCAGATTGAACTATTAGTAGTCAGTTTCGTAGGATCCATATCTAAGTCTGGTTAAGCCAGCGCGCGGGCATCACTTATTTTAGTCTGGTTTCTCCGGAGGTCACGCTGGTCCTAAATTCAGGCTCGTCATGCCGCCGACTAGGCTTCATCTCCTCAATCATGTACGACCACACATCTCCAAGGTATGCCCAGATGGCTTTATGACATAAAAATGTAACTGTTATCACTATTTCACCCCCAAGTCTCTCTTCGAGACTTCGAAGTGCCTTGTAGTTTGACTTAAAAATAAGGATATAGTAAACTGGCATTTTATAGAACTCAGTGTTGTCTCTACTTGTCTCTATTTACCTCCACCTGTCTAGCTCCTACCTTGCTCTACCAAGCACTTTAGGGAATGCTTTTCGTGATCTTATTCAGCTCCTCCTTCGATTCCATCTTTATCTACTCAATCTTAGCATAACGTCGTCCTTTCCTCTTCAGTTTTGAGAACAAGAAAGTCACAGTGGGCCAGGTCTGGGGAGTACGGGAGTACGGTGACTGCAACATCATAAGTGTGATGTTTCGAGCCAAAAATTGGCGCACAAGCAACGATGTGTGGGCAGGGGCGTTATCTTCCACAAATCCGGAAGTTACTGGTGGATTGCTTCGCGCAAATTGCGCATTACCTGCAGCTAATTTTCCTTATTGACCGTTCTACCCTGTGACAAGAACTCATCATGCACTACGCACCTGCAATCAAAGAATACTGTAAGCAAAACCTTCACATTCGACAGAACTTTGGGCGCTTCGTTCAGTCTTGGCTCGTGTGGTGGCATCCATTTGAATGATCGAGCTTCAGTCTCCACGTCATAACCATAAATCCATAATTCTTCACCAGTTTTGACCCTCTGGAGCAAATTTAGGTCGTCGCGGACAGAGTTCAGTAGCTCCTTATCAACGTTAATGTGATGATGTGTTTGGTCGAAATTGAGCAACTTTGGTATGAATTCTGCTGCGACCCGTCTCATGCCCAAATCATTGATCAAAGTCGAATGTCATGAGCCAATCGATATGATTAGGTCGTCAGCAACTTCTCTAACGGTGATCCGACGATTGGCCAGTACTATTTTCTTCACATCTTCAACGTTTTCATCTGTTGTTGAGGAGCTCGGGCGTTCTGGACGCTCTTCGTCGTTCACATCTTCTCGATCTTCTGAGAACCTTTTGTACCACCGTTTAACTGTACTTTAGTCCAAGGCAGCTTCATCATATACCACAGTCAACATTCGGAATGCACCCGCACATTTAATTTTGTTTTTCACACCACATTTAATACAGATTCTTTGTTCCATTTTATGAAATAGGCAAAAATCGAAGACAAGCCAAAACACGTCCAAGCAAAATAGCTGTCAACAATTTACTGAACATTTAAAATGGCCGAATTTGACAACATAAGTGAGGGACATGAGTACCAACATAACGCCACAAATCAATCGAAAATCGAGTATGCATAGCCCGCGAAAATTTAAAATTAGTGATACTTTTTGAACAGACCTCGTATCTAGTACATATTGTTTAACTGATGCTCTTAAAGAAGCAATTAAAAGTTTGGTAGCAGAGTGCAAAGAGGAATACGCTTACGTAGCATTGTCAGATGAACCCAATTAGTAGTCGTGAGTCTCTCAGACCTTATCAAATGTTTGAATTGAGACGTAGCAAAATGACCACTCATTCATTCTTTTCCAAATCCTGTTAATCAGATGACTGGTGTTGCTGGTTTATTCACACAAGACGAATACACAGATGTTCTGCTGCATTTCCACTAAAATCTCGGAATCGAATTTTGGTGGAATGCAATACTTTCCCTACTTACTGTAAGTATGTAACAAAGAAAGTAAAAACAGCTTTGGTTGGATACGGAGAAGTAAACAATTTATCATTTATTTGCGATCTAAAATCTGAGTTTATTCTCAATAAAATAAAGAATATGTAAACTGGAAAGATTCTAAAATCCTTTCGGTTTTGTACACTGTTCTTTTTTATTATCACTGAGAACGGACACTAGTTCAAGCCTAGGAACTGCCCCTCGTTGCTCGGAACAGACACAAGTTCTCTCATGCCAATGCTATGCGTTAGTGGAATTGCCCGTTGCGCTTTGCAGCTCTTTTAAGGCACGTAATAATATCTATTAACGTGAAAGATATATACATTTCGATACTTTTACTCAACTTCGACTTTTCTTTCCCTTTTGTACTTTGAAATGCTTCACACGATATAGTTCCTAACCAATTTTGTTAGAATTTTACGTAGAAACTCAGAGAGAATGTATTAAGACACTTTTTATGCACTTTGAAATTGCTTAACATATGACATTATTAATTTGACAGTAAGTAAAAATTGTTTAAAATTATATTTAAGAACTTGATCATTTTTCTGAAACAAGCCAAAGAATAAACATTCTGTATACCAGCTTAATTTTACGGCTGAACGATATAACCAATAATATCCCTAACGAAAATTCATCTAGTCTTTATGAATAAATTTAATATAAATAGTGTTGAACCAGCAAACAGCATCAGCGCCTGGCGTCAGCATTTAAAATGTCAAAGCATAGCCAAATAGAAGAGATAACCTACTGTAGAACGTGCAGAATCTCCATTCGCGATCGCATGTTGTTCATAAGCTGGCACTGCACGGAAAAATAAATGCTCAAACCTTCCTCTATGCACGCAAAGCAAGCATAATGTTTTGAGTTTGCAATTTATTGCGCTATATAGCGCCTTTTGTTAATCATTGTGAATATTTATATTACTTAATATGGGTACAGAGTCTTGTATTAATGCTGCGTTGCAGTTTTCATTGTTAATGGGGTCTAAACACAACAATGGCAGTTCGTTAAAGTTGACAACTGACTAAAAACAAGTTTTTTTTACAATTTGGCACAACGTACAGTGTTAAAGCCAAAGCGGATACCTTGAAAACAATTCTTAATCATTTACACAGTTCTGTTCATACCAGCTACGACAGAGCTCGGACAACTCAGTTGTGTTGTAGGGATGGTCCATGAAACAGCTTCTAGCACCATGTAGTTCTTTATTATGTATAAGTACAGAACGCTGGTCCAGATCGCATTCTTGCTCGGCGATACTAGTGTCACTTCCCGTTTTAAACCTTCCTCAGATACCATCGGGGAGGCAAGTGCTATTATAAACTTGTTTATATGTTTGAACAGTTTATTGGTCAGATACTTCTCAGATCTGAATAGGAAATCGACACAAATGGGCCTATACATAAATAGTAATAGTACCATTACACTGCATAAAAGCACGGAGTACTAAAAATATTGCCCTATGGGAGGTGAACAAGAAAACTTGGAAACTGCAATTCAACACCTTTTGATGCCTTACCAGAAAAAATTTTATTATAAAAAGCCTATAAGAAGAATCCGTTTCTTAGACATATACAAAAGCAATGGAGTAGCATGATATGCCAAATAACAGAATATCAAAGAATGAAAGACACTTTTAATAACTTATTGTAATGATTTGCCAATAAGATTTAGAGGACACTTATACTTTATGGCGTGGGTTCATGTCTATACCACCAAAGAAAACTAAACAAATATTACAATAAACAAAAGATGTCGTTTGACTCAGAACTTCAGGAGTTTATCAAACTCTTTGCCAGTACTTACTTGTGTATTGTCAAATACTTAGAATAGCTTCTTATAATGCGCAAAGGTAGGCAAATAATAATCCGCCTCTGTCACGCCCAATCCCAACTCCTTACCGGGATCCACATTCCACTCGTTTATCCTAATTCTCCCTTTTCCTTCGGTCCTGTATCCAAAATGGACATGTGTAAGTAGTTTAATGCATGCGAACCAAACTTTTGATATAAAACCAATACGTTTTGGATTCATCCAGGATCTGACGTGGATCATTGTTGCGAAGCAAGGCTTTTAGTCACTTAGATGAAATATTTACGTACTTCTCCGTTATCGTTACTCACTTAGAATTGATACTTGCTCATAAGCTAATGCAAGTGTCGCACTTGAATTCAAATCTGTAAGAGACTGCTCTCTTAGAACGGATGTGGAACCCAGATTTTTTTTTGTTGTTGTTGTAATTTACGTCCTCCAACGTTAAGTCACGTCGATGATGAAGTGATGCTCAAATGAGTCCGGAGCCTATGGAACTTAGAGTTACCCGACATTCGTCTATTACGATGAGGGAAAATCCTGGAAAAATCCTTATCCAGATAACTCACCCTGACCGAGATTCGAACTCGGGACCTCTTGAACGTCAAGCAGGCGTGTTGCCATCTACGCTACCTAGGCAGGCACCCAGATGATGAGTTTCTGCCAACATTAAATAAAGAAAACCATTATAGGAAACAAAAAGAATCTGCTTTCTCTGTGCACTCCATAGTGTCTGGGACAATAGACGAAATGTGCAAAGAATACTAATATTATAAGGTATTGCTACAACCGGACTAGTCGGCTGGAAGCGATCACTGTACTCTGTTCGAACATAAAAGCTTTTAATGCCTTATTTTAAGTCTCTTGACTATAGAGGTTTTATTGCGACAGACATAGGTTGAAATACATGATACATGTAACAGTTTTAATTACAATGGATAACAACGTATGGACCATATTATATTAAATTACAATTTGGTTGAAAAGTAAAATTTGCTTATATAATTTTCTTCCTGGCCGATGACATATATGATAATATCCTCTCTGAATTTCCTCCTTAGATACGACTTGCAAGATTGGTGGATTTGATTAAGCGTATAACGTACCTTGTATTGCTAGCTTCTGACAAAACAGCGTGGAATTCTGAGCGAAGGTTGTGCAGCTCCCTCTGTTTGAAATAAAGTGAGAATTCTGCTATTATGTGTCTGATGGATTGTCTTGTATTGTACATTGTGGTGGTTCGGTCTGAGTGAGTAGATATGAGTATGTGAGTCTGGAGTGTCCTATCCTCAGTCAGGAAATTAAAATTTGCTCCGTTATGTTGAGGAGTGCAATGGGATATCGGGCTCTTGATTTTTTCATTATTTCAAATATTTTCAATGCGGTATTTATAAAAAGTTTGTTTGATCAGGCTAAGGACATAAATACGAGCATTTATTTATTTGGAAAGTTCAATTCAATAGGTTATTGAAAACAACTTCAGGAATAATACGTTCACTAGGGATAAAGGTATCGAATTAAGAAAACATGGAAATCATTAATAGCTAACTTTAATAACAGAGAGTGCGGCTCCAAAAATTTACCGAACTCGACGAAGCAAAATTCAATAAATGTGACTTAAGCTATCAAGGTTTAATGTGAAATACAAATGAACCAATCATAACGGCTTTTAGCCCATTTTAAAAAGTTTTGGGTGATCGATATCAAAGTAAACATTCGTGATCTTGTGTTTAATTTTAAAAATTAGAACCATGATTGGTTCTAGCTCCATCATAATCTAAATTTATAACACTCAATACTGGCCAAAATGACCTAAACAATCGACAAAAATATATTTTAGTTATAAGAGGTGACTTGAGAAGCTGAAAGCTGGTCATTAAAAGCTTATTACTCGGCAGCAATCCGGTGAATTGATGGTTAATTATTATTATTATTATTATTATTATTATTATTATTATTATTATTATTATTATTATTATTATTATTATTATTATTATTATTATTATTATTATTATTATTATTATTATTATTATTATTATTATTATTATTATTATTATTATTATTATTATTATTATTATTATTATTATTATTATTATTATTATTATTATTATTATTATTATTATTATTATTATTATTATTATTATTATTATTATTATTATTATTATTATTATTATTATTATTATTATTATTATTATTATTATTATTATTATTATTATTATTATTATTATTATTATTATTATTATTATTATTATTATTATTATTATTATTATTATTATTATTATTATTATTATTATTATTATTATTATTATTATTATTATTATTATTATTATTATTATTATTATTATTATTATTATTATTATTATTATTATTATTATTATTATTATTATTATTATTATTATTATTATTATTATTATTATTATTATTATTATTATTATTATTACCTGTGAGAAATCTTCAAAAATTTGGGGTTTGCTAGCATCAGATTTAAACAAGCAAATGCAAGACTGTCTAGAGGTATCATTTTGAATAGCGTTTTACTATTAAAGATTTGCTTCTAAATTTATATAGCTTCTTGTTAAGCACATCACTCACGGAAAAAGTGCCAGAACAATATTTTTATATAATCTGAACTGATAAAGGTATATGTATCGCCAGTTGTGAGGTTTTTGGTTGCATCACTACTAGTACAAGCCACTATATTCGGCATCCTGAATAAGAACCACATATAAAACCCTGCCCAGAAGTTCTGAGTGTTCATTTCGGAGTGTACGATGTCACATATTTTAGTAACTTTTTTTGAAGCGAGTATCAGTTATAAGGGACGGGACGTAAAGTAGCACGTATATGGTGTAGCTGTTGGCTAGTAAGCATGGTGTGTAGTCCAAAGTAATAATACGGTAACGAAATTAGTCGTAAAACTTATATCAAATAATGCGGTCGCCATGCCAAACATAAAATCATAAAATATAGTAAAATAAAGAAATAAAAACATTATAATCCACCATGCATAAGCGTATAGTGTTCATTCATTCCGCACAGATAATACTTTTATTTCCATTCGTAGAAACGAGCCACTTGCTGTTGACAAAGATAGTCTTACGTTAGCGATGATAACTTGTGCCACTTTCAGCTTTCATGGACGTCTGATATCGAAAACCGTACCTGCTAGTCAACTTCTTCGATACACGAGTTATTCTCCTCTGTGGAAGTACTAGCGGATTGATTTCTATCTCAGTGGTTAGAAAAATGCTGCTATACAGCTTGACATGCCTAACTTTTAAATGAATACCAACGTACACTTTGCATAATGCAGAAGTACATTTGAAAGAATGCTGCGAATGCGATGTGCAAATTCAGTTTACCACCTTGCGATACATGCTGTTGGCATCTCTGGAACTGTTTATCCAGCGTCGACAGATGCTGGTATACAATTCATCTGAGCGTATCTGTTCCTCCATTCCACTAACGTTGCTAAGCTGTCAATCTTGAACATTTTCTCTGTTTCTCTTCACCACGCCGTAACCAAGCATCTGTACAGTCGAGATTTAGCAAACAGAAGACGGTAGCGACAGTCGATAATGTGATCACGGCGTCCCTAAAACCGCCTTCGAGTAAGTATTTGCTTGGCATGCACCTCACCATGCAAAACAAGCGAAAGAGCTGTAGATAAGGAGCTGGAATAGAAAGAGAAAAGCTACATGAGAGTATTAATGAGGAAATTTGGAACTCAAAAAGGGGACTGTAGAAAAACATAGCAAAGGAAAATGACACGAAGTTAGGCGGTGCAGACAAAAACAAATATAAATGTGTCATAAAGATATAACCGAAAGTGAAAAAAAGAAATAACGAGAAAGAAACCCTCTAAAGCACAGTACAAACGAGGCATAAAGAGTAGATGGAAATATTTAAAAGATAGTAAATAGAATTAAAATAAAAAATATTGTATAGAGGAATGAAACAAATAGAAATGAGTACGTGGAAAAGCATCCGGTATAATTTAGGATGCTAAAAAGAAAACTGTAATTAATAATATTTAGCATGCTAATTTAATAATGAAGCAATGAAACACAAATAGACAAAAAGGTATCAAATAAAAGTAAACAGTGAGAATGGATCAGACAAAAGAATTCTGTGTACCTAAATGTACCCAACCGTTTCTGTATTAGGTATTCCATCACTCCTTCATGTTTGGATTTTACGCAGCTCACAGTCTAGAGAGACAACCAGTTCTGGTTTATATCCAGCATTACTAGAACAGTACCTTGGGATACCTTTATGAATAAAATTAATCGATACTCAGCATTAAAAACAATTGCTGTCCTTTAACAAGCTCAAAGAACCAGAATTAATTAAGAACAGAAGCCATGTGAGAAGGTTGCGTACAGTTTGTAAACTAGTGTCAAATTTATAAGTAGACAACTCCACTCACGTGGAGTGCCTCAACACGAGAGCAAATGAAGTTACCAGTTTTCCCTGTTTTAGGAGGCCTTAGTCCATTATATGGAAGCCAGTACGCTATTTCATTTCATATATACCAAGCTAACAAAGCGAGATGATCTGTGGTTATGTGTGAAGCTCGCATTCGAGAGGTCCAGAGTTCGATTTAGTTTCAGCCGGCTTCTCTATCTTCAGTTGTTTTCGTGGTTTTCCCTGCTTCACATGAATTATAAATTTCGCCCATTTTCCTCTACCCCATTTCCTGTAGTTTCATTTCCATAACATGGTTCAGGGTCCAAGGATGAGGCTAGTGGACGGGGAGCGAAGAGGATTGGATTGGAGCTTGCTTTTTAAAACTGTCTTTCCTGGTCTTCGGGGTTTATTGGGCTCTCTAAGAGAGAGATAGAGAAAGTAAGCTTTAGAGAGGTCCCGTAATGTCGGAGGCGTTATGGACCCGGGTCTGGTCGCCCCCTCTCATGTCCTTCAGATCACCTCTTTTTCCTAGAGGACTCCAGAAGCACGGCAGGGCTTAATGTGCGCTTATCATTGATAAGATAGGACATAAATTTACGGAGGAGATTCGGCACGTCGACCAGATTTAACTTTTGTACTTGTGTCCCAAGCGAGGCATCACCGCGAGGAACGTTGAGGGGAGAGGAGACAGGGTGGCAGACACCAAGCAGTCACGAAGTTCAGAGGGCAAGGTCTCTACCATTTACCAGTTTGAAACTCTCCGGCAGTCCAGCATAAGCGGCACCCCTTCTACCGTGGCCCCGAAATAGTCCACCAGGACGGCTCAGAGACCGGAGGTCACCGTGCCAGAGTTCGGAAGACACCCAGTAGGCTTGCACTTCCTACCGCGTCCCTGAAACGACCCACCAGGTCGGCCCGGAGACCAGAAACTGTCCTACCGAAGGAGGAAGTATTTACTAGGAGCATATCTTCCTGCCATGCACCGCCGAGACACCCGTCGAAACTTCTATCCTGAAGGAGACCATCAGATGAGAGATGATATGAAAAGATAATGGAGGTAAAATGGAGGGAGGGGAAATTCTGGGGATGTAATTAACCTATCCAGCATTCGCCTGGTGACCCGAGAAACCCCCGAAAAACTCATGGATCATGTGGGTCGACCATGGAATGCGGACTTCCCGAATTCTTCCCCACTTCCGGAATGCGGACCACAGACGAAACCTCTTGAGCTATTCCGCACGTTCATGTGCGCTTAAGTGCCGAAATGTTCCTCCACATGCTGTCAACCATAAACATACTTCAAATTAATTAATAGCTAAATTGTTAATTTATCCTTCTTGCCCATCTACATAGAGGAGGCATCAAAACAGCTGCTAAACCTCATCATTGTCTATTTTACGTTTTTATGTACTGACAACAAAAACCTCAGTACAGGAAAATTGTAAGCTGATGCATAGAAAGGTGTACTCATTTCTTTTGTTGTAAAGGTTAGACGACATGAATATATTACGTTACATGGTCTAATTGGGTGTGCTACGCTCTACATTTATGTAATGAATCAATGAATGCGTGTGCATATCCCAGGAGTCGAACTACCCATCCAATTCTCTTTGAAACGCAAGACTCTGTACTTACGGCTATAGAAATCATATTTGGCTCAACTTTACAAGGTGTTGGTGGGGACGGTGCGTGCTCTGTCATTCCTAAACTTAGCTTTCGATGTCTTTTAATAACTCAAAGCTGTCATTTAACATTCCATTGCGTTATTAAACTTGTCAAAATGTCATGCATTACAGTAATGGCAGGCAGGAAACTCAGATTATTGCAATCTACATAGTTTGTGCTGCTAAATGATGTTTTCGTTTAAGTAGAGGACTGGACTTGTTTGACTATCATATCGTGGCCAAGTAGTATCGACTTTATCGACTTTGGACTTTGTAGTGTTGCAGATCTCGGAAAGTATAAAGAACTGAAGAACCACTGCCATTGTTTTGGGAGGCATAGCGATCTGTTGCCTTCTGGAGAAGAACCAGAGATGGCAGTGTGATCGAGTAACACTAAAATTTCAATTCAGTTTCTGTGCAACAAAGGACAGCACAGTTGCACCAGTGTGCGTTTACAAGGTGACCAATGTGCTTTCAAAGTTAGTGAAACAAGTCGATACTTTTGGAAAATAGATATTCTGCCACTTCGTTTAAGTATATTTGCCGCCGAATTGCACGAGTCAGTTGTGAGTTTGCGTTTGTTTAAGACATTTTACAACAGCTTGATGCATAATTGTAAATACCTACATTTCACTCTTCATATACATCATAAGCAAATTTATAAGGATAAAATGGGCATTTTTTATGTATGAGCTTCCAGAACTAATGCACAGAAAGCAAAGTTCGTAAAATATTTTAATATATAGAGTGTCATCATTTTAATGTATGATTCTGTTGTAAACATATGGGAGGTGAGCAAGAGACAACAGAGATACTCTAACGGAACCCTTTTAGGCTGCTGATTGGTTCCAGACGGAAACGTCTCTATAAAGACCCATGCATTTTCCACCACCAATTACCAGCCTAAAAGTGTATTTCGATTTCCAAATGATAATATTATTGTACTAGTTTCAAACAGATTATGGTTTTTGTTAATCGAGATAAACTTTCGACATAACTTGTGTGCACATTTCTTTATATGTATTAGGAGGAATCACTACACTTATGCTTTACTCAGAAGTTTTCAAAGCTAATTTTGAAAGTCTTACACTTAGAATGGACATGAGGAAAAACGAATAGGAACTTTTCATTCGAAAAATTATAATTATTTGAAAATTCAGCCCAATAACAAATAATATCTCGGGTATGGTAAACATCGTAGAAAAAATGTGTTTGACGTGCACTGAGTGCTTTAATGACTTCTGTATACTGTGAGTAGAAACACTATCTGCTACGGTTTATACCAAGACATTCAGAATGAAGAGGGCTTCACAGACTACTCATAATGGATGTTTGTAGATGAAATCGCTAAAATCAAAAACCATTCGACCAATAATCATCAAAATTGGTATTTATTTATATATAAGGGCGTTCAACTGCTCGGTCATCAGCGTCAAAATTGGCATGTATGAATATGTATTTTGTTTTCATGGAGAAGGTTTTTGCGCTTTCTCCGTAGTTGTTACTCGTCTGTATATGGCGTTGCAGCATGATCAGCTTTATAGCATTAAACTCACGGCCACAAAAAATGGTATTCATACGTATATCTGAGGGCGGAGAATGTATATGCGACATTTTTCTGTAATATTTTCTTCTGTATATTATTTTTATACAATATATCTTAACGTTGATGGTTTGTAGTCTCCTAGAAGCTTTGAAATATTGTAAAAATATAGAAAAGTAAAAGGTAAATACTATTTAGGAGCCCACGTTTTTTGCATGGCCAACTATGTTGCTTTTACCAGATTGGGAACTCCAACAGTTTTGTACATCTATACACCAAATCAGAAAACAAACAAAAAATTTGCTTATCAGCTTGCGTTACGACAGATGTGTTAGTTTAAGTTATTAGTTAGTCCCTCATAAATGTATACTATAAAATAATACATCAGAATGAGTTATCTCTTATCTATACTAATTATACATTATCGATTAATCATCTATAACTGAACCTTTTAATTTAGAAAATAATTAATATTTTATTGTAAATTCGTTTTATTCGAGTTTTATTTATTTAAATTGAATATAATAATTTTATTATTTATATACTGGTTTGAAATGCGGTGAATTAAGTATTTCCAATTAACGAAAAATATAATTATTAATCAAAGATGCCCACTAAGAGATATTACCCCTTGCTAAAGGTATGTCAGTGCTAATCAGATGTATGAGTTAATTATCTTTATTTGATTATGAACACTTTATATGTTCTCATATGATGTTTAAAATGGAAAAATTTGTTATAGGTATTTATCAACAGCTTCAAAGGCTTTCTTGAGAACATTTATGGATATCGAATCAACAATGGCATTGAATGCGTTATCAGACTCTACGAAAGAGTTACAAGAAGTTTTGTTTGGATAATTCCGCACTGTTGTGACTCAAGCAGAAGGAATGTTTACATATTCTATTAATATTACTATTTGTCTGTTATAATATGCATTAGGAGGACTACGTCTGCTAGGTTCAGCTAGTCCTAAATAAACTAACATATACAAATATGTAATTTTATTACTTTCCTGGCTCTATCTTCAAACGTACATCTTATTTCCTCTGTTGAAGCCTTACTTCATCTATTTCTAACGTTGTTTTCTGTGCACTCTTCTCTTGATTATTTCTAGTAGCCACTTGTCTTTCTTTTGTTTTCGTGGAGTTTTACGACATTCTGTCTGTTATTCCTGTTTGAAGACTTTGTCAATGACACTTTCAACTCAGTAACTGTACATGTATCTTTTCTTTCCTAATATACTATAATTCACGTATTTTATGGTTTTCTCCACTAGATATTATACAAAGCTTTTACAACTATTTTTCTCCGCTTTTTATTTTATTTATATCATTTCCACTTGATCTTAGTTGGCTTCCATTTCATAAGTAAGTAGTGAAGAAAGTAAAAACAGCCAGTATTCCAATTGGTAGTTTAGTGTGGGAAAGAGGGATTGGTTGAACTATGCCACTAAGGCTTTGCATTTACCTGCTTTTAGTGCACACTTCAAAGACTTATTCTGCAACGTTTCTCCATTACTAAGCTAAAGCAGAACCGAAAAAACATCAAATCCTTTACTTAATGTCTTGCGTTTAACTAACAGAAGGAAAGTCTAAAGTATATATATATATATATATATACCCCTTTAAGATAGACATGGCTTTTGAATAAGTAAAGATTCAGGTTCAATCTTCTTCCTTCTTAGATATTAACATCCACGTAGACCATGTATGAAATATTTTTCCATGTACAAAATGCTCTCTTTATTTGCACAAGCGTTGTCGTTTTGTTTTCTCTTTTATTTTTATCAGTGCGTTGAGTTGAATAGATGCCGAAATCTCGAGTATAAAGAAATGAATGTTTGCCCTTTAGAAGCTCAAAAAATAAGGGAGTACGGTTTTACATGCCGAAATTATCCAAATGCATGAATAAGTAATTTAGAACGTCTTCGAGCTGAAGGCAGAGGGAAACTGTCTCTCTGTGAATCTGAAGAAAAACGCTACTTTCGCTTAGCTTGTAGGTTTATATACGATGGCCTATCAGCTCAGCTTTGTGTTACATTGTTTTGCTTTAATGCTCTTTATTTCACACAAAATTAATGTGCTACATATCGATGTACACTTACGTGTGACAATTCCGCCAATCAACGCTTTAATCACCTAACACTTTCAGCCTGTGGGATGCTTAATTTTCTTTTTTTAATTAGACTGGTGCACATCTGGATAACTATTACTTAAGTAACAACAAATCTAGAGAATTTCTGCGATTTTAAGCAAAGTGTCTGTGAAAAATCCAAAATCCAAACCTTCCTGTGAATTGTATTAATTTTTTACCATATTCGGAAATAAAACAATGAACACATTTTAATGGTATGGGCCAAAACTTTGTTAACATATTAATTTTTGTATTAACAGTTAATAATTAACAAATGCCCCTATTCAGTGTTTTATTCTATCGCTCCCAAAATTTTAATTTGAGCTTAAAGTGCAGATTAAAGAAACTGCTGTAAAGAAATTTTCTAATTTAAATGAAAAAATTATGCATAAATGTTATCGAAGTTTCAACTTTCTTAATTTAGTTATACAAAATAATTTAACTAATTTCAATCGACAATTTATTGCCATTAACATGTTGCACTCACATGATTTCCTCTATTCCTTAACAAATTAATTTTCCAAAAGTTCATCCCTGTAACTTCATGGTAGTCGAGATAAACATTTGCAGGAACTGCCTTGCTGCACATTTACTTATAAATGCAAGAGGAATAAGGGAATGCAGTATGCTTTAAATTTTAGTTTCAACTTTTTAAGAGCTGGTCACTATATTATGGACTTGAAATTTCATTCGCTTTGCATGTCAAGTGGGGGGGGGGGGGGGGAAGAATAACGACTTCCTATTTGAGAGAGCGAAAAGTATTTTAAAATTCATACAACTAGCAAAGTATATTTCGGAAATGGTTAGCTTCTCTAAAATAAATAAATAAATTGTGTACCTTAAAGATCTATTTCCGGTCTGTTAAGGTTTTGCTTTCTCTTACGTTTACGGGCTATGCGAAAGTCGTTTAGAAGGTGGTCTTCAGAGACTATTCCTAGAAAATTCAGACTATACGTTTAATTTGCCACGAAACTGCCAATTTTATTTAATATAGAAAACATGTTTATTGTCAATGAATGTTACATTGATGGAAAGGCGGAACTTACAGCTATTTTTCAACGTAATCACCATTGTGATCGATGTACTTTAGCTTGCGCTGTGGCACTTTTTGTATACTGTGACTTTGTGGGTTCGTGAAATTAAAAGTCCAATTACACAAACTCAAAAATGTTCTTTATTTCCACCGACTTACAGTTGAAAACTTGCCAATTACACAGAATTACGTAATGCCCACAATTACAATTCACCAGTTCGTTCGTTACCGTTCCACTGCACGCTCACAGTTACGTACACTCTTCCGATGCACGTACACAGTCTTCTCGTCCGTTCACTAGCTCGTCAAGCACTGACTCAATTCACTCACTGCAGCCCTTTTTATAGGAATATCGCCGTTTTCTCGAAACCTCTAGTTTCAGTGAATCACCGCGAAGGTTCCAGACGGCAGGGGAGCGGGGGAAGTGGCGGCCAGCGACAAGTGACACTTCCCTAATCATCCCCTCAGTTAGTGACTGAGACTAATGGGTGGGTGTGGCTTGGATGCCTCTGGACCCTTCTCAGCTGTCGTTGGTCGGGCTTTCCGATAATTGGGTGACAATACCCTTGTCACAGCACTCTCCCACCAAGTTGCTCAGGTAGCGCTCAACCACATTTGTCAAATCACCGTCGGTCTGGAAATGTGTTCCACCCAGGGGTGACTTTAACTCAGGAAACAGATGATAATCACCAGGTGCTAAATCCGGACTGTAGGGGGGATGGCTGAGGATGTCCCATCCAACCTGGGCCAGGAGATCAGCCGTGGAATGTGCAGTATGGGGACCAGCGTTGTCGTAATGAAAAATCACTCTCTTCGTCAGCATTCCCCTCCTTCGATTTTGAATGGCACGTCGCGAATTTTTAAAGTCCCACGGTAGCTAGCGGCGTTTATTGTTGTGCCAGTAGGCATAAACTCGCACAACAATACGCATTTTCTGTCCCAGAACACACTGGCCATCACTTTGCCGGCAGAAAATGTCGGTTTGAACTTTCGCGGTTTCGGTGAATTCGAATGCCTCCACTGACGAGAACGTTCTTTAGTTTCTGGTGTTGTGTAGTGCACCCAGGTTTCATCGCCAGTGACAATTGAATCCAACAGTTCCTCGCCCTGTTCTGCATAGCGCTCCAGGAATCGGTGGGCCGCTTCAACACGTTGCCGTTTATGCTCTTTGGTGAGCATTTTGGGAACCCACCTCGCACACACCTTGCGATAATGCAAATGTTCCAATCGTAGTCTTACTGACTTCAGGGATAAGTTCGTGCAGCTCGTGAACTGTCACACGCTGATCTTTAAGCATTTCTTGCTCCACTTTTGCAATTGTTTCGGCTGAAACCGAAGACCGACCAGAACGCTGTTCGTCATGGACATCTGTACGTCTGTCCTTGAATTCTCTGACCCACTTTCGCACGTTTTTGACGTCCATACACTGTGGCCCATAGACTTTGCATAACTGACGATGAATTTCAGTGGAAGTAGTGCCCTTGGCACTCAAAAAACCGAACCACTGCAAGCAACTCGCACTTGGCGACGGAAGTGATAGGAAGCTCCATCGCAAACGGCTGCTCAGCCAAGACTAATGGTTGCAAAGGGTTCGTTGTGGTGGGGATTTGAAGACGTGAAAACAAGCCACACGCCAATGTTGCCAGAACTCGCGTAATAGCGTTTCTCACCGCTTCAGCGCCTTGGAGACCTTATTTTACGGACACGCCTCGTATGTTAAAGAGATGGTATAAAGTCGTATTGAGAAAGTAAAGTTTATCTAAGCTTTTACTGTTTAAAGGTTAAAAATTAATCGTTGTTCCATACTAGCCGTGTGTAGGAGATGATTTCTATAGGTATAGTCAGATTCAAAAGTTCAATACCATAGCCAGGATTTGAACCAGGTATTTCCCGGTTTCCGTCTGGTTGCTCTTAACCATTGACCTACTATGAGCTACTAAGAGCTACTATGGCCAGCATAACAGGGTGGCATTCAATTGAAAGTACGATTCAGTTGGAGAGTTTAATGACATGCTGGCATGTTGGCCATAGTAGCTCAGTGGTTAAGAACCCGGAGGCCGGGAGAACCGTGGTTGAAATTCCGGCTATGGTATTGAATTTTTCAATCTGACAATCTATTCAAATGTGTAAAGGTTAGTTTGAGCGGGAGACTTTCTTGAAATCTCCATGTCATATCCTTTGAAAATGGTGAACTTAAACAGTAAGTTTGAAATTTAATCAACTTTTCGTTTTTGAGTTATGATGTTCAGATACACACACACACACACACACACACACACACACACACACACACACACACACACACACACACACACACACACACACACACACACACACACACACACACATACACACACACATACAAATCATCATCAGCATCACATACGGACCATTTTCTAAATATGCGTTTTTGTTTTGGATTCAGAGAATCTCAAAGGATGTATTCAAGGTTAAATGTGACCATTGCAGTTCTGGGAGAAATGCAATACTTTCTCAGCTTGCTGTAAGTACCGGTAAAGAAAGTCAAAAGAGAAACGTATAAAATGTGGAATAAAATGCAGAAAACAAAAACTAAAACGTTTGAACATTTATAACCAAACTTCACAGATGTGCTACCCAATTAAAGTAAAAAATGCGAGGAGCGATATAATTTAAGGTCATGGCTGCGTTAGCTGTTTTGTTCTCAAAATACGCAGGAATATATCAGTAGTTATTCCACTATTTAATTATTAGATATAAAGCAGCTGTGTTATATCCTGGGAAATAAACTTTACAGAATCGTGGAAAGGTTTAAAAATTAAATGAAAAGAAATTTTCTGGATCTTCTGAATCTTTTCTCTAAGGTGTAATGTACAGTATATTTGCATCATTGTATATAATTGGAAATATATAAGAAATTTAAATCAAGGAATTACCTGGATGAGTGATAAAAGGTGTCGAGGTGTTCCTTGATAACGAAAATTTATACTAAAAAGGGTTTAACTTAGTAGGGTGGCTAAAAAGGCCGTATCTGTGAACATTTCTTTATGCAAGAGTTTGCAGAAGACAAATGAGCAAATTGAATTTAACATGAAAGCTGACAATATCTATAATGTAATTCCATTATTTTACTCAGTATTACATGTATAAGCACCAAGCACTTCAGGGATGATAGGTTAGCTTTAAATCCTTTATGTATGAACATTAAGTAGGGTTTTCTTTTTTACTTTTACTGCTACCTACTTACAATAAGTAGAGGAAGTGTACTATTTAAAAGTGAAAATATAGTTAAACCAAATTATCATTTAAGTTCCCATCTTGCAAAGATATTACAATTTTCCTAAACATCCTTATTCAAATGATTCTTTACATGAAAAATTTTCTCAAACTATCTCTTACGGTTTTAATTATTTTATCATATGTTTTAGACATTTTCATGGCAAATGAAATTTTCGGGTGTTTCTAAAATTTTCTGAAGTAGCCTATCAGTCCTCTTTATTCTGAATGACTTGTATAACTGGTAAACTGTAAGAGATTCACAAATTCGTATTTTAAATAAATAATGTAGATCATGCTAAAGTAGAAAATATCTTTTTGTGTAGTTAAACATTTCTGTAATACTACTTATTATTAGTGTGCATTTTCCAATAATACTTTTCTCAAACAGGAAATCGTTATTCGCGTTTTCATCCATTAGTCATGCAAAGAGAATTGAATTGCAAAACTGTCACATAACGACTAGCTTTTAGAACAATTGGCTATCACTTAATCCTTCTGTATTCACCTATTAGCATTGTACCTGCAAGGAAATGTGCAAATAAATTATTTCTACAAATGTTTCTTTCTTTTAACATGAAGGAGATATAAGAATAAGGCCTTTTAAAAATATATTTTGCAAACGAGAGTAGAGAAAGTAATGTGAGTGCAACACATAATATTTTTATGCCTTGGAATAGATGTTCTTCCCGTATGATTTTAACCGAAGTGATATTTTCCGGACGTCGTTATTGCTATCATCAAATCAAATACAAGGGATCGTGAAGTTGGAAAGCGATATATCGAACAGCAGTTTGTAGATATATCGACAGCCATCGGCACTACGGATTTGTCGGGGCAACACCAGTTTCACATCCGCTCTTCGAAAATCAACACGCGCAAATAAATACTTGATTTCGTTCAATTTTTAAAGAAGAGGAGAAAAGAAATTCTGAGAATTGTGAAACCTGTGAAAAGGGGAAGATATTTCTCTGCAATTATCATAGAAACATTTTTGTAGAAATTCCCTTTTTCTCCTTTCTCCAGTCCTCTTATGGAATCAAAAAACAAAATATCACGATTAAAAGCCACATACTTTTGTAATATATTTTTAATTTTTGTAATAGACTTCTTTCCGATTTTCTGGAGGTTTTATATCTGAGATAATGTGTGGTTTTATTTAAGACGTTTAGGTAAATTTTTTTACAAAATCTGAAAATTCAAAATTACTCTTCATTGTACAGTTTTTGTAAATCATTAATACCGTTAATCTGTTGTACTGATGTAACATAAATGCAACAAAATTTCCTTCATGACCCAAACGTAGATCTGTTAACAGGGACTGAGTTGCATTTGCAAATCTCACAATTACTGCATTTGGGGCAGTTTGAACAGTTGGTATTTATCCGAAATTTCCTTTTTTAAATATGTTCGCGCGCACACACTTTCTCTCTCTCACTCTGGCTCTCTCTCTCTCTCTCACACACACACACACACACACACACACACACACACACACACACACACACACATACACAAATGGATATATTTAAAGTTTTTCATTCTGGATCGTGATTTCCAGTGAAATCAGGATAAGTAATTTTTGTGGACTATAGAATTTCTGCTACTTTATAGGTTAGCAAAACAGATGGTTTTGCGGTAGTGTGCAAATATAGCTTTCAGGAAATCTCTTGTCCGTAGGCAAATGCTAGAGTGGTTTCCTATCTGCCACGATTTCTTTTCCGTTTCCCTTTCACTTCATTTCCTTCATATCCTTCGTTGCATAGCCTCCACGGCATAGGACGGTGTCGAATTGATGGAAAACTCCCTGTGGATACAATGAGAGCCGATAGTTCTTCGCGCTCTCTATAGTTAGCTCTAGTAGTGGAACGGATCTTCCAGCTTGGAACTGTTGGAGACTTCCTCGTGTATCTGTACCCAATAACCTCCTGGCTCATTCATTCCATTCCTTCTTCCTGGGAGTTAGTAGCCACAATAGATTAATGCAGGTAGCAGTGTGTTAGGTGTCCCCCTCCCTCCCACCCTTCCTCTCTCTCTCTCTCTCTCTCTCTCTCTCTCTCTCTCTCTCTCTCTCTCTCTCTCTCTCTCTCTCTCTCTCTCTCTCTCTCTCTCTCTCTAATTATACATTTACACGTTTTCAGTTTAGGCATAAGGCAGCTAAAAGTGAAACACAGATTTTTAATAAGCGGTCCCTAACTTACCACTGTAAATTTCATGCCCTTTGCACGGTCATCAGACTAAAAAGGAATGGCAATTTATCACTTTCAAAGATAACAAGTATTTGAAAATTCAAACCAGTAGCCAATAATATCTCTGAAATGGTTAAAACCACAAAACAGTTTTGTTTGAGATAAGTTGAGTGCGCTTTAATGAAATTATACTGCATTATCTTCAGAATGAAAAACTATTTGATGACTATTACCAGAAAATTCAAAATAAACATTTTGCTGGCCTTAAATATGGTACTTTAACCAAAATCCTTAGGAGTCATCCTTGAGGAAAAGAATTAACGTACATTGCTGCACGTGAAGGGTAGCTTGGGTGGATTTTATTGAAAATTTTCCTACCGCATATTTGGCAGATGCTGAATTTACATACCAAGTTTGTTATTTTAACCAACCTTTCGATTTTGTGTTATGCTGATTAAAGACAGATATACATACACACGAACACTCATTAATTCTTTCAGAATAGAAAGAATACGGATGAATCTAACCGAAAAAAGTCTCTCCCCTTCCGACAGGAATTGAAATAAAAATCAAAACTTATTAACAGAGACAATTGTTAAGATTGTTTCACCTGAAATGCATATTAAAGTTGTAAATATAACTTTAGATAGAATGAGCTATAAAAGAACGCAAAACTGACTCTTTTTTAATCCTTGGGTATGCAGCTCTACAGTTTTTGCTTGAATAAAACATTTACAAGTTGAAAACAAATGATAAACTGACTTAGGGTCAGTGCCTCGCTTGGTCACGTAATTGCCACAAAAAGAGAAAGGACTGAGGGCGGTCTGCAAGGAGGACGGCATTAGAGCTTCTTGTGTTGGATTCGGATTGTAAATAACCGCCACTGCCTAAGCCTTTCCTTGCAACAGCGGTCCCAAGAGACGCTTCATTACAACAGGGTTACTGGAACAATCCGATTACTTCTACTCTGTGCGAACATCGTGATCTGTTGGACCGGTCGTGAATATTGGGTAAGGACTTCAAACACCTAGAAGCGTTTCACGAGCAGTTTGTGACTCGCTCGTAACTTTATGATTCACACACTCACTTCACTGTAATGTTTTTGGTTACATGGACTATTACCCAACACAGTGGCTCCGTTGTAGAGTTTGAGGTTCCGGTTTCGATACCCATCGAGTACCACTCTGATCTTGTGTTTTCCTTGGTCGATACGTAAATATTAGAGAGGTTTCTTTTCTAAAACGATTTCTCTTTTATTGTTTCCTTCTCCTCTTTCAGGTGTGCTAGGTTTCGTGCATATAGCGGTGCCATACACTCTGTATGTAGGTACCTCAGTGGACATTAGAAGGTCGCTTGGTCACGGGTCGTTCATCGCCCTCTCTGAACGAGTTTTCCGAGCCTGGAACTGTTACAGACTCTACAGTATCTCTGTGGCCTATAACCTCCTGTGGTTCTCTCGCATCACCTCTTCCTCCTAAACAATGACTGATTGAGAGAAGTGACCAATTTGAGAGAAGACATATTTGAATGTGAATTCATCACGAAATGTGCTTTGTCAAATTAATCGTATTAATTGCACTACTTCTCTACCATCTACTTATAATAAGTGGTGGACGAACTGCATTGCAAGAAACTCACATATCAAGAATGCTCCAGGAATGCATATTTTCAAGAACCCTAAATAAAGAAGGTATTTTCATTCTCTCTACAACTTAATATTGCGCAGAGGAACTATTAAAATCCACCCAAACTTTTGACATCTAGATCTCATTAATAATACACGTTTTAAGTTGCAGAAAATCAAAATATTCTTAGAGAAAGATATGGGTGTGTGTGCGTGTTTATATATGAACACCTTCAATAAAAAACTAAAAGTTGGTTAAATATTCTATTTAGTGTATGTTCAACAAATTATAAGCATGCGACACGAAGGTTTTTTTTTTTTTGAGAATCCTCAAACTTAAACCACTCTTTACGTAGAAAATATTTGGTTGCTTTTAAAGAGCCCAGTGCAGAGATCTTATCCCAGAGCAGTAAAACTAGCCACGCTTCAATATAGAGGTTGGTGAAACATGAGTTATCTGAATGGTTAAATGCTATATTTTCGTCAAATCTTTGTTCTGAAGCAAACAGGATGGTATCGAATTTATTGCCGCCGTTGAATACGGAATGTATCTGTGCAGATTCCGCTGGACTGTTACGCGTTGGGAAGAAACGAATCCTTTGGTAGATAAAGAACAAGGCAAAAGCTGTTATTCAGAAGTCTCTTCCAATATCGAGCACTGGTTTTCGTGATAAATATTGGAATATCAGCTTTATAATTATAATAATAGACCAGAATAAATTGTGTTATATTATAATTATTAGTATCAATGTTGCTTTATAAATCTGGATGAGTCTGGCCAAAAGACATGCTTAACAGGTTACTAGATTATTGTTATTATTATTATTATTATTATTATTATTATTATTATTATTATTATTATTATTATTATTATTATTATTATTATTATTATTATTATTATTATTATTATTATTATTATTATTATTATTATTATTATTATTATTATTATTATTATTATTATTATTATTATTATTATTATTATTATTATTATTATTATTATTATTATTATTATTATTATTATTATTATTATTATTATTATTATTATTATTATTATTATTATTATTATTATTATTATTATTATTATTATTATTATTATTATTATTATTATTATTATTATTATTATTATTATTATTATTATTATTATTATTATTATTATTATTATTATTATTATTATTATTATTATTATTATTATTATTATTATTATTATTATTATTATTATTATTATTATTATTATTATTATTATTATTATTATTATTATCATTATTATTATCATTATTATTATTATCATTATTATGATTATCATTATTATGATTATCATTATTATGATTATCATTATTACTATTATCATTATTATAATCATTATCATTATCATTATCATTATCATTATGATGATTATTATTATGATGATTATTATTATTATGATGATTATTATTATTATGATGATTATTATTATTATGATGATTATTATGATGATGATTATTATTGTGATGATGATGATGATTATTATTATTATTATTATTATTATTATTATTATTATTATTATTATTATTATTATTATTATTATTATTATTATTATTATTATTATTATTATTATTATTATTATTATTATTATTATTATTATTATTATTATTATTATTATTATTATTATTATTATTATTATTATTATTATTATTATTATTATTATTATTATTATTATTATTATTATTATTATTATTATTATTATTATTATTATTATTATTATTATTATTATTATTATTATTATTATTATTATTATTATTATTATTATTATTATTATTATTATTATTATTATTATTATTATTATTATTATTATTATTATTATTATTATTATTATTATTATTATTATTATTATTATTATTATTATTATTATTATTATTATTATTATTATTATTATTATTATTATTATTATTATTATTATTATTATTATTATTATTATTATTATTATTATTATTATTATTATTATTATTATTATTATTATTATTATTATTATTATTATTATTATTATTATTATTATTATTATTATTATTATTATTATTATTATTATTATTATCATTATTATTACTATTATTATCCGCTTACTATAAAAAACCTACTACTGCTGCTACTACTGCTGCACCCGCGCCATGGCTCAGTGGTTAGACCGCTTGGCTCTCACCAAGGCGGCCCGGGTTCGTACCCAGGCGACCGCAAAGTGAGAATTGTGGTGGACAACATGGCGCTGGGCGGGTTTTCTCCGGGACCTCCGGTTCCCCCGCCATCTCATTCCACCGGTGCTCCATCTTCATTTCATGTATCACCAGTGTCACCGCCTGCGGTGCCATATGTAGTAAAAGCGGGCGTTAAACACTACACACACACACACGCACGCACACACACACACTATTACTACTGTTACTACCATTATAGCTACTACTACTATTACTGCTAATACCACTTTTACTACTAATGCTACTACTACCATTACTGCTGCTACCACTGCCGCTACTACTGCTGCTACTACTACTATTACTGCTACTACTCCTACTACTACTTTTTTTAGTAAGGGAAAAATCCTCTTGGAAACCACTATGCGTGGTGAGTTGGATTTCTACCAACTAAAAAACCCTTACTCTCACAGCAGACCATACTGGAGCTGCAATGATTGCATCTCTTCATTATGGCAGCTATAATTCAGGTCACCATCTTAGTTGGACAATATGCAGGAGATCAATCTGCGAAGGAGAAGTAGAAGTACTTAGGGCAGCATCCTTTCTGCTCGCTCCTTAGTTGACATGATAGCCCTGGCCAGTTGTTGCACTATATCCCAGGATTGTTTGCTCTGCAGCATGGTGATGCCTAGGTTCTTAGTTGTGAGCGTTGCAATTAGTTTACTATACGCCTCTCTGCGCAGACCGTCCCATCGCGGGCAGATATAGAAGGTGTGTTCTGCAGAATCCTCAGAGGTACAGTAGTCGTAGGTGGTGGAATCACTTTTTCCCATGCTAAAGGCGTAATTCTTAAATCGCCCATGGCCTGTCAGAATCTGCGTAAGGAAATAATCCAGGTTTCTATGTTTGCAGCGCAACCATGGGCGCACATCGGGTATCAACCGTTTATTCCATTGGCCTACAATGGTGGTTGCTGTCCATCGCGCTTGCCATTGCGCAATCATGCGGTCTCTGATCAGGTGTTTAACGTCAAGAGATTGGCAGGTATATGGGTCACTAAGTAGCTGACGTTTTTTAACCAGCAGGTCAATTGGGAGGGCCCCACTCACAACCTGTAATGCCCTATTGGAAACAGTTCGATTGGCCCAAATTGAGCGCAGAAGCACTTTTCTTTGCACACGTTCTATCATAGTGGCGTATTTCTTACTGTTGAGGGCTGTGTACCAGATTGGTGCAGCATAGAGCAGAATAGGATATACTACACCGCACAACATTTGGCGCTTCATGGACCGCGGACCACCAATATTGGGCATGAGTCGGGCAAGTTGGGAGGCCTTTTCTTCCGCTTTCTTGGTCACACTTTTAATGTGCTCGCCAAAGCTGAGGTGTTCATCCAGCATGACTCCCAAGTATCGGATAGCCTTTAGTGGTATTATCAGTGTGTGCGTTAGCATAAAGGAAATGTGTGCACGCTGCCTAGGACCCTTCAGAATGACTGCCTAAGTTTTCTGTGGTGCTAATTCGAACCAGTGATAGGTCATCCTACTATCAATACGTAGCAATGATTCATTAGTGCGATATATTAGATCTTGCACGTCCTCCGCACCAACAAGTAGTGCCAAGTCGTCCGCAAACGCAACTTGGTGTACACCTTCAGGAAGCTGCAACCGGAGAATTCCATCATAAAGGATGTTCCACAAAGTAGGCCCAAGAATGGAACCCTGAGGCACACCGGCTGTGATAGAAAGCTTATGCTTATCAATGAGTATCGTCCTTGCATGAAAATAAGATGTCAATATATTTAACAGGTATGGCGAGATGTTTCTTTGTCTAAGACACTGGAGGATAAGGCTCCAGGAGACGGTATTAAACGCGTTGCGTACAACTAAGGTCAGTAAGACGGCCCATTTCCCACGCAAGTCGTCTCTAATCCTAAGCACAGCCGCAATAGCCTGTATAGTAGAGCGGCCTTTCCTGGGCCCGTATTGCTTATCGGAGAAGCCGCCGCTAGCCAAGATCTTCCTTTCCAATCGGAGTTTGAGCAGTCCTTCAAACGACTTACTGAGTGTGTTCAACAGACATAGTGGCCTATATGCAGAAGACTCTAATGGAGATTTCACTCCCTTCAGGAGGAAGACCACCTTAGCACACTTCCAGATATCCGGGAAATCCTGTTGCACTATGAGCGTATTCAGCACCTCCAAAATCCAACCGGGCATCAACTTAACTGCAGCTTTGACTATTGCTGGGGTTACACCATCTATGCCAGGGCCCTTGCCTGTCTGCATTTTATTGACCACCGTGGCGAGTTCGTCCATAGTGAAGAGTTTTACAGCCATACTCCCGCCTCCTACGTCCAAGGTATCCTCTCGGAAAGGGAATAAGGCAGTCGCTATCTCTTTCTTGCGGGCGGTGCTCAGATTCACAGGCAGGTGATTTATGAATCTCCCACTAACAATCTTGTAGTCAGCACCCAACTGTCATTGTTCAACTCATCACAGAGATTTCTCCAGCTCTTACATTTAGATTGGAATATGAGGCGAGATAACTGCCGTCTGCAACGTTTATAGGCCTCCCTCCTTGTCTCCAGCTCGTCGGAACCCGGGTGCCATCGAACGAGGCGAGACATGATACTCCGCTTCTGAATACAAGTAGCTCATTCCACCTCAATCTCACTATTCCACCAACATAGTTCTCGATAGTTGCGTGCTTTAGACCGCTTTATCTGGCTTAGCTCACAGCATTTCTTTAAGACTCGTCTACTACTATTACTACCATTAATGCTGCTACTACTAATAATACTGCTGCTGCTACTGCTACTACTACTACTACTACTAATACTACTACTACTCCTGCTGCTGCTGAGACCACTCTTTCTGCTACTAACCCAACTGCTACTACAGCTACTACTACCATGGCTACTATCGCTACTACTACTGCTACTACTACTGCTGCTACTACTACCATTAGCAGTCCCACAATGGTATGCACAGCATGCAGTGGTTTTTTAGTTGGTGAAAATCCAAGCCGCAAGTTTGTGTCATTGTCGGAGTTTCCACTGCATAAACAAAAATACAAACCTATCACCACTACTACTGCTGCTGCTACCACTCCCAATATTATTATAGCTGCTGCTGCCACTACTAATATTACTATCGCTGCTACTACAATTGGTGCTGCTGCTGCTGCTACTACTAATATTACTATTGCTGATACTACTATTACTGCTGCTGCTGCTAATTCTAATATTGCTATTACTGCTGCTGCTACCACTCCCAATACTATTATAGCTGCTGCTGCCACTAATAATATTACTATTGCTGCTACTACTATTGCTGCTGCTGCTGCTACTACTAATATTACTATTGCTCTTACTACTATTACTGCTGCTGCTGCTACTTCTAATATTGCTATTACTGCTGCTGCTTCTACTCCTAATATTATTATTGGTGCTACAACTATTATTGCTGCTATTACTACAATTGCTGCTGCTGCTACTGCTGCTACTACTAATATTACTATCGCTGCTACTACTATTGGTGCTGCTGCTACTACTAATATTACTATTGCTGCTATTACTATTGCTGCTACTGCTGCTACTACTAACATTACTATTGCTGCTATTACTATTACTGCTGCTGCTACTTCTAATATTGCTATTACTGCTGCTGCTTCTACTCCTAATATTACTATTGGTGCTACAACTATTATTGCTGCTATTAATACAATTGCTGCTGCTGCTGCTACTACTAATATTACTATTGCTGCTACTAATATAGCTGCCGCTACTACTAATATTACTATTGCTGCTACTACTATTGCTGAGGTTTCTACTAATAATGTTACTATTGCTGCTACTACTATTGCTGCTGCTACTATTGCTGCTACTACTATTGCTGCTACTACTATTGCTGAGGTTTCTACTAATAATATTACTATTGCTGCTACTACTATTGCTGCTGCTACTAATAATATTACTATCGCTGCTACTACTATTGGTGCTTCTGCTGCTACTACTAATATTACTATTGCTGCTACTACTATTGCTGCTGCTGCTGCTACTACTAATATTACTATTGCTGCTACTACTATTACTGCTGCTGCTTCTACTCCTAATATTACTATTGGTGCTACTACTATTACTGCTGCTACTACTACAATTGCTGCTGCTGCTGCTGCTACTTCTGATATTACTATTGCTGCTACCACTATTGCTGCTACTACTATTGCTGCTGCTGCTACTACTAATGTTACTATTGCTGCTACTACTATTGCTGCTGCTGCTACTACTAATGTTACTATTGCTGCTACTACTATTGCTGCTGCTGCTACTACTAATGTTACTATTGCTGCTACCACTATTGCTGCTGCTACTACTAATGTTACTATTGCTGCTACCACTATTGCTGCTACCACTATTGCTGCTGCTGCTACTACTAATGTTACTATTGCTGCTACTACTATTGCTGCTGCTGCTACTACTAATATTACTATTGCTGCTACTACTATTGCTGCTGCTGCTACTACTAATGTTACTATTGCTGCTACTACTATTGCTGCTACTGCTGCTACTACTAATATTCCTATTGCTGCTACTACTATTACTGCTGCTGCTTCTACTCCTAATATTACTATTGGTGCTACTACTATTACTGCTGCTACTACTACAATTGCTGCTGCTGCTACTTCTGATATTACTATTGCTGCTACTACTATTGCTGCTACTACTATTGCTGAGGTTTCTACTAATAATGTTACTATTGCTGTTACTACTATTGCTGCTGCTACTATTGCTGCTACTACTATTGCTGCTACTACTATTGCTGAGGTTTCTACTAATAATATTACTATTGCTGCTACTGCTACTTCTAATATTGCTATTACTGCTGCTGCTTCTACTCCTAATATTACTATTGGTGCTACAACTATTATTGCTGCTATTAATACAATTGCTGCTGCTGCCGCTACTACTAATATTACTATTGCTGCTACTACTATTGCTGAGGTTTCTACTAATAATGTTACTATTGCTGCTACTACTATTGCTGCTGCTACTACTAATATTACTTTCGCTGCTACTACTATTGGTGCTTCTGCTGCTACTACTAATATTACTATTGCTGCTACTACTATTGCTGCTGCTGCTGCTACTACTAATATTACTATTGCTGCTACTACTATTGCTGCTGCTACTATTGCTGCTACTACTATTGCTGCTACTACTATTGCTGAGGTTTCTACTAATAATATTACTATTGCTGCTACTGCTACTTCTAATATTGCTATTACTGCTGCTGCTTTTACTCCTAATATTACTATTGGTGCTACTACTATTACTGCTGCTACTACTACAATTGCTGCTGCTGCTGCTACTTCTGATATTACTATTGCTGCTACTACTATTGCTGCTACTACTATTGCTGAGGTTTCTACTAATAATGTTACTATTGCTGCTACTACTATTGCTGCTGCTACTATTGCTGCTACTACTATTGCTGCTACTACTATTGCTGAGGTTTCTACTAACAATATTACTATTGCTGCTACTGCTACTTCTAATATTGCTATTACTGCTGCTGCTTCTACTCCTAATATTACTATTGGTGCTACTACTATTACTGCTGCTACTACTACAATTGCTGCTGCTGCTGCTACTTCTGATATTACTATTGCTGCTACTACTATTGCTGCTACTACTATTGCTGAGGTTTCTACTAATAATGTTACTATTGCTGCTACTACTATTGCTGCTGCTACTATTGCTGCTACTACTATTGCTGCTACTACTATTGCTGAGGTTTCTACTAATAATATTACTATTGCTGCTACTGCTACTTCTAATATTGCTATTACTGCTGCTGCTTCTACTCCTAATATTACTATTGGTGCTACAACTATTATTGCTGCTATTAATACAATTGCTGCTGCTGCCGCTACTACTAATATTACTATTGCTGCTACTACTATTGCTGAGGTTTCTACTAATAATGTTACTATTGCTGCTACTACTATTGCTGCTGCTACTACTAATATTACTATCGCTGCTACTACTATTGGTGCTTCTGCTGCTACTACTAATATTACTATTGCTGCTACTACTATTGCTGCTGCTGCTGCTACTACTAATATTACTATTGCTGCTACTACTATTACTGCTGCTGCTTCTACTTCTAATATTACTATTGCTGCTACTACTATTACTGCTGCTACTACTACAATTGCTGCTGCTGCTGCTGCTACTTCTGATATTACTATTGCTGCTACTACTATTGCTGCTACTACTATTGCTGAGGTTTCTACTAATAATGTTACTATTGCTGCTACTACTATTGCTGCTGCTACTATTGCTGCTACTACTATTGCTGAGGTTTCTACTAATAATATTACTATTGCTGCTACTACTATTGCTGCTACTACTATTGCATCTGCTACTAATAATATTACTATTGCTGCTACTACAATTGCTGCTGCTACTAATAATATTCCTATTGCTGCTACTACTATTGCTGAGGTTTCTACTAATAATATTACTATTGCTGCTACTACTATTGCTACTGCTGCTATTAATAATATTACTATTCCTGGTACTACTATTGCTGCTGCTGATATTACTAATGTTATTATTGCTGCTGCTGCTACTAATAATATTACTATTGCTGCTACTACTATTGCTGCCGCTGCTACTACTCATGTCACTATTGCTGCTACTACTACTGCTGCTGCTGCTACTACTAATGTTACTATTGTTGCTACTACTAATGTTACTATTGCTGCTACCACTATTGCTGCTGCTGCTACTACTAATGTTACTATTGCTGCTACTACTCATGTCACTATTGCTGCTACTACTACTGCTGCTGCTGCTACTACTAATGTTACTATTGCTGCTACTACTAATGTTACTATTGCTGCTACTACTAATGTTACTATTGCTGCTACTACTAATGTTACTATTGCTGCTACTACTATTGCTGCTGCTACTACTATTGTTACTATTGCTGCTACTACTAATGTTACTATTGCTGTTCCTACTAATGTTACTATTGCTGCTACTACTCATGTCACTATTGCTGCTACTACTACTGCTGCTGCTGCTACTACTAATGTTACTATTGCTGCTGCTACTACTATTGCTGCTGCTACTACTACTAATATTACTATTCTGCTACTACAATTGCTACTATTGCTGCTACTACTATTGCTGCTGCTACTACTAATGTTACTATTCTGCTACTACAATTGTTACTATTGCTGCTGCTGCTACTACTAATATTACTATTGCTGCTACTAGTGTTGGTGCCGCTGCTGCTACTATTGTTACTACTGCTGCTACCACTATTGCTGCTGCTACTACTATTGCTGCTGCTACTACTATTGCTGCTGCTACTACTACTAATATTACTATTCTGCTACTACAATTGTTACTATTGCTGCTGCTGCTACTACTAATATTACTATTGCTGCTACTAGTGTTGGTGCCGCTGCTGCTACTATTGTTACTACTGCTGCTACCACTATTGCTGCTAGTGCTGCTGCTGCTACTTCTGATATTACTATTGCTGCTGCTGCGGCTGCTAATGCTACTATTGCTGCACATATGATTCTTACAGGGGTTTTTTAGTTGGTAGGAATCCAACTCGCCAGAGGCGTCTTTCGTAAGATTTTTCCCCTGTTATAAAAAAGAAAAAAAAAGAAAAACTATTGCTGCTGCTTATACTACTCCTAATATTATTATTGCTGCTGCTGATATTACTAATATTACCATTGCTACTAATAATACTATTGCTGCTGCTACTACTACTAATGTTACTATTGCTGCTACTACTATTACTACCGCTGCTACTACTAATATTACTATTTCTGCTACTATTATTGCTGCTGCTGCTACTACTAGTGTTACTGTGTCTGCTACTACTATTACTGCCACTGTTACTACTAATATTAATATAGGTGCTACAAGTACTATTGCTGCTGCTTTTATTACTAATGCTGCTACTACACCTAATATTATTATTGCTTCGGCTGCTAATACTACAATTGCTGCTGCTGCTACTACTAGTGTTACTGTGTCTGCTACTACTATTACTGCCACTGTTACTACTAATATTACTATAGCTTCTACTATTATTGCTGCTGCTGCTACTACTAGTGTTACCGTGTCTGCTACTACTATTACTGCCACTGTTACTACTAATATTAATATAGGTGCTACAAGTACTATTGCTGCTGCTTTTATTACTAATGCTGCTACTACACCTAATATTATTATTGCTGCGGCTGCTAATACTACAATTGCTGCTGCTGCGGCTGCTAATACTACAATTGCTGCTGCTGCTACTACTCCTAATATTACTATTGCTGCTGCTGCGGCTGCTAATATTGCTATTGGTGGTACAACTACTATTGCTGCTGCTATTACTACTATTGCTACTGCTGCTACTACTCCTTATATTAATTTTGCTGCTGCTGATTTTACTAATATTAACATTGCTGCTACTACTATTGCTGCTCCTGCTGCTGCTACTACTGCTACTATTACTATTGGTGTTACTAAAATTGCTGCTGCTACTACTCCTATTTCTACTGCTGCTAATACTCCTAATATTATTATTGCTGCTGCTGCTACTAATACTATTACCGCTTCTGCTGCTACTGCTCCTAATTTTATTATTGCTGCTGCTACTTCTAATATTATTATTGGTGCTACAACTACTATTGCTGCTGCTATTACTACTATTGCTACTGCTACTACTGATATTACTATTGCTGCTATTACTATTGCTGCTGCTACTACTTATATTAGTATTGCTGCTACTACTATTGCTGCCGCTGCTACTACTATTGCTGCTGCTGCTGCTACTACTATTGCTGCCGCTACTACTAATATTACTATTGCTGTTACTACTATTGCTGCTACTACTATAGCTGCTGCTGCCACTACTAATATTACAATTGCTGCTATTGCTGCTGCTGCTGCTACTAATGTTACTATTGCTGCTACTACTATTGCTGCTGCTGCTACTAATAATATAACTATTTCTGCTACTACTATTGCTGCCGCTGCTACTACTATTGCTGCTGCTGCTACTTCTGATATTACTATTGCTGCTACTACTATTGCTGCTACTACTGTTGCTGAGGTACTACTAATAATATTACTATTGCTGCTACTACTATTGCTGCTACTACTACTGCTGCTACTACTAATAATATTACTATTGCTGCTGCTACTATTGCTGCCACTGCTACTAATTTTGCTGCTGCTGCTACTTCTGAGGTTACTATTGCTGCTAATACTATTGCTGCTACTACTGTTGCTGCCGCTGCTACTACTAATAATGCCATTGCTGCTACTACTATTGCTGCCACTGCTATTACTAATGTTACTATTGCTGCTACTCCTAATATTAGTATTGGTGCTGCTGCTACTACTATTGCTGCTGCTGCTACTACTAATATTTCTATTGCTGCTGCTGCTACTACTAATGTTACTATTGCTGCTACCACTATTGTTGCTGCTGCTACTACTAATATTACTATTGGTGCTGCTGCTACTGTTGCTGCTGCTGCTACTTCTCCTAGTATTATTATTGCTGCTCCTGATATTACTAATATTACCATTGCTGCTACTACTATTGCTGCTGCTATTACTACTATTGCTGCTGCTGCTACTACTCCTAATATTATTAATGCTGCTGCTGCTGATATTACTAATATTACCATTACTGCTACTACTATTGCTGCTGCTATTACTACTATTGCTGCTCCTGCTGCTGCTACTACTCCTACTATTACTATTTGTGTTACTACTATTGCTGCTGCTATTACTACCATTGCTACTGCTGCTACAACTCCTAATATGATTATTCCTGCTGCTGATATTACTAATATTACTATTGCTTCTACTACTATTGCTGCTGCTGCTGCTGCTGCTGCTACTACTATTGCTGCTGCTGCTACTACTATTGCTGCTCCTGCTGCTGCTACTACTCCAACTATTACTATTGGTGTTACTACTATTGCTGCTGCTATTACTACTATTGCTGTTGCTGCTGCTACTACTCCTAATATTATTATTCCTGCTGCTGATATTACTAATATTACTATTGCTGCTACTAGTATTGCTGCTGCTACTACTCCTAATATTATTATTGCTGCTGCTGATATTACTAATATTACTATTGCTGCTACTACTATTGCTGCCGCTGCTACTAATAGTACTACTGTTGCTGCTGCTGCTGTTAATGCTACTATTGTTGCTGCTGCTACTACTCCTAATAGTATTATTGGTGCTGCTGATGTTACTAATATTACTATTGGTGCTACTATTATTGCTGCCGCTGCTACCAATAATGTCACTGTTGCTGCTACTACTATTACTGCCGCTGCTACTACTAATATTACTATTGCTGCTGCTGCGGTTGCTAATGCCACTATTGCTGCTGCTACTACTCCTAATATTATTATTGCTGCTGCTGATATTATTAATATTACTATTGCTGCTAGTACTATTGCTGCTGCTGCTACTAATAATATTGCTATTGCTGCTACTAGTATTGCTGCCACTGCTACTACTGTTGCTATTGCTGCTACCACTATTGCTGCTTCTGCTGCTGCTGCTACTACTAATATTACTATTTCTGCTAGTACTATTGCTGCTGCTACTAATAATATTACTATTGCTGCTACTAGTGTGCTGCCGCTGCTACTACTATTGTTACTATTGCTGCTACTGCTGCTGCTGCTACTTCTAATATTACTATTGCTGCTGCTGCGGCTGCTAATGCTACTATTGCTGCTTCTGCTGCTGCTGCTAATACTAATATTACTATTGCTGCTACTACTATTGCTGCCGCTGCTACTACTATTGCTGCTGCTGCTAACACTATTGCTGCTCCTGCTGCTGCTGCTGCTGCTACTAATGTTACTATTGCTGCTACTACTATTGCTGCTGCTCCTACTACTAATATTACTATTGCTGCTATTACTATTGCTGCTGCTATTACTACTATTGCTGCTCCTGCTGCTGCTGCTACTACTCCTACTATTACTATTGGTGTTACTACTATTGCTGCTGCTATTACTACTAATGCTACTGCTGCTACAACTCCTAATATTATTATTCCTGCTGCTGATATTACTAATATTACTATTGCTTCGACTACTATTGCTGCTGCTGCTGCTGCTGCTACTACTATTGCTGCTCCTGCTGCTGCTACTACTCCTACTATTACTATTGGTGTTACTACTATTGCTGCTGCTATTACTACTATTGCTGCTGCTGCTACTACTCTTATTATTATTCCTGCTGCTGATATTACTAATATTACTATTGCTACTACTACTATTGCTGCTGCCACCACTCCTAATATTATTATTGCTGCTGCTGATATTACTTATATTATTTTTTCTGCTACCACTATTGCTGCTGCTGCTATTACTACTATTGCTGCTGCTACTACTCCTAAATTTATTATTGCTGCTGCTGATATTACTAATATTACTATTGCTGCTACTACTATTGCTGCCGCTGCTACTAATAGTACTACTGTTGCTGCTGCTGTTAATGCTACTATTGTAGCTGCTGCTGCTACTCCTAATAGTATTATTAGTGTAGCTGATGCTACTAATATTACTATTGGTGCACTATTATTTCTCCGCTGCGACCAATAATGTTACTGTTGCTACTACTATTGCTGCTACTGCTACTACTCCTAATATTATTATTGCTGCTGCTGATATTATTAATATTACTATTGCTGCTAGTACTATTGCTGCTGCTGCTACTAATAATATTGCTATTGCTGCTACTAGTATTGCTGCCGCTGCTACTACTGTTGCTATTGCTGGTACCACTATTGCTGCTTCTGCTGCTGCTGCTACTAATAATATTACTATTGCTGCTACTAGTGTGCTGCCGCTGCTACTACAATTGTTACTATTGCTGCTACTGCTGCTGCTGCTACTTCTAATATTACTATTGCTGCTGCTGCGGCTGCTAATGCTACTATTGCTGCTTCTGCTGCTGCTGCTACTACTAATATTACTATTGCTGCTAGTACTATTGCTACTGCTGCTACTAATAATATTACTATTGCTGCTACTAGTATTGCTGCCGCTGCTACTACTATTGCTGCTGCTGCTACCACTATTGCTGCTGCTGCTGCTGCTGCTACTAATGTTACTATTGCTGCTACTACTATTGCTGCTGCTGCTACTACTAATATTACTATTGCTGCTACTACTATTACTTCCGCTGCTATTACTAACTTTGCTATTGCTGCTACTATTTTTGCTGCTACTACTATTGCTGCTGCTGCTGCGACTACCAATGTTATTATTGCTGCTACTACTATTACTGCTGCTGCTACTACTAATATTACTATTGCTGCTACAAGTACTATTGCTGCTGCTTTTACTACTATTTTTGCTGCTACTACTATTGCTGCTGCTGCTGCGACTACCAATGTTATTATTTCTGCTACTATTATTGCTGCTGCTGCTACTACTACTGTTACTGTTGCTGCTACTATTATTACTGCCACTGTTACTACTAATATTACTATTGCTGCTACAAGTACTATTGCTGCTGCTTTTACTACTATTGCTGCTACTACACCTAATATTATTATTGCTGCGGGTGCTAATACTACAATTGCTGCTGCTGCGGCTGCTAATACTACTATTGCTGCTGCTACTACTAATGATATTGCTATTGCTGCTACTACTATTGCTGCCGCTGCTACTAATATTGCTGCTGCTGCTACTTTTAAGGTTACTATTGCTGCTACTACTATTGCTGCTACTACTATTGCTGCTACTACTGTGGCTGCCACTGCTACTACTAATATTACCATTGCTGCTACTACTATTGCTGCTACTATTATTGCTGCTGCTGCTACAACTAATGTTACTATTGCTGCTACCACTATTGCTGCTGCTGCTACTACTACAATTACCATTGCTGCTACTATTATTGCTGCTGCTGCTACTACTAATGTTACTATTGCTGCTACCACTATTGCTGCTGCTGCTACTACTACAATTACCATTGCTGCTACTATTATTGCTGCTGCTGCTACTACTAATGTTACTATTGCTGCTACTACTATTGCTGCCGCTTCTACTACTACTGTTACTATTGCTGCCGCTGCTACTACTATTGTTACTATTGCTGATGCTGCTACTACTAATGTTACTATTGCTGCTGCTACTACTGCTGCTGCTGCTACTACTAATATTACTATTGCTGCTACCACTATTGCTGCGGCTGCTACTACTAATATTACCATAGATGCTACTGTTATTGCTGCTGCTGCTACTACTAATGTTATTATTGCTGCTACCACTATTGCTGCGTCTGCTACTACTAATATTACTATTGCTGCTACTACTATTGCTGCGGCTGCTACTACTAATGTTACTATTGCTGCTACTGTTATTGCTGATGCTGCTACTACTAATGTTACTATTGCTGCTACTACTAATATTACTATTGCTGCTACTGTTATTGCTGATGCTGCTACTACTAATATTACTACTATTGCTGCTGCTGCTGCTACTAATATTACTATTGCTGCTACTGTTATTGCTGATGCTGCTACTACTAATATTACTATTGCTGCTGCTACTACTGCTGCTGCTGCTACTACTAATATTACTATTGCTGCTGCTGCTACTACTCCTAAAATTATTATTGCTTCTGCTGATATTACTAATGTTACTATTGCTGCTACAACTATTGCTGCAGCTGCTACTAATAATATTACTATTGCTGCTACTACTATTGCTGCTGCTGCTGCTACTATTATTGCTGCTGCTGCTACTACTCATATTACTCTTGCTATTACTATTATTGCTGCTTCTGCGACTACTAATGTTATTATTGCTGCTACTACCTTACTGCCGCTGCTACTAATAATATTATTATTGCTAATATTACTATTGCTGCTACTGCTATTGCTGCCACTGCTACTACTAATTTTACTATTGCTGCTACTACTATTGCTGCCGCTGCTACTATTAATGTTGCTATTGCTGCCATTACTATTGCTGCCGCTGCTACTACTCATGTTACTATTGCTGCTACTACTATTGCTGCTGCTACTACTAATGTTACTATTCTGCTACTACAATTGTTACTAAATCTGCTACTACAATTGTTACTATTGCTGCTACTACTATTGCTGCTGCTACTACTAATGTTACTATTGCTGCTACTACTAATGTTATTATTGCTGCTACTACTAATGTTACTATTGCTGCTACTACTATTGCTCCTGCTACTACTAATGTTACTATCGCTGCTACTACTAATGTTACTATTGCTGCTACTACTAATGTTACTATTGCTGCTACTACTCTTGCTGCTGCTACTACTTATGTTACTATTCTGCTACTACAATTGTTACTATTGCTGCTACTACTATTGCTGCTGCTACTACTAATGTTACTATTGCTGCTACTACTAATGTTATTATTGCTGCTACTACTAATGCTGCTGCTACTACTAATGCTGCTGCTACTACTATTGCTGCTGCTACTACTAATGTTACTATTGCTGCTACTACTAATGTTACTATTGCTGCTACTACTAATGTTACTATTGCTGCTACTACTAATGTTACTATTGCTGCTACTACTATTGCTGCTGCTACTACTAATGTTACTATTGCTGCTACTACTAATGTTACTATTGCTGCTACTACTATTTCTGCAGCTACTACTAATGTTACTATTGCTGCTACTACTAATGTTACTATTGCTGCTACTACTATTGCTCCTGCTACTACTAATGTTACTATTGCTGCTACTACTAATGTTACTATTGCTGCTACTACTATTTCTGCTGCTACTACTGTTACTATTCTGCTACGACAATTGTTACTATTGCTGCTACTGCTATTGCTCCTGCTACTACTAATGTTACTATTGCTGCTACTGCTAATGTTACTATTGCTGCTGCTACTATTTCTGCTGCGACTACTAATGTTACTATTCTGCTACTACAATTGTTACTTTTGCTGCTACTACTATTGCTGCTGCTACTACTAATGTTACTATTGCTGCTACTACTAATGTTATCTTTGCTGCTACTACTAATGTTACTATTGCTGCTACTAGTAATGTTACTATTCTGCTACTACTATTGCTGCTGCTATTACTATTATTGCTACTGCTGCTACTTCTCATAATATTATTATTGCTGCTGCTGATATTACTAATATTACCATTGCTGCTACTACTATTGCTGCTGCTATTACTACTATTGCTGCTGCTGCTACTTCTCCTAGTATTATTATTGCCGCTGCTGATATTACTAATATTACCATTGCTGCTACTACTATTGCTGCTGCTATTACTACTATTGCTGCTGCTGCTACTTCTCCTAGTATTATTATTACCGCTGCTGATATTACTAATATTACCATTGCTGCTACTACCATTGCTGCTGCTATTACTACTATTGCTGCTGCTGCTGCTACTACTCCCAATATTATTATTGCTGCCGCTGATATTACTAATATTACTATTGCTGCTACTACTATTGCTGCTGCTGCTATTACTACTCTTGCTGCTGCTGCTACTGCTCCTAATATTATTATTGCTGCTGCTGATATTACTAATATTATTTTTGCTGCTACCACTATTCCTGCTGCTATTACTACTATTGCTAATGCAAAAAATACTCATAATATTACTATTGGTGCTACAACTCCTATTGCTGCTACTATTACTACTATTGCTGCTGCTGCTGCTGCTACTACACCTAATATTATTATTGCAGCTGCTGGCGCTGCTATTACTACTATTGCTGCTGCAAAAAATACTCATAATTTTACTATTGGTGCTACAACTACTATTGCTGCTGCTATAACTACTATTGCTGCTGCTGCTACTTCTAATATTACTATTGCTGCTACTACAATTGCTGCTGCTGATGCTACTTCAAATAATACTATTGGTGCTACAACTAGTATTGCTGCTGCTTTTACTACTATTGCTGCTGCTGCTGCTGCTACTTCTAATATTACAATTGCTGCTACTACAATTGCTGCTGCTGCTGCTACTTCTAATATTACTATTGGTGCTATAACTACTTTTGCGGCTGCTGCTGCTACTACTATTGCTGCTACTGCTGCTACTTCTAATATTACTATTGGTGCTATAACTACTTTTGCGGCTGCTGCTGCTGCTACTTCTAATATTACTATTGCTGCTACTGCTGCTACTTCTGATATTACTATTGGTGCTATAACTACTTTTGCGGCTGCTGCTACTTCCAATATTACTATTGCTAATACTACTATTGCTGCTTCTGCAACTACTCCTAATATTACTATTGGTGCTACAACCACTATTGCTGCTGCTAATACTACTATTGCTGCTGCAGCTACTCCTAATATTACTATTGGTGCTACAACCACTATTGGTGCTACTAATACTACTATTGCTGCTGCTGCAGCTACTCCTAATATTACTATTGGTGCTATAACTACTATTGCTGCTGCTTTTACTACTATTGCTGCTGCTGCAGCTACTCCTAATATTACTATTGGTGCTATAACTACTATTGCTGCTGCTAATACTACTATTGCTGCTGCAACTACTCCTAATATTACTATTGGTGCTACAACCACAATTGCTGCTGCTTTTACTACTATTGCTGCTGCTGCTGCTGCAGCTACTCCTAATATTACTATTGGTGCTATAACTACTATTGCTGCTGCTAATACTACTATTGCTGCTGCTGCTGCATTTACTCCCAATATTACTATTGGTTGTACAACTACTATTGCTGCAGCTATTACTACTATTGCTGCTGCTGCTGCTGCTGCAACTACTCTTAATGTTACTATTGGTGCTATAACTACTATTGCTGCTGCTAATACTACTATTGCTGCTGCGGCATCTACTCCCAATATTACTATTGGTGCTACAACCACTATTGCTGCTGATTTTACTATTATTTCTGCTCCTGCAACTACTCCTAACATTGCTATATGTGCTATACACACTATTGCTGCTGATTTTACTATTATTGCTGCTGCTGCTGCTGCAACTACTCCTAATATTGCTATTGGTGCTATACACACTATTGCTGCTGATTTTACTATTATTGCTGCTGCTGCTGCAACTACTCCTAGTATTACTATTGGAGCTATAACTACTATTGCTGCTTATTTTACTATTATTGCTGCTGCTGCAACCACTCCTAATATTGCTATTGGTGCTATCACCACTATTGCTGCTGATTTTACTATTATTGCTGCTGCTGCAACTACTCGTAATATTGCTATTGGTGCTATACACACTATTGCTGCTGATTTTACTATTATTGCTGCTGCAACTACTCCTAGTATTACTATTGGTGCTATAACTACTATTGCTGCTGATTTTACTATTATTGCTGCTGCTGCAACTACTCCTAACATTGCTATTGAAGCTATAACCACTATTGCTGCTGATTTTACTATTATTGCTGCTGCTGCAACTACTCCTAATATTGCTATTGGTCCTATGCACACTATTGCTGCTGATTTTACTATTATTGCTGCTGCTGCTGCAACTACTCCTAATATTACTATTGGTGCTATAACCACTATTGCTGCTGATTTTACTAAAATTGCTGCTGCTGCAACTACTCCTAACATTGCTATTGGTGCTATACACACTATTGCTGCTGATTTTGCTATTATTGCTGCTGCTGCAACTACTCCTTATTTTACTATTGGTGCTATAACTACTATTGCTGCTGATTTTACTATTATTGCTGCTGCTGCAACTACTCCTAATATTACTATTGGTGCTACAACCATTATTGCTGCTGATTTTACTATTATTGCTGCTGCTGCAACTACTCATAATTATACTATTGGTGCTACAACCACTATTGCTGCTGATTTTACTATTAATGCTGCTGCTGCAACTACTCCTAATATTGCTATTTGTGCTACAACCACTATTGCTGCTGGTTTTACTATTATTGCTGCTGCAACTACTCCTACTATTACTATTGGTGCTACAACTACTATTGCTGCTTCTTTTACTACTCCTAATATCTTTTTGCTGCTGCTGCTACTATTCCTAATATTATTATTGGTGCTACAACTATTATTGCTGCTATTACTACAATTGCTGCGACTGCTGCTGCTGCTACTACTAATATTACTATTGCTGCTACTAATATTGCTGCCGCTACTACTAATATTACTATTGGTGCTACTACTATTGCTGCTGCTGCTAATAATATTACTATTGCTGCTACTACTATTGCTGCTACTACTATTGCTGCTGCTACTAATAATATTACTATTGCTGCTACTACTATTGCTGCTGCTACTAATAATATTACTATTGCTGCTGCTACTAATAATATTACTATTGCTGCTACTACTATTGCTGCTGCTGCTACTACTAATTTTATTATTGCTGCTACTACAATTGCTGCTGCTACTAATAATATTACTATTGCTGCTACTACTATTGCTGAGGTTTCTACTACTAATGTTACTATTGCTGCTACTACTATTGCTTCTGCTACTACTAATAGTATTACTATTCCTGGTGCTACTATTGCTACTGGTGCTACTACTAATAATACTATTGCCGCTGCTGCTACTACTCGTAAAATTATTATTGCTGCTGCTGATATTACTAATGTTACTATTGCTGCTACAACTATTGCTGCTGCTGCTACTAATAATATTACTATTGCTGCTACAGCAATTGCTGCCGCTGCTACTACTAATGTTACTCTTGCTGCTACCACTATTGCTGAGGTTTCTACTACTAATGTTAGTATTGCTGCTACCACTATTGATGAGGTTTCTACTACTAATGTTACTATTGCTGCTACTACTATTGCTACTGCTACTACTAATAATATTACTATTCCTGGTACTACTATTGCTGCTGGTGCTACTACTAATATTACTATTGCTGCTGCTGCTACTACTCGTAAAATTATTATTGCTGCTGCTGATATTACTAATGTTACTATTGCTGCTACAACTATTGCTGCTGCTGCTACTAATAGTATTACTATTGCTGCTACAACTATTGCTGCCACTGCTACTACTAATGTTACTATTGCTGCTACCGCTATTGCTGCTACAACTATTGCTGCTGCTGCTACTAATAGTATTACTATTGCTGCTACAACTATTGCTGCTGCTACTACTAATGTTACTATTGCTGCTACCGCTATTGCTGAGGTTTCTACTACTAATGTTACTATTGCTGCTACCACTATTGCTGAGGTTTCTACTACTAATGTTAGTATTGCTGCTACTACTAATGCTACTGCTGCTACTAATAATATTACTATTGCTGCTGCTGCTACTACTCCTAAAATTATTATTGCTTCTGCTGATATTACTAATGTTACTATTGCTGCTACAACTATTGCTGCAGCTGCTACTAATAATATTACTATTGCTGCTACTACTATTGCTGCTGCTGCTACTATTATTGCTGCTGCTGCTACTACTCATATTACTCTTGCTATTACTATTATTGCTGCTTCTGCGACTACAAATGTTATTATTGCTGCTACTACCTTACTGCCGCTGCTACTAATAATATTATTATTGCTAATATTACTATTGCTGCTACTACTATTGCTGCCACTGCTACTACTAATTTTACTATTGCTGCTACTACTATTGCTGCTGCTGCTACTATTAATGTTGCTATTGCTGCCAATACTATTGCTGCCGCTGCTACTACTCATGTTACTATTGCTGCTACTACTATTGCTGCTGCTACTACTAATGTTACTATTCTGCTACTACAATTGTTACTAAATCTGCTACTACAATTGTTACTATTGCTGCTACTACTATTGCTGCTGCTCCTACTAATGTTACTATTGCTGCTACTACTAATGTTATTATTGCTGCTACTACTAATGTTACTATTGCTGCTACTACTATTGCTCCTGCTACTACTAATGTTACTATCGCTGCTACTACTAATGTTACTATTGCTGCTACTACTAATGTTACTATTGCTGTTACTACTCTTGCTGCTGCTACTACTAATGTTACTATTCTGCTACTACAATTGTTACTATTGCTGCTACTACTATTGCTGCTGCTACTACTAATGTTACTATTGCTGCTACTTCAAATGTTATTATTGCTGCTACTACTAATGCTGCTGCTACTACTAATGCTGCTGCTACTACTATTGCTGCTGCTACTACTAATGTTACTATTCTGCTACTACAATTGTTACTATCGCTGCTACTACTAATGTTACTATTGCTGCTACTACTAATGTTATTATTGCTGCTACTACTAATGCTGCTGCTACTACTAATGCTTCTGCTACTACTATTGCTGCTGCTACTACTAATGTTACTATTGCTGCTACTACTAATGTTACTATTGCTGCTACTACTAATGTTACTATTGCTGCTACTACTAATGTTACTATTGCTGCTACTACTATTGCTGCTGCTACTACTAATGTTACTATTGCTGCTACTACTAATGTTACTATTGCTGCTACTACTATTTCTGCAGCTACTACTAATGTTACTATTGCTGCTACTACTAATGTTACTATTGCTGCTACTACTATTGCTCCTGCTACTACTAATGTTACTATTGCTGCTACTACTAATGTTACTATTGCTGCTACTATTATTTCTGCTGCTACTACTAATGTTACTATTCTGCTACTACAATTGTTACTATTGCTGCTACTACTATTGCTCCTGCTACTACTAATGTTACTATTGCTGCTACTACTAATGTTACTATTGCTGCTGCTACTATTTCTGCTGCTACTACTAATGTTACTATTCTGCTACTACAATTGTTACTATTGCTGCTACTACTATTGCTGCTGCTACTACTATTGCTGCTGCTACTACTAATGTTACTATTGCTGCTACTACTAATGTTATCTTTGCTGCTACTACTAATGTTACTATTGCTGCTACCAGTAATGTTACTATTCTGCTACTACTATTGCTGCTGCTATTACTATTATTGCAACTGCTGCTACTTCTCATAATATTATTATTGCTGCTGCTGATATTACTAATATTACCATTGCTGCTACTACTATTGCTGCTGCTATTACTACTATTGCTGCTGCTGCTACTTCTCCTAGTATTATTATTGCCGCTGCTGATATTACTAATATTACCATTGCTGCTACTACTATTGCTGCTGCTATTACTACTATTGCTGCTGCTGCTACTTCTCCTAGTATTATTATTGCCGCTGCTGATATTACTAATATTACCATTGCTGCTACTACCATTGCTGCTGCTATTACTACTATTGCTGCTGCTGCTACAACTCCTAATATTATTATTGCTGCCGCTGATATTACTAATATTACTATTGCTGCTACTACTATTGCTGCTGCTGCTATTACTACTCTTGCTGCTGCTGCTACTACTCCTAATATTATTATTGCTGCTGCTGATATTACTAATATTATTTTTGCTGCTACCACTATTCCTGCTGCTATTACTACTATTGCTGCTGCAAAAACTACTCATAATATTACTATTGGTGCTACAACTACTATTGCTGCTGCTATAACTACTATTGCTGCTGCTGCTGCTACTTCTAATATTACTATTGCTGCTACTACAATTGCTGCTGCTGATGCTACTTCAAATAATACTATTGGTGCTCCAAGTAGTATTGCTGCTGCTTTTACTACTATTGCTGCTGCTGCTGCTGCTACTACACCTAATATTATTATTGCAGCTGCTGGCGCTGCTATTACTACTATTGCTGCTGCAAAAACTACTCATAATTTTACTATTGGTGCTACAACTACTATTGCTGCTGCTATAACTATTATTGCTGCTGCTGCTACTTCTAATATTACTATTGCTGCTACTACAATTGCTGCTGCTGATGCTACTTCAAATAATACTATTGGTGCTCCAACTAGTATTGCTGCTGCTTTTACTACTATTGCTGCTGCTGCTGCTGCTACTTCTAATATTACAATTGCTGCTACTACAATTGCTGCTGCTGCTACTTCTAATATTACTATTGGTGCTATAACTACTTTTGCGGCTGCTGCTGCTACTACTATTGCTGCTACTGCTGCTACTTCTAATATTACTATTGGTGCTATATCTACTTTTGCGGCTGCTGCTGCTGCTACTTCTAATATTACTATTGCTGCTACTGCTGCTACTTCTGATATTACTATTGGTGCTATAACTACTTTTGCGGCTGCTGCTACTTCCAATATTACTATTGCTGCTACTACTATTGCTGCTACTGCTGCTACTTCTAGTATTACTATTGGTGCTATAACTACTTTTGCGGCTGCTGCTGCTGCTGCTACTTCTAATATTACTATTGGTGCTACTACTATTGCTGCTACTCTGCTACTTCTAGTATTACTATTGGTGCTATAACTACTATTGCTGCTGCCGCTGATGCTACTTCTAATATTACCATTGCTGCTACTACTATCGCTGCTGCTGCTACTTCTAATATTACTATTGGTGCTATAACTACTTTTGCGGCTGCTGCTGCTGCTACTTCTAATATTACTATTGGTGCTACTACTATTGCTGCTACTCTGCTACTTCTAGTATTACTATTGGCGCTATAACTACTATTGCTGCTGCCGCTGATGCTACTTCTAATATTACTATTGCTGCTACTACTAATGCTGCTGCTGCTGCTACTTCTAATATTACTATTGGTGCTATAACTACTATTGCTGCTGCCGCTGATGCTACTTCTAATATTACTATTGGTGCTATAACTACTATTGCTGCTGCCGCTGCTGCTACTTCTAATAGTACTATTGCTGCTACTACTATTTCTGCTGCTGCTGCTACTTCTAATATTACTATTGGTGCTATAACTACATTTGCGGCTGCTGCTGCTGCTGCTACTTCTAATATTACTATTGCTGCTACTACTATTGCTGCTACTGCTGGTACTTCTAATATTACTATTGGTGCTATAACTACTTTTGCGGCTGCTGCTACTTCTAATATTACTATTGCTGCTACTACTATTGCTGCTACTGCTGCTACTTCTAGTATTACTATTGGTGCTATAACTACTATTGCTGCTGCCGCTGATGCTACTTCTAATATTACTATTGCTGCTACTACTAATGCTGCTGCTGCTGCTACTTCTAATATTGCTATTGGTGCTATAACTATTTTTGCGGCTGCTGCTGCAGCTACTTCTAATATTACTATTGGTGCTACTACTATTGCTGGTACTGCTGCTACTTCTAGTATTACTATTGGTGCTATAACTACTATTGCTGCTGCCGCTGATGCTACTTCTAATATTACTATTGCTGCTACTACTAATGCTGCTGCTGCTGCTGCTACTTCTAATATTACTATTGGTGCTATAACTACTATTGCTGCTGCCGCTGATGCTACTTCTAATATTACAATTGCTGCTACTACTATTGCTGCTACTGCTGCTACTTCTAGTATTACTATTGGTGCTATAACTACTATTGCTGCTGCCGCTGATGCTACTTCTAATATTATTATTGCTGCTACTACTATTGCTGCTACTGCTGCTACTTCTAATATTACTATTGCTGCTACTACTATTTCTGCTGCTGCTGCTACTTCTAATATTACTATTGGTGCTATAACTACTTTTGCGGCTGCTGCTGCTGCTGCTACTTCTAATATTACTATTGCTGCTACTACTATTGCTGCTACTGCTGGTACTTCTAATATTACTATTGGTGCTATAACTACTTTTGCGGCTGCTGCTACTTCTAATATTACTATTGCTGCTACTACTATTGCTGCTACTGCTGCTACTGCTGCTACTTCTAGTATTACTATTGGTGCTATAACTACTATTGCTGCTGCCGCTGCTGCTACTTCTAATATTTCTATTGCTGCTACTACTAACGCTGCTGCTGCTACTTCTAATATTACTATTGGTGCTACTACTATTGCTGCTACTCTGCTACTTCTAGTATTACTATTGGTGCTATAACTACTATTGCTGCTGCCGCTGCTGCTACTTCTAATATTACTATTGCTGCTACTACTATTGCTGCTACTGCTGCTACTTCTAGTATTACTATTGGTGCTATAACTACTATTGCTGCTGCTGCTGCTACTGCTACTTCTAATATTACTATTGGTGCTACTACTATTGCTGCTACTCTGCTACTTCTAGTATTACTATTGGTGCTATAACTACTATTGCTGCTGCTGCTGCTACTGCTACTTCTAATATTACTATTGGTGCTATAACTACTATTGCTGCTGCTGCTGCTGCTGCTACTGCTACTTCTAATATTACTATTGGTGCTATAACTACTATTGCGGCTGCTGCTGCTGCTACTTCTAATATTACTATTGGTGCTACTACTATTGCTGCTACTCTGCTACTTCTAGTATTACTATTGGTGCTATCACTACTATTGCTGCTGCTGCTGCTACTTCTAATATTACTATTGCTGCTACTACTATTGCTGCTACTGCTGCTACTTCTAGTATTACTATTGGTGCTATAACTACTTTTGCGGCTGCTGCTGCTGCTACTTCTAATATTACTATTGCTGCTACTACTATTGCTGCTACTGCTGCTACTGCTGCTACTTCTAGTATTACTATTGATGCTATAACTACTATTGCTGCTGCCGCTGATGCTACTTCTAATATTACTATTGCTGCTACTACTAACGCTGCTGCTGCTACTTCTAATATTACTATTGGTGCTATAACTACTTTTGCGGCTGCTGCTGCTGCTACTTCTAATATTACTATTGGTGCTTCTACTATTGCTGCTACTGCTGCTACTTCTAGTATTACTATTGGTGCTATAACTACTATTGCTGCTGCCGCTGATGCTACTTCTAATATTACTATTGCTGCTACAACTAACGCTGCTGCTGCTACTTCTAATATTACTATTGGTGCTATAACTACTTTTGCGGCTGCTGCTGCTGCTACTTCTAATATTACTATTGCTGCTACTGCTGCTACTTCTAGTATTACTATTGGTGCTATAACTACTATTGCTGCTGCCGCTGATGCTACTTCTAATATTACTATTGCTGCTACTACTATTGCTGCTACTGCTGCTACTTCTAGTATTACTATTGGTGCTATAACTACTATTGCTGCTGCCGCTGATGCTACTTCTGATATTACTATTGCTGCTACTACTAATGCTGCTGCTGCTGCTACTTCTAATATTACTATTGGTGCTATAACTACTTTTGCGGCTGCTGCTGCTGCTACTTGTAATATTACTATTGGTGCTACTACTATTGCTGCTACTGCTGCTACTTCTAGTATTACTATTGGTGCTATAACTACTGTTGCTGCTGCCGCTGATGCTACTTATAATATTACTATTGCTGCTACTTCTATTGCTGCTGCTGCTGCTGCTTTTTTTATATTACTATTGGTGCTAAAACCGCTATTGCTGCTGATTTTACTATTATTGCTGCTGCAACTACTCCTAATATTGCTATTGGTTCTATAACTACTATTGCTGCTGCTTTTACTACTATTGCTGCTGCTGCTGCTACTACTCCTAATAATACTATTGGTGCTATAACTACTATTGCTGCTGCTAATACTACTATTGCTGCTGCTGCAACTACTCCTTATATTACCATTGTGCTACAACTACTATTGCTGCTGCTTTTACTACTATTGCTGCTGCTTCTAGTACTCCTAATATTATTATTGCTGCTGCTGGCGCTGCTATTACTACTATTGCTGCTGCGGCAACTACTCATAATGTTACTATTGGTACTACAACTACTATTGCTGCTGCTAATACTACTATTGCTGCTGCTGTTTCTACTCCTAATATTTTTTTGCTGCTGCGGCAACTACTCCAAATATTACAATGGGTGCTACAACTACTATTGCTGCTACTAATACTACTATTGCTGCTGCTTTTACCACTCCTAATATTTTTTTGCTGCTGCGGCAACTACTCCTAATATTATTTGGTGCTACAACTACTATTGCTGCCACTACTACTACTATTGCTGCTTCTGCTACTACTCCTAATATTATTATTGCTGCTGCTGGCGCTGCTATTACTACTATTGCTGCTACTATTACTTTTATTGCTGCTGCTATTACTACTATTGCTGCTGCTGCTACTACTCCTAATATTATTTCTGCTGCTGCCTGCGCTGCTATTACTGTTATTGCTGCTGCTATTACTACTGTTGCTGCTGCGGCAACTGCTCCTAATATTACTATTGGTGATACAACTACTATTGCTGCTGCTTCTACTACTCCGAATATTATTTCTGCTGCTGCTGGCGCTGCTATTACTGTTATTGCTGCTGCTATTACTACTATTGCTGCTGCGGCAACTACTCCTAATTTTATTATTGGTGATACAACTACTATTGATGCTGCTTTTACTACTCCTAATATTTTTTTGCTGCTGCTACTACTACTAATATTACTATTGCTGCTGCTGCTGCTCTTTCTAATATTACTATTGGTGCTACAACTACTATTGTTGCTGCTATTACTACTATTGCTGCTGCTGCTTCTTTTCATATTACTATTGCTGCTACTATAATTGCTGCTGCTGATGCTACTTCTAATATTACTATTGGTGCTACAACTACTATTGCTGCTGCTATTACTGCTATTGCTGCTGCTGCTACTATTACTATTGCTGCTACTACAATTGCTGCTGCTGCTGCTTCTAATATTACTATTGCTGCTCTTACTATTGCTGCTGCCGCAACTACTCCTACTATTACCTTTGGTGCTACAACTGCTATTGCTGCTGCTTTTACTACTATTGCTGCTGCTGCTACTTCTAATATTACTATTGCTGCTACTACTATTGCTGAGGCTGCTGCTTTTGCTACTTCTTATATTACTATTGGTGCTGCAACTACTATTGCTGCTGCTGCTGCTTTTGCTACTTCTTATATTACTATTGGTGCTACAACTACTATTGCTGCTGCTGCTACTGCTAATATTACTATTGCTGCTACTACTATTGCTGCTGCTATATCTTATATTACTATTGGTGCTACAACTACTATTGCTGCTGCTACTACTCCTAATTTTGTTATTGCTGCTGCTGTTACAACTAATATTACTATTGCTGCTACTAATTTTGCTGCTGCTGCTACTACTAATATTACTATTGCTTCTACTACTATTGCTGCTGCTATTACTAATATTACAATTGCTTCTACTACTATTGCTGCTGCTGCTAGTACTGATATTACTATTGTTGCTACTACTATTGCTGCTGCTGCAGCTGCTGCTGCTACTACTAATATTACTATTGCTGCTACAACTATTGCTGCCTCAACTATTGCTGCTGCTGCTACTACTAATACTACTATTGCTGCTGCTGCTGCTACTACTACTAATATTACTATTGCTGCTACCACTATTGCTGCTGCTGCTTCTACTACTAATGTTACTATTGCTGCTACTATTATTGCTGCTGCTGCTACTACTACTAATATTACTACTGCTGCTACTACTGCTGCTGCTGCTGCTACTACTAATATTACTATTGCTGCTACTACTATTGCTGCTGCTGCAACTACTAATATTACTATTGCTGCTACTACTATTGCTGCTGCTGCTACTACTAATATTACTATTGCTGCTGCTGCTACTACTACTAATATTACTATTGCTGCTACTAATATTGCTGCTGCTGCTGCTACTACTACACATATTACTATTGCTGCTACTACTAATGCTGCTGCTGCTACTACTAACATTACTATTGCTGGTACTACTATTGCTGCTGCTGCTGCTACTACTAATATTACTATTGCAGCTACTACTATTGCTGCTGCGGCCACTACTAATATTACTACTGCTGCTACTACTGCTGCTGCTGCTGCTGCAACTACTAATATGACTATTGCTGCTACTACTATTGCTGCTGCTGCTACTACTAATATTACTATTGCTGCTGCTGCTACTACTACTAATATTACTATTGCTGCTACTAATATTGCTGCTGCTGCTGCTACTACTACACATATTACTATTGCTGCTACTACTAATGCTGCTGCTGCCACTACTAACATTACTATTGCTGGTACTACTATTGCTGCTGCTGCTACTACTAATATTACTATTGCAGCTACTATTATTGCTGCTGCGGCCACTACTAATATTACTACTGCTGCTACTACTGCTGCTGCTGCTGCTGCAACTACTAATATAACTATTGCTGCTACTATTATTGCTGCTGCTGCTACTACTAATATTACTACTGCTGCTACTACTAATATTACTATTGCTGCTACCACTATTGCTGCTGCTGCTACTACTACAAATATTACTATTGCTGCTACTACTATTGCTGCTGCTGCTGCTACTACTACAAATATTACTATTGCTGCTACTATTATTGCTGCTGCTGCTACTACTACAAATATTACTATTGCTGCTACCACTATTGCTGCTGCTGCTACTACTAATATTACTATAGCTGCTACTACTATTGCTGCTGCTGCTGCTACTACTACAAATATTACTATTGCTGCTACTACTATTGCTGCTGCTGCTACTACTAATATTACTATAGCTGCTACTACTATTGCTGCTGCTGCTGCTGCTACTACTACAAATATTACTATTGCTGCTACCACTATTGCTGCTGCTGCTACTACTACAAATATTACTATTGCTGCTACTACTATTGCTGCTGCTGCTGCTACTACTACAAATATTACTATTGCTGCTACTACTATTGCTGCGTCTGCTACTACTAATATTACTATTGCAGCTACTACTATTGCTGCTGCTGCTACTACTAATATTACTACTGCTGCTACTACTGCTGCTGCTGCTGCTGCTGCTGCTGAAACTACTAATATAACTATTGCTGCTACTATTATTGCTGCTGCTGCTACTACTAATATTACTATTGCTGCTACTATTATTGCTTCTGCTGCTACTACTAATATTACTATAGCTGCCACTACTATTGCTTCTGCTGCTACTACTAATATTACTACTGCTGCTACTACTAATATTACTTTTGCTGCTACCACTATTGCTGCTGCTGCTACTACTAATATTACTATAGCTGCTACTATTATTGCTTCTGCTGCTACTACTAGTATTACTATTGCTGCTACCACTATTGCTGCTGCTGGTACTACTAATATTACTATTGCTTCTACTACTATTGCTGCTGCTGCTCTACTAATATTACTATAGCTTCTACTATTATTGCTTCTGCTGCTACTACTAATATTACTTTTGCTGCTACCACTATTGTTGGTGCTGCTACTACTAATATTACTATAGCTGCTACTATTATTGCTTCTGCTGCTACTACTAATATTACTATTGCTGCTACTACTAATATTACTATTGCTTCTACTACTCTTGCTGCTGCTGCTCTACTAATATTACTATAGCTTCTACTATTATTGCTTCTGCTGCTACTACTAATATTACTTTTGCTGCTACCACTATTGCTGGTGCTGCTACTACTAATATTACTATAGCTGCTACTATTATTGCTTCTGCTGCTACTACTAATATTACTTTTGCTGCTAGCACTATTGCTGGTGCTGCTACTACTAATATTACTATAGCTGCGAATATTATTGCTTCTGCTGCTACTACTAATATTACTACTGCTGCTACTACTAATATTACTTTTGCTGCTACCACTATTGCTGGTGCTGCTACTACTAATATTACTATAGCTGCTACTATTATTGCTTCTGCTGCTACTACTAATATTACTATTGCTGCTACCACTATTGCTGCTGCTGCTACTACTAATATTACTATTGCTTCTACTACTATTGCTGCTGCTGCTCTACTAATATTACTATAGCTTCTACTATTATTGCTTCTGCTGCTACTACTAATATTACTACTGCTGCTACTACTAATACTACTTTTGCTGCTACCACTATTGCTGCTGCTGCTACTACTAATATTACTATAGCTGCTACTATTATTGCTTCTGCTGCTACTACTAATATTACTATTGCTGCTACCACTATTGCTGCTGCTGCTACTACTAATATTACCATTGCTTCTACTACTATTGCTGCTGCTGCTCTACTAATATTACTATTGCTTCTACTACTATTGCTGCTGCTGCTACTACTAATATTACTATTGCTGCTACCACTATTGCTGCTGCTGCTACTACTAATATTACTATTGCTGCTACCACTATTGCTGCGTCTGCTACTACTAATATTACTACTGCTGCTACTATTATTGCTTCTGCTGCTACTACTAATATTACTATTGCTGCTACCACTATTGCTGCTGCTGCTACTACTAATATTACTATAGCTTCTACTACTATTGCTGCTGCTGCTCTACTAATATTACTATAGCTTCTACTATTATTGCTGCTGCTGCTACTACTAATATTACTATAGCTTCTACTATTATTGCTGCTGCTGCTACTACTAATATTACTATTGCTGCTACCACTATTGCTACTGCTGCTACTACTAATATTACTATAGCTTCTACTATTATTGCTGCTGCTGCTACTACTAATATTACTATAGCTGCTACTACTATTGCTGCTGCTGCTGCTACTACTAATATTACTATAGCTTCTACTATTATTGCTGCTGCTGCTACTACTAATATTACTATTGCTGCTACCACTATTGCTACTGCCTCTACTGCTAATATTACTATAGCTTCTACTACTATTGCTGCTGCTGCTACTACTAATATTACTATAGCTTCTACTATTTTTGCTACTGCTGCTGCTACTACTAATATTACTATAGCTTCTACTATTATTGCTGCTGCTGCTACTACTAATATTACTACTGCTGCTACTGCTAATATTACTATAGCTTCTACTATTATTGCTACTGCTGCTACTACTAATATTACTATACCTTCTACTATTATTGCTGCTGCTGCTACTACTGATATTACTATAGCTTCTACTATTATTGCTACTGCTGCTACTACTAATATTACTATAGCTTCTACTATTATTGCTGCTGCTGCTACTACTAATATTACTACTGCTGCTACTACTACTGCTGCTGCTGCTGCTGCTGCTACTACTAATATTACTATAGCTTCTACTATTATTGCTACTGCTGCTACTACTAATATTACTATAGCTTCTACTATTATTGCTGCTGCTACTACTAATATTACTACTGCTGCTACTACTACTGCTGCTGCTGCTGCTGCTGCTGCAACGACTAATATTACTATTGCTGCTACTATTATTGCTTCTTCTGCTACTACTAATGTTACTATTGCTGCTACTATTATTGCTTCTGCTGCAACTACTAATATTACTATTGCTGCTACTATTATTGCTGCTGCTGCTACTACTAATATTACTATTGCTGCTATTATTGCTGCTGCTGCTACTACTAATATTACTATTGCTGCCAGCATTATTGCTGCTGCTACTACTAATATTACTATTGCTGCTACTATTATTGCTTCTGCTGCAACTACTAATATTAATATTGCTGCTACTATTATTGCTGCTGCTGCTACTACTAATATTACTATTGCTGCTATTATTGCTGCTGCTGCTACTACTAATATTACTATTGCTGCCAGCATTATTGCTGCTGCTACTACTAATATTACTATTGCTGCTACTATTATTGCTGCTGGTGCTACTACTAATATTACTATTGCTGCTATTATTGCTGCTGCTACTACTACTAATATTACTATTGCTGCTGCTGCTACTACTAATATTACTATTGCTGCTACCACTATTGCTGCTGCTGCTACTACTAATATTACTATTGCTGCTACTATTATTGCTGCTGCTGCTGCTACTACTAATATTACTACTGCTGCTGCTGCTGCTACAACTAATATTACTATTGCTGCTACTTTTATTGCTGCTGCTGCTGCTACTACTAATATTACTACTGCTGCTGCTGCTGCTGCTGCTACTACTAATATTACTATTGCTGCTACTTTTATTGCTTCTGCTGCAACTACTAATATTACTGTTGCTGCTACTATTATTGCTGCTGCTGCTGCTACTACTAATATTACTACTGCTGCTGCTGCTGCTGCTACAACTTATATTACTATTACTGCTACTTTTATTGCTTCTGCTGCAACTACTAATATTACTGTAGCTGCTACTACTAATATTACTACTGCTGCTGCTGCTGCTGCTATAACTAATATTACTACTGCTGCTGCTGCTGCTGCTATAACTAATATTACTACTGCTGCTGCTGCTGCTGCTACAACTTATATTACTATTACTGCTACTTTTATTGTTTCTGCTGCAACTACTAATATTACTGTTGCTGCTGCTATTATTGCTGCTGCTGCTACTACTAATACTACTATAGCCTCTACTACTATTGCTGCTGCTGCTACTACTAATACTACTATAGCTACTACTATTATTGCTGCTGCTGCTGCTACTACTAATATTACTACTGCTGCTACTTTTATTGCTGCTGCTGCAACTACTAATATTACTGTTGCTGCTACTATTATTGCTGCTGCTGCTGCTGCTGCTGCTACTACTAATATTACTACTGCTGCTACTTTTATTGCTGCTGCTGCTGCAACTACTAATATTACTGTTGCTGCTACTATTATTGCTGCTGCTGCTGCTGCTACTACTAATATTACTACTGCTGCTACTTTTATTGCTTCTGCTGCAACTACTAATATTACTGTAGCTGCTACTACTATTGCTGCTGCTGCTGCTGCTACTACTAATATTACTACTGCTGCTGCTGCTGCTATAAGTAATATTACTATTACTGCTACTTTTATTGCTTCTGCTGCAACTACTAATATTACTATAGCCTCTACTACTATTGCTGCTGCTGCTACTACTAATACTACTATAGCTACTACTACTATTGCTGCTGCTGCTGCTACTACTAATATTACTACTGCTGCTGCTGCTGCTTCTGCTACTAATATTACTATTGCTGCTACTATTATTATTTCTGCTGCTACTACTAATATTACTATAGCTTCTGCTATTATTGCTGCTGCTACTACTAATGTTACTATAGCTGCTACTACTATTGCTGCTGCTGCTGCTACTACTAATATTACTACTGCTGCTACTACTATTGCTGCTGCTGCTGCCTCTGCTGCTGCTGCAACTACTAATGTTACTATAGCTGCTACTACTATTGCTGCTGCTGCTGCCTCTGCTGCTGCTGCAACTACTAATATTACTATTGCTGCTACTATTATTGCTTCTGCTGCTACTACTAATATTACTATTGCTGCTGCTGCTGCTGCTACTACTAATATTACTATTGCTGCTACTATTATTGCTGCTGCTGCTGCTACTACTAATATTACTATTGCTGCTACTATTATTGCTTCTGCTGCTACTAGTAATATTACTATTGCTGCTACCACTATTGCTGCTGCTGCTACTACTAATATTACTATTGCTGCTACCACTATTGCTGCGGCTGCTACTACTAATATTACTATTGCTGCTACCACTATTGCTGCGGCTGCTACTACTAATATTACTATTGCTGCTACTACTATTGCTGCTGCTGCTACTACTAATATTACTATTGCTGCTACCACTATTGCTGCTGCTGCTGCTACTAGTAATATTACTACTGCTGCTACCACTATTGCTGCTGCTGCTACTACTAATATTACTATTGCTGCTACCACTATTGCTGCTGCTGCTACTACTAATATTACTATTGCTGCTACCACTATTGCTGCGGCTGCTACTACTAATATTACTATTGCTGCTACCACTATTGCTGCTGCTGCTACTACTAATATTACTATTGCTGCTACCACTATTGCTACTGCTGCTACTACTAATATTACTATTGCTGCTACCACTATTGCTGCTGCTGCTACTACTAATATTACTATTGCTGCTACCACTATTGCTGCTGCTGCTACTACTAATATTACTATTGCTGCTACCACTATTGCTGCTGCTGCTACTACTAATATTACTATTGCTGCTACCACTATTGCTGCGGCTGCTACTACTAATATTACTATTGCTGCTACCACTATTGCTGCTGCTGCTACTACTAATATTACTATTGCTGCTACCACTATTGCTACTGCTGCTACTACTAATATTACTATTGCTGCTACCACTATTGCTGCTGCTGCTACTACTAATATTACTATTGCTGCTACCACTATTGCTGCTGCTGCTACTACTAATATTACTATTGCTGCTACCACTATTGCTGCGGCTGCTACTACTAATATTACTATTGCTGTGGCTGCTACTACTAATATTACTATTGCTGCTACCACTATTGCTGCTGCTGCTACTACTAATATTACTATTGCTGCTACTACTATTGCTGCTGCTGCTACTACTAATATTACTATTGCTGCTACCAATATTGCTGCTTCTGCTACTACTAATATTACTATTGCTGCTACTACTATTGCTGCTTCTGCTACTACTAATATTACTATTGCTGCTACCACTATTGCTGCTGCTGCTACTACTAATATTACTATTGCTGCTACCACTATTGCTGCTGCTGCTACTACTAATATTACTATTGCTGCTACTACTATTGCTGTGGCTGCTACTACTAATATTACTATTGCTGCTACCACTATTGCTGCTGCTGCTACTACTAATATTACTATTGCTGCTACTACTATTGCTGCTGCTGCTACTACTAATGTTACTATTGCTGCTACCACTATTGCTGCTTCTGCTACTACTAATATTACTATTGCTGCTACTACTATTGCTGCTTCTGCTACTGCTAATATTACTATTGCTGCTACCACTATTGCTGCTGCTGCTACTGCTAATATTACTATTGCTGCTACTATTATTGCTGCGGCTGCTACTACTAATATTACTATTGCTGCTACTATTATTGCTGCGGCTGCTACTACTAATATTACTATTGCTGCTACTACTATTGCATCTGCTGCTACTACTAATATTACTATAGCTGCTACTATTATTGCTGCGGCTGCTACTACTAATGTTACTATTGCTGCTACTATTATTGCTGCGGCTGCTACTTCTAATATTACTATTGCTGCTACCATTATTGCTTCTGCTAATACTACTAATATTACTATTGCTGCTACTATTGCTGCTGCTGCTGCTGCTACTACTAATATTACTATAGCTGCTGCTACTACTATTGCTGCTGCTGCTGCTACTACTAATATTACTACTGCTGCTATTATTGTTGCTGCTGCTGCTACTACTAATTTTACTATTGCTGCTATCACTATTGCTGCTGCTGCTACTACTAATAATACTATAGCTGCTACTATTATTGCTGCTGCTGCTGCTGCTGCTACTACTAATATTACCATTGCTGCTACCACTATTGCTGCTGCTGCTACTACTAATATTACTATAGCTGCTACTACTTTTGCTGCTGCTGCTACTACTAATATTACTATTGCTGCTACTACTATAGCTGCTGCTGCTACTACTAATATTACTATTGCTGCTACCACTAATGCTGCGGCTGCTACTACTAATATTACTACTGCTGCTACTACTATTGCATCTGCTGCTACTACTAATATTACTATAGCTGCTATTACTATTGCTGCTGCTGCTACTACTAATATTACTATTGCTGCTACTACTATAGCTGCTGCTGCTACTACTAATATTACTATATCTGCTACCACTATTGCTGCGGCTGCTACTACTAATATTACTACTGCTGCTACTACTATTGCTGCTACCACTATTGCTGCTGCTGCTACTACTAATATTACTATAGCTGCTACTATTATTGCTTCTGCTGCAACTACTAATATTACTATAGCTGCTACCACTATTGCTGCTGCTACTACTAATATTACTATTGCTGCTACTATTATTGCTGCGGCTGCTATTAATAATATTACTACTGCTGCTACTATTATTGCTGCTGCTGCTGCTACTACTAATATTACTACTGCTGCTACTACTAATATTACTATTGCTGCTACCACTATTGCTGCTGCTGCTACTACTAATATTACTATTGCTGCTACTATTATTGCTTCTGCTGCTACTACTAATATTACTATAGCTGCTACTACTATTGCTTCTGCTACTACTAATATTACTATTGCTGCTACTATTATTGCTGCTGCTGCTACTACTAATATTACTATTGCTGCTGCTATTATTGTTGCTGCTGCTGCTACTACTAATATTACTATTGCTGCTACCACTATTGCTGCTGCTGCTACTACTAATATTACTATTGCTGCTACTATTATTGCTTCTGCTGCTACTACTAATATTACTATTGCTGCTACCACTATTGCTGCTGCTACTACTAATATTACTATTGCTGCTACTATTATTGCTTCTGCTGCTACTACTAATATTACTATTGCTGCTACTATTATTGCTTCTGCTGCTACTACTAATATTACTATTGCTGCTACTACTAATATTACTACTACTGCTACTAGTAATATTACTATTGCTGCTACTATTATTGCTGCTGCTGCTACTACTAATATTACTATTGCTGCTACTATTATTGCTGCTGCTGCTGCTACTAATATTACTACTGCTGCTACTACTAATATTACTATTGCTGCTACCACTATTGCTGCTGCTGCTACTACTAATATTACTATTGCTGCTACTATTATTGCTTCTGCTGCTACTACTAATATTACTATTGCTGCTACCACTATTGCTGCTGCTACTACTAATATTACTATTGCTGCTACTATTATTGCTTCTGCTGCTACTACTAATATTACTATTGCTGCTACTATTATTGCTTCTGCTGCTACTACTAATATTACTATTGCTGCTACAACTATTGCTGCTGCTACTACTAATATTACTATTGCTGCTACTATTATTGCTTCTGCTGCTACTACTAATATTACTATTGCTGCTACCACTATTGCTGCTGCTACTACTAATATTACTATTGCTGCTACTACTATTGCTGCTGCTGCTGCCTCTGCTGCTGCTGCAACTACTAATGTTACTATAGCTGCTACTACTATTGCTGCTGCTGCTGCCTCTGCTGCTGCTGCAACTACTAATATTACTATTGCTGCTACTATTATTGCTTCTGCTGCTACTACTAATATTACTATTGCTGCTGCTGCTGCTGCTACTACTAATATTACTATTGCTGCTACTATTATTGCTGCTGCTGCTGCTACTACTAATATTACTATTGCTGCTACTATTATTGCTTCTGCTGCTACTAGTAATATTACTATTGCTGCTACCACTATTGCTGCTGCTGCTACTACTAATATTACTATTGCTGCTACCACTATTGCTGCGGCTGCTACTACTAATATTACTATTGCTGCTACCACTATTGCTGCGGCTGCTACTACTAATATTACTATTGCTGCTACTACTATTGCTGCTGCTGCTACTACTAATATTACTATTGCTGCTACCACTATTGCTGCTGCTGCTGCTACTAGTACTATTACTACTGCTGCTACCACTATTGCTGCTGCTGCTACTACTAATATTACTATTGCTGCTACCACTATTGCTGCTGCTGCTACTACTAATATTACTATTGCTGCTACCACTATTGCTGCGGCTGCTACTACTAATATTACTATTGCTGCTACCACTATTGCTGCTGCTGCTACTACTAATATTACTATTGCTGCTACCACTATTGCTACTGCTGCTACTACTAATATTACTATTGCTGCTACCACTATTGCTGCTGCTGCTACTACTAATATTACTATTGCTGCTACCACTATTGCTGCTGCTGCTACTACTAATATTACTATTGCTGCTACCACTATTGCTGCTGCTGCTACTACTAATATTACTATTGCTGCTACCACCATTGCTGCGGCTGCTACTACTAATATTACTATTGCTGCTACCACTATTGCTGCTGCTGCTACTACTAATATTACTATTGCTGCTACCACTATTGCTACTGCTGCTACTACTAATATTACTATTGCTGCTACCACTATTGCTGCTGCTGCTACTACTAATATTACTATTGCTGCTACCACTATTGCTGCTGCTGCTACTACTAATATTACTATTGCTGCTACCACTATTGCTGCGGCTGCTACTACTAATATTACTATTGCTGTGGCTGCTACTACTAATATTACTATTGCTGCTACCACTATTGCTGCTGCTGCTACTACTAATATTACTATTGCTGCTACTACTATTGCTGCTGCTGCTACTACTAATATTACTATTGCTGCTACCAATATTGCTGCTTCTGCTACTACTAATATTACTATTGCTGCTACTACTATTGCTGCTTCTGCTACTACTAATATTACTATTCTGCTACCACTATTGCTGCTGCTGCTACTACTAATATTACTATTGCTGCTACCACTATTGCTGCTGCTGCTACTACTAATATTACTATTGCTGCTACTACTATTGCTGTGGCTGCTACTACTAATATTACTATTGCTGCTACCACTATTGCTGCTGCTGCTACTACTAATATTACTATTGCTGCTACTACTATTGCTGCTGCTGCTACTACTAATGTTACTATTGCTGCTACCACTATTGCTGCTTCTGCTACTACTAATATTACTATTGCTGCTACTACTATTGCTGCTTCTGCTACTGCTAATATTACTATTGCTGCTACCACTATTGCTGCTGCTGCTACTGCTAATATTACTATTGCTGCTACTATTATTGCTGCGGCTGCTACTACTAATATTACTATTGCTGCTACTATTATTGCTGCGGCTGCTACTACTAATATTACTATTGCTGCTACTACTATTGCATCTGCTGCTACTACTAATATTACTATAGCTGCTACTATTATTGCTGCGGCTGCTACTACTAATGTTACTATTGCTGCTACTATTATTGCTGCGGCTGCTACTTCTAATATTACTATTGCTGCTACCATTATTGCTTCTGCTAATACTACTAATATTACTATTGCTGCTACTATTGCTGCTGCTGCTGCTGCTGCTACTACTAATATTACTATAGCTGCTGCTACTACTATTGCTGCTGCTGCTGCTACTACTAATATTACTACTGCTGCTATTATTGTTGCTGCTGCTGCTACTACTAATTTTACTATTGCTGCTATCACTATTGCTGCTGCTGCTACTACTAATAATACTATAGCTGCTACTATTATTGCTGCTGCTGCTGCTGCTGCTACTACTAATATTACCATTGCTGCTACCACTATTGCTGCTGCTGCTACTACTAATATTACTATAGCTGCTACTACTATTGCTGCTGCTGCTACTACTAATATTACTATTGCTGCTACTACTATAGCTGCTGCTGCTACTACTAATATTACTATTGCTGCTACCACTAATGCTGCGGCTGCTACTACTAATATTACTACTGCTGCTACTACTATTGCATCTGCTGCTACTACTAATATTACTATAGCTGCTATTACTATTGCTGCTGCTGCTACTACTAATATTACTATTGCTGCTACTACTATAGCTGCTGCTGCTACTACTAATATTACTATATCTGCTACCACTATTGCTGCGGCTGCTACTACTAATATTACTACTGCTGCTACTACTATTGCTGCTACCACTATTGCTGCTGCTGCTACTACTAATATTACTATAGCTGCTACTATTATTGCTTCTGCTGCAACTACTAATATTACTATAGCTGCTACCACTATTGCTGCTGCTACTACTAATATTACTATTGCTGCTACTATTATTGCTGCGGCTGCTATTAATAATATTACTACTGCTGCTACTATTATTGCTGCTGCTGCTGCTACTACTAATATTACTACTGCTGCTACTACTAATATTACTATTGCTGCTACCACTATTGCTGCTGCTGCTACTACTAATATTACTATTGCTGCTACTATTATTGCTTCTGCTGCTACTACTAATATTACTATAGCTGCTACTACTATTGCTTCTGCTACTACTAATATTACTATTGCTGCTACTATTATTGCTGCTGCTGCTACTACTAATATTACTATTGCTGCTGCTATTATTGTTGCTGCTGCTGCTACTACTAATATTACTATTGCTGCTACCACTATTGCTGCTGCTGCTACTACTAATATTACTATTGCTGCTACTATTATTGCTTCTGCTGCTACTACTAATATTACTATTGCTGCTACCACTATTGCTGCTGCTACTACTAATATTACTATTGCTGCTACTATTATTGCTTCTGCTGCTACTACTAATATTACTATTGCTGCTACTATTATTGCTTCTGCTGCTACTACTAATATTACTATTGCTGCTACTACTAATATTACTACTACTGCTACTAGTAATATTACTATTGCTGCTACTATTATTGCTGCTGCTGCTACTACTAATATTACTATTGCTGCTACTATTATTGCTGCTGCTGCTGCTACTAATATTACTACTGCTGCTACTACTAATATTACTATTGCTGCTACCACTATTGCTGCTGCTGCTACTACTAATATTACTATTGCTGCTACTATTATTGCTTCTGCTGCTACTACTAATATTACTATTGCTGCTACCACTATTGCTGCTGCTACTACTAATATTACTATTGCTGCTACTATTATTGCTTCTGCTGCTACTACTAATATTACTATTGCTGCTACTATTATTGCTTCTGCTGCTACTACTAATATTACTATTGCTGCTACAACTATTGCTGCTGCTACTACTAATATTACTATTGCTGCTACTATTATTGCTTCTGCTGCTACTACTAATATTACTATTGCTGCTACCACTATTGCTGCTGCTACTACTAATATTACTATTGCTGCTACTACTATTGCTGCTGCTGCTGCCTCTGCTGCTGCTGCAACTACTAATGTTACTATAGCTGCTACTACTATTGCTGCTGCTGCTGCCTCTGCTGCTGCTGCAACTACTAATATTACTATTGCTGCTACTATTATTGCTTCTGCTGCTACTACTAATATTACTATTGCTGCTGCTGCTGCTGCTACTACTAATATTACTATTGCTGCTACTATTATTGCTGCTGCTGCTGCTACTACTAATATTACTATTGCTGCTACTATTATTGCTTCTGCTGCTACTAGTAATATTACTATTGCTGCTACCACTATTGCTGCTGCTGCTACTACTAATATTACTATTGCTGCTACCACTATTGCTGCGGCTGCTACTACTAATATTACTATTGCTGCTACCACTATTGCTGCGGCTGCTACTACTAATATTACTATTGCTGCTACTACTATTGCTGCTGCTACTACTAATATTACTATTGCTGCTACCACTATTGCTGCTGCTGCTGCTACTAGTAATATTACTACTGCTGCTACCACTATTGCTGCTGCTGCTACTACTAATATTACTATTGCTGCTACCACTATTGCTGCTGCTGCTACTACTAATATTACTATTGCTGCTACCACTATTGCTGCGGCTGCTACTACTAATATTACTATTGCTGCTACCACTATTGCTGCTGCTGCTACTACTAATATTACTATTGCTGCTACCACTATTGCTACTGCTGCTACTACTAATATTACTATTGCTGCTACCACTATTGCTGCTGCTGCTACTACTAATATTACTATTGCTGCTACCACTATTGCTGCTGCTGCTACTACTAATATTACTATTGCTGCTACCACTATTGCTGCTGCTGCTACTACTAATATTACTATTGCTGCTACCACCATTGCTGCGGCTGCTACTACTAATATTACTATTGCTGCTACCACTATTGCTGCTGCTGCTACTACTAATATTACTATTGCTGCTACCACTATTGCTACTGCTGCTACTACTAATATTACTATTGCTGCTACCACTATTGCTGCTGCTGCTACTACTAATATTACTATTGCTGCTACCACTATTGCTGCTGCTGCTACTACTAATATTACTATTGCTGCTACCACTATTGCTGCGGCTGCTACTACTAATATTACTATTGCTGTGGCTGCTACTACTAATATTACTATTGCTGCTACCACTATTGCTGCTGCTGCTACTACTAATATTACTATTGCTGCTACTACTATTGCTGCTGCTGCTACTACTAATATTACTATTGCTGCTACCAATATTGCTGCTTCTGCTACTACTAATATTACTATTGCTGCTACTACTATTGCTGCTTCTGCTACTACTAATATTACTATTCTGCTACCACTATTGCTGCTGCTGCTACTACTAATATTACTATTGCTGCTACCACTATTGCTGCTGCTGCTACTACTAATATTACTATTGCTGCTACTACTATTGCTGTGGCTGCTACTACTAATATTACTATTGCTGCTACCACTATTGCTGCTGCTGCTACTACTAATATTACTATTGCTGCTACTACTATTGCTGCTGCTGCTACTACTAATGTTACTATTGCTGCTACCACTATTGCTGCTTCTGCTACTACTAATATTACTATTGCTGCTACTACTATTGCTGCTTCTGCTACTGCTAATATTACTATTGCTGCTACCACTATTGCTGCTGCTGCTACTGCTAATATTACTATTGCTGCTACTATTATTGCTGCGGCTGCTACTACTAATATTACTATTGCTGCTACTATTATTGCTGCGGCTGCTACTACTAATATTACTATTGCTGCTACTACTATTGCATCTGCTGCTACTACTAATATTACTATAGCTGCTACTATTATTGCTGCGGCTGCTACTACTAATGTTACTATTGCTGCTACTATTATTGCTGCGGCTGCTACTTCTAATATTACTATTGCTGCTACCATTATTGCTTCTGCTAATACTACTAATATTACTATTGCTGCTACTATTGCTGCTGCTGCTGCTGCTACTACTAATATTACTATAGCTGCTGCTACTACTATTGCTGCTGCTGCTGCTACTACTAATATTACTACTGCTGCTATTATTGTTGCTGCTGCTGCTACTACTAATTTTACTATTGCTGCTATCACTATTGCTGCTGCTGCTACTACTAATAATACTATAGCTGCTACTATTATTGCTGCTGCTGCTGCTGCTGCTACTACTAATATTACCATTGCTGCTACCACTATTGCTGCTGCTGCTACTACTAATATTACTATAGCTGCTACTACTATTGCTGCTGCTGCTACTACTAATATTACTATTGCTGCTACTACTATAGCTGCTGCTGCTACTACTAATATTACTATTGCTGCTACCACTAATGCTGCGGCTGCTACTACTAATATTACTACTGCTGCTACTACTATTGCATCTGCTGCTACTACTAATATTACTATAGCTGCTATTACTATTGCTGCTGCTGCTACTACTAATATTACTATTGCTGCTACTACTATAGCTGCTGCTGCTACTACTAATATTACTATATCTGCTACCACTATTGCTGCGGCTGCTACTACTAATATTACTACTGCTGCTACTACTATTGCTGCTACCACTATTGCTGCTGCTGCTACTACTAATATTACTATAGCTGCTACTATTATTGCTTCTGCTGCAACTACTAATATTACTATAGCTGCTACCACTATTGCTGCTGCTACTACTAATATTACTATTGCTGCTACTATTATTGCTGCGGCTGCTATTAATAATATTACTACTGCTGCTACTATTATTGCTGCTGCTGCTGCTACTACTAATATTACTACTGCTGCTACTACTAATATTACTATTGCTGCTACCACTATTGCTGCTGCTGCTACTACTAATATTACTATTGCTGCTACTATTATTGCTTCTGCTGCTACTACTAATATTACTATAGCTGCTACTACTATTGCTTCTGCTACTACTAATATTACTATTGCTGCTACTATTATTGCTGCTGCTGCTGCTACTACTAATATTACTATTGCTGCTGCTATTATTGTTGCTGCTGCTGCTACTACTAATATTACTATTGCTGCTACCACTATTGCTGCTGCTGCTACTACTAATATTACTATTGCTGCTACTATTATTGCTTCTGCTGCTACTACTAATATTACTATTGCTGCTACCACTATTGCTGCTGCTACTACTAATATTACTATTGCTGCTACTATTATTGCTTCTGCTGCTACTACTAATATTACTATTGCTGCTACTATTATTGCTTCTGCTGCTACTACTAATATTACTATTGCTGCTACTACTAATATTACTACTACTGCTACTAGTAATATTACTATTGCTGCTACTATTATTGCTGCTGCTGCTACTACTAATATTACTATTGCTGCTACTATTATTGCTGCTGCTGCTGCTACTAATATTACTACTGCTGCTACTACTAATATTACTATTGCTGCTACCACTATTGCTGCTGCTGCTACTACTAATATTACTATTGCTGCTACTATTATTGCTTCTGCTGCTACTACTAATATTACTATTGCTGCTACCACTATTGCTGCTGCTACTACTAATATTACTATTGCTGCTACTATTATTGCTTCTGCTGCTACTACTAATATTACTATTGCTGCTACTATTATTGCTTCTGCTGCTACTACTAATATTACTATTGCTGCTACAACTATTGCTGCTGCTACTACTAATATTACTATTGCTGCTACTATTATTGCTTCTGCTGCTACTACTAATATTACTATTGCTGCTACCACTATTGCTGCTGCTACTACTAATATTACTATTGCTGCTACTACTATTGCTGCTGCTGCTGCCTCTGCTGCTGCTGCAACTACTAATGTTACTATAGCTGCTACTACTATTGCTGCTGCTGCTGCCTCTGCTGCTGCTGCAACTACTAATATTACTATTGCTGCTACTATTATTGCTTCTGCTGCTACTACTAATATTACTATTGCTGCTGCTGCTGCTGCTACTACTAATATTACTATTGCTGCTACTATTATTGCTGCTGCTGCTGCTACTACTAATATTACTATTGCTGCTACTATTATTGCTTCTGCTGCTACTAGTAATATTACTATTGCTGCTACCACTATTGCTGCTGCTGCTACTACTAATATTACTATTGCTGCTACCACTATTGCTGCGGCTGCTACTACTAATATTACTATTGCTGCTACCACTATTGCTGCGGCTGCTACTACTAATATTACTATTGCTGCTACTACTATTGCTGCTGCTGCTACTACTAATATTACTATTGCTGCTACCACTATTGCTGCTGCTGCTGCTACTAGTAATATTACTACTGCTGCTACCACTATTGCTGCTGCTGCTACTACTAATATTACTATTGCTGCTACCACTATTGCTGCTGCTGCTACTACTAATATTACTATTGCTGCTACCACTATTGCTGCGGCTGCTACTACTAATATTACTATTGCTGCTACCACTATTGCTGCTGCTGCTACTACTAATATTACTATTGCTGCTACCACTATTGCTACTGCTGCTACTACTAATATTACTATTGCTGCTACCACTATTGCTGCTGCTGCTACTACTAATATTACTATTGCTGCTACCACTATTGCTGCTGCTGCTACTACTAATATTACTATTGCTGCTACCACTATTGCTGCTGCTGCTACTACTAATATTACTATTGCTGCTACCACCATTGCTGCGGCTGCTACTACTAATATTACTATTGCTGCTACCACTATTGCTGCTGCTGCTACTACTAATATTACTATTGCTGCTACCACTATTGCTACTGCTGCTACTACTAATATTACTATTGCTGCTACCACTATTGCTGCTGCTGCTACTACTAATATTACTATTGCTGCTACCACTATTGCTGCTGCTGCTACTACTAATATTACTATTGCTGCTACCACTATTGCTGCGGCTGCTACTACTAATATTACTATTGCTGTGGCTGCTACTACTAATATTACTATTGCTGCTACCACTATTGCTGCTGCTGCTACTACTAATATTACTATTGCTGCTACTACTATTGCTGCTGCTGCTACTACTAATATTACTATTGCTGCTACCAATATTGCTGCTTCTGCTACTACTAATATTACTATTGCTGCTACTACTATTGCTGCTTCTGCTACTACTAATATTACTATTCTGCTACCACTATTGCTGCTGCTGCTACTACTAATATTACTATTGCTGCTACCACTATTGCTGCTGCTGCTACTACTAATATTACTATTGCTGCTACTACTATTGCTGTGGCTGCTACTACTAATATTACTATTGCTGCTACCACTATTGCTGCTGCTGCTACTACTAATATTACTATTGCTGCTACTACTATTGCTGCTGCTGCTACTACTAATGTTACTATTGCTGCTACCACTATTGCTGCTTCTGCTACTACTAATATTACTATTGCTGCTACTACTATTGCTGCTTCTGCTACTGCTAATATTACTATTGCTGCTACCACTATTGCTGCTGCTGCTACTGCTAATATTACTATTGCTGCTACTATTATTGCTGCGGCTGCTACTACTAATATTACTATTGCTGCTACTATTATTGCTGCGGCTGCTACTACTAATATTACTATTGCTGCTACTACTATTGCATCTGCTGCTACTACTAATATTACTATAGCTGCTACTATTATTGCTGCGGCTGCTACTACTAATGTTACTATTGCTGCTACTATTATTGCTGCGGCTGCTACTTCTAATATTACTATTGCTGCTACCATTATTGCTTCTGCTAATACTACTAATATTACTATTGCTGCTACTATTGCTGCTGCTGCTGCTGCTACTACTAATATTACTATAGCTGCTGCTACTACTATTGCTGCTGCTGCTGCTACTACTAATATTACTACTGCTGCTATTATTGTTGCTGCTGCTGCTACTACTAATTTTACTATTGCTGCTATCACTATTGCTGCTGCTGCTACTACTAATAATACTATAGCTGCTACTATTATTGCTGCTGCTGCTGCTGCTGCTACTACTAATATTACCATTGCTGCTACCACTATTGCTGCTGCTGCTACTACTAATATTACTATAGCTGCTACTACTATTGCTGCTGCTGCTACTACTAATATTACTATTGCTGCTACTACTATAGCTGCTGCTGCTACTACTAATATTACTATTGCTGCTACCACTAATGCTGCGGCTGCTACTACTAATATTACTACTGCTGCTACTACTATTGCATCTGCTGCTACTACTAATATTACTATAGCTGCTATTACTATTGCTGCTGCTGCTACTACTAATATTACTATTGCTGCTACTACTATAGCTGCTGCTGCTACTACTAATATTACTATATCTGCTACCACTATTGCTGCGGCTGCTACTACTAATATTACTACTGCTGCTACTACTATTGCTGCTACCACTATTGCTGCTGCTGCTACTACTAATATTACTATAGCTGCTACTATTATTGCTTCTGCTGCAACTACTAATATTACTATAGCTGCTACCACTATTGCTGCTGCTACTACTAATATTACTATTGCTGCTACTATTATTGCTGCGGCTGCTATTAATAATATTACTACTGCTGCTACTATTATTGCTGCTGCTGCTGCTACTACTAATATTACTACTGCTGCTACTACTAATATTACTATTGCTGCTACCACTATTGCTGCTGCTGCTACTACTAATATTACTATTGCTGCTACTATTATTGCTTCTGCTGCTACTACTAATATTACTATAGCTGCTACTACTATTGCTTCTGCTACTACTAATATTACTATTGCTGCTACTATTATTGCTGCTGCTGCTACTACTAATATTACTATTGCTGCTGCTATTATTGTTGCTGCTGCTGCTACTACTAATATTACTATTGCTGCTACCACTATTGCTGCTGCTGCTACTACTAATATTACTATTGCTGCTACTATTATTGCTTCTGCTGCTACTACTAATATTACTATTGCTGCTACCACTATTGCTGCTGCTACTACTAATATTACTATTGCTGCTACTATTATTGCTTCTGCTGCTACTACTAATATTACTATTGCTGCTACTATTATTGCTTCTGCTGCTACTACTAATATTACTATTGCTGCTACTACTAATATTACTACTACTGCTACTAGTAATATTACTATTGCTGCTACTATTATTGCTGCTGCTGCTACTACTAATATTACTATTGCTGCTACTATTATTGCTGCTGCTGCTGCTACTAATATTACTACTGCTGCTACTACTAATATTACTATTGCTGCTACCACTATTGCTGCTGCTGCTACTACTAATATTACTATTGCTGCTACTATTATTGCTTCTGCTGCTACTACTAATATTACTATTGCTGCTACCACTATTGCTGCTGCTACTACTAATATTACTATTGCTGCTACTATTATTGCTTCTGCTGCTACTACTAATATTACTATTGCTGCTACTATTATTGCTTCTGCTGCTACTACTAATATTACTATTGCTGCTACAACTATTGCTGCTGCTACTACTAATATTACTATTGCTGCTACTATTATTGCTTCTGCTGCTACTACTAATATTACTATTGCTGCTACCACTATTGCTGCTGCTACTACTAATATTACTATTGCTGCTACTACTATTGCTGCTGCTGCTGCCTCTGCTGCTGCTGCAACTACTAATGTTACTATAGCTGCTACTACTATTGCTGCTGCTGCTGCCTCTGCTGCTGCTGCAACTACTAATATTACTATTGCTGCTACTATTATTGCTTCTGCTGCTACTACTAATATTACTATTGCTGCTGCTGCTGCTGCTACTACTAATATTACTATTGCTGCTACTATTATTGCTGCTGCTGCTGCTACTACTAATATTACTATTGCTGCTACTATTATTGCTTCTGCTGCTACTAGTAATATTACTATTGCTGCTACCACTATTGCTGCTGCTGCTACTACTAATATTACTATTGCTGCTACCACTATTGCTGCGGCTGCTACTACTAATATTACTATTGCTGCTACCACTATTGCTGCGGCTGCTACTACTAATATTACTATTGCTGCTACTACTATTGCTGCTGCTACTACTAATATTACTATTGCTGCTACCACTATTGCTGCTGCTGCTGCTACTAGTAATATTACTACTGCTGCTACCACTATTGCTGCTGCTGCTACTACTAATATTACTATTGCTGCTACCACTATTGCTGCTGCTGCTACTACTAATATTACTATTGCTGCTACCACTATTGCTGCGGCTGCTACTACTAATATTACTATTGCTGCTACCACTATTGCTGCTGCTGCTACTACTAATATTACTATTGCTGCTACCACTATTGCTACTGCTGCTACTACTAATATTACTATTGCTGCTACCACTATTGCTGCTGCTGCTACTACTAATATTACTATTGCTGCTACCACTATTGCTGCTGCTGCTACTACTAATATTACTATTGCTGCTACCACTATTGCTGCTGCTGCTACTACTAATATTACTATTGCTGCTACCACCATTGCTGCGGCTGCTACTACTAATATTACTATTGCTGCTACCACTATTGCTGCTGCTGCTACTACTAATATTACTATTGCTGCTACCACTATTGCTACTGCTGCTACTACTAATATTACTATTGCTGCTACCACTATTGCTGCTGCTGCTACTACTAATATTACTATTGCTGCTACCACTATTGCTGCTGCTGCTACTACTAATATTACTATTGCTGCTACCACTATTGCTGCGGCTGCTACTACTAATATTACTATTGCTGTGGCTGCTACTACTAATATTACTATTGCTGCTACCACTATTGCTGCTGCTGCTACTACTAATATTACTATTGCTGCTACTACTATTGCTGCTGCTGCTACTACTAATATTACTATTGCTGCTACCAATATTGCTGCTTCTGCTACTACTAATATTACTATTGCTGCTACTACTATTGCTGCTTCTGCTACTACTAATATTACTATTCTGCTACCACTATTGCTGCTGCTGCTACTACTAATATTACTATTGCTGCTACTACTATTGCTGTGGCTGCTACTACTAATATTACTATTGCTGCTACCACTATTGCTGCTGCTGCTACTACTAATATTACTATTGCTGCTACTACTATTGCTGCTGCTGCTACTACTAATGTTACTATTGCTGCTACCACTATTGCTGCTTCTGCTACTACTAATATTACTATTGCTGCTACTACTATTGCTGCTTCTGCTACTGCTAATATTACTATTGCTGCTACCACTATTGCTGCTGCTGCTACTGCTAATATTACTATTGCTGCTACTATTATTGCTGCGGCTGCTACTACTAATATTACTATTGCTGCTACTATTATTGCTGCGGCTGCTACTACTAATATTACTATTGCTGCTACTACTATTGCATCTGCTGCTACTACTAATATTACTATAGCTGCTACTATTATTGCTGCGGCTGCTACTACTAATGTTACTATTGCTGCTACTATTATTGCTGCGGCTGCTACTTCTAATATTACTATTGCTGCTACCATTATTGCTTCTGCTAATACTACTAATATTACTATTGCTGCTACTATTGCTGCTGCTGCTGCTGCTACTACTAATATTACTATAGCTGCTGCTACTACTATTGCTGCTGCTGCTGCTACTACTAATATTACTACTGCTGCTATTATTGTTGCTGCTGCTGCTACTACTAATTTTACTATTGCTGCTATCACTATTGCTGCTGCTGCTACTACTAATAATACTATAGCTGCTACTATTATTGCTGCTGCTGCTGCTGCTGCTACTACTAATATTACCATTGCTGCTACCACTATTGCTGCTGCTGCTACTACTAATATTACTATAGCTGCTACTACTATTGCTGCTGCTGCTACTACTAATATTACTATTGCTGCTACTACTATAGCTGCTGCTGCTACTACTAATATTACTATTGCTGCTACCACTAATGCTGCGGCTGCTACTACTAATATTACTACTGCTGCTACTACTATTGCATCTGCTGCTACTACTAATATTACTATAGCTGCTATTACTATTGCTGCTGCTGCTACTACTAATATTACTATTGCTGCTACTACTATAGCTGCTGCTGCTACTACTAATATTACTATATCTGCTACCACTATTGCTGCGGCTGCTACTACTAATATTACTACTGCTGCTACTACTATTGCTGCTACCACTATTGCTGCTGCTGCTACTACTAATATTACTATAGCTGCTACTATTATTGCTTCTGCTGCAACTACTAATATTACTATAGCTGCTACCACTATTGCTGCTGCTACTACTAATATTACTATTGCTGCTACTATTATTGCTGCGGCTGCTATTAATAATATTACTACTGCTGCTACTATTATTGCTGCTGCTGCTGCTACTACTAATATTACTACTGCTGCTACTACTAATATTACTATTGCTGCTACCACTATTGCTGCTGCTGCTACTACTAATATTACTATTGCTGCTACTATTATTGCTTCTGCTGCTACTACTAATATTACTATAGCTGCTACTACTATTGCTTCTGCTACTACTAATATTACTATTGCTGCTACTATTATTGCTGCTGCTGCTGCTACTACTAATATTACTATTGCTGCTGCTATTATTGTTGCTGCTGCTGCTACTACTAATATTACTATTGCTGCTACCACTATTGCTGCTGCTGCTACTACTAATATTACTATTGCTGCTACTATTATTGCTTCTGCTGCTACTACTAATATTACTATTGCTGCTACCACTATTGCTGCTGCTACTACTAATATTACTATTGCTGCTACTATTATTGCTTCTGCTGCTACTACTAATATTACTATTGCTGCTACTATTATTGCTTCTGCTGCTACTACTAATATTACTATTGCTGCTACTACTAATATTACTACTACTGCTACTAGTAATATTACTATTGCTGCTACTATTATTGCTGCTGCTGCTACTACTAATATTACTATTGCTGCTACTATTATTGCTGCTGCTGCTGCTACTAATATTACTACTGCTGCTACTACTAATATTACTATTGCTGCTACCACTATTGCTGCTGCTGCTACTACTAATATTACTATTGCTGCTACTATTATTGCTTCTGCTGCTACTACTAATATTACTATTGCTGCTACCACTATTGCTGCTGCTACTACTAATATTACTATTGCTGCTACTATTATTGCTTCTGCTGCTACTACTAATATTACTATTGCTGCTACTATTATTGCTTCTGCTGCTACTACTAATATTACTATTGCTGCTACAACTATTGCTGCTGCTACTACTAATATTACTATTGCTGCTACTATTATTGCTTCTGCTGCTACTACTAATATTACTATTGCTGCTACCACTATTGCTGCTGCTACTACTAATATTACTATTGCTGCTACTACTATTGCTGCTGCTGCTGCCTCTGCTGCTGCTGCAACTACTAATGTTACTATAGCTGCTACTACTATTGCTGCTGCTGCTGCCTCTGCTGCTGCTGCAACTACTAATATTACTATTGCTGCTACTATTATTGCTTCTGCTGCTACTACTAATATTACTATTGCTGCTGCTGCTGCTGCTACTACTAATATTACTATTGCTGCTACTATTATTGCTGCTGCTGCTGCTACTACTAATATTACTATTGCTGCTACTATTATTGCTTCTGCTGCTACTAGTAATATTACTATTGCTGCTACCACTATTGCTGCTGCTGCTACTACTAATATTACTATTGCTGCTACCACTATTGCTGCGGCTGCTACTACTAATATTACTATTGCTGCTACCACTATTGCTGCGGCTGCTACTACTAATATTACTATTGCTGCTACTACTATTGCTGCTGCTGCTACTACTAATATTACTATTGCTGCTACCACTATTGCTGCTGCTGCTGCTACTAGTAATATTACTACTGCTGCTACCACTATTGCTGCTGCTGCTACTACTAATATTACTATTGCTGCTACCACTATTGCTGCTGCTGCTACTACTAATATTACTATTGCTGCTACCACTATTGCTGCGGCTGCTACTACTAATATTACTATTGCTGCTACCACTATTGCTGCTGCTGCTACTACTAATATTACTATTGCTGCTACCACTATTGCTACTGCTGCTACTACTAATATTACTATTGCTGCTACCACTATTGCTGCTGCTGCTACTACTAATATTACTATTGCTGCTACCACTATTGCTGCTGCTGCTACTACTAATATTACTATTGCTGCTACCACTATTGCTGCTGCTGCTACTACTAATATTACTATTGCTGCTACCACCATTGCTGCGGCTGCTACTACTAATATTACTATTGCTGCTACCACTATTGCTGCTGCTGCTACTACTAATATTACTATTGCTGCTACCACTATTGCTACTGCTGCTACTACTAATATTACTATTGCTGCTACCACTATTGCTGCTGCTGCTACTACTAATATTACTATTGCTGCTACCACTATTGCTGCTGCTGCTACTACTAATATTACTATTGCTGCTACCACTATTGCTGCGGCTGCTACTACTAATATTACTATTGCTGTGGCTGCTACTACTAATATTACTATTGCTGCTACCACTATTGCTGCTGCTGCTACTACTAATATTACTATTGCTGCTACTACTATTGCTGCTGCTGCTACTACTAATATTACTATTGCTGCTACCAATATTGCTGCTTCTGCTACTACTAATATTACTATTGCTGCTACTACTATTGCTGCTTCTGCTACTACTAATATTACTATTCTGCTACCACTATTGCTGCTGCTGCTACTACTAATATTACTATTGCTGCTACCACTATTGCTGCTGCTGCTACTACTAATATTACTATTGCTGCTACTACTATTGCTGTGGCTGCTACTACTAATATTACTATTGCTGCTACCACTATTGCTGCTGCTGCTACTACTAATATTACTATTGCTGCTACTACTATTGCTGCTGCTGCTACTACTAATGTTACTATTGCTGCTACCACTATTGCTGCTTCTGCTACTACTAATATTACTATTGCTGCTACTACTATTGCTGCTTCTGCTACTGCTAATATTACTATTGCTGCTACCACTATTGCTGCTGCTGCTACTGCTAATATTACTATTGCTGCTACTATTATTGCTGCGGCTGCTACTACTAATATTACTATTGCTGCTACTATTATTGCTGCGGCTGCTACTACTAATATTACTATTGCTGCTACTACTATTGCATCTGCTGCTACTACTAATATTACTATAGCTGCTACTATTATTGCTGCGGCTGCTACTACTAATGTTACTATTGCTGCTACTATTATTGCTGCGGCTGCTACTTCTAATATTACTATTGCTGCTACCATTATTGCTTCTGCTAATACTACTAATATTACTATTGCTGCTACTATTGCTGCTGCTGCTGCTGCTACTACTAATATTACTATAGCTGCTGCTACTACTATTGCTGCTGCTGCTGCTACTACTAATATTACTACTGCTGCTATTATTGTTGCTGCTGCTGCTACTACTAATTTTACTATTGCTGCTATCACTATTGCTGCTGCTGCTACTACTAATAATACTATAGCTGCTACTATTATTGCTGCTGCTGCTGCTGCTGCTACTACTAATATTACCATTGCTGCTACCACTATTGCTGCTGCTGCTACTACTAATATTACTATAGCTGCTACTACTATTGCTGCTGCTGCTACTACTAATATTACTATTGCTGCTACTACTATAGCTGCTGCTGCTACTACTAATATTACTATTGCTGCTACCACTAATGCTGCGGCTGCTACTACTAATATTACTACTGCTGCTACTACTATTGCATCTGCTGCTACTACTAATATTACTATAGCTGCTATTACTATTGCTGCTGCTGCTACTACTAATATTACTATTGCTGCTACTACTATAGCTGCTGCTGCTACTACTAATATTACTATATCTGCTACCACTATTGCTGCGGCTGCTACTACTAATATTACTACTGCTGCTACTACTATTGCTGCTACCACTATTGCTGCTGCTGCTACTACTAATATTACTATAGCTGCTACTATTATTGCTTCTGCTGCAACTACTAATATTACTATAGCTGCTACCACTATTGCTGCTGCTACTACTAATATTACTATTGCTGCTACTATTATTGCTGCGGCTGCTATTAATAATATTACTACTGCTGCTACTATTATTGCTGCTGCTGCTGCTACTACTAATATTACTACTGCTGCTACTACTAATATTACTATTGCTGCTACCACTATTGCTGCTGCTGCTACTACTAATATTACTATTGCTGCTACTATTATTGCTTCTGCTGCTACTACTAATATTACTATAGCTGCTACTACTATTGCTTCTGCTACTACTAATATTACTATTGCTGCTACTATTATTGCTGCTGCTGCTGCTACTACTAATATTACTATTGCTGCTGCTATTATTGTTGCTGCTGCTGCTACTACTAATATTACTATTGCTGCTACCACTATTGCTGCTGCTACTACTAATATTACTATTGCTGCTACTATTATTGCTTCTGCTGCTACTACTAATATTACTATTGCTGCTACCACTATTGCTGCTGCTACTACTAATATTACTATTGCTGCTACTATTATTGCTTCTGCTGCTACTACTAATATTACTATTGCTGCTACTATTATTGCTGCGGCTGCTACTACTAATATTACTATTGCTGCTACTATTATTGCTGCGGCTGCTACTACTAATATTACTATTGCTGCTACTACTATTGCATCTGCTGCTACTACTAATATTACTATAGCTGCTACTATTATTGCTGCGGCTGCTACTACTAATGTTACTATTGCTGCTACTATTATTGCTGCGGCTGCTACTTCTAATATTACTATTGCTGCTACCATTATTGCTTCTGCTAATACTACTAATATTACTATTGCTGCTACTATTGCTGCTGCTGCTGCTGCTACTACTAATATTACTATAGCTGCTGCTACTACTATTGCTGCTGCTGCTGCTACTACTAATATTACTACTGCTGCTATTATTGTTGCTGCTGCTGCTACTACTAATTTTACTATTGCTGCTATCACTATTGCTGCTGCTGCTACTACTAATAATACTATAGCTGCTACTATTATTGCTGCTGCTGCTGCTGCTGCTACTACTAATATTACCATTGCTGCTACCACTATTGCTGCTGCTGCTACTACTAATATTACTATAGCTGCTACTACTATTGCTGCTGCTGCTACTACTAATATTACTATTGCTGCTACTACTATAGCTGCTGCTGCTACTACTAATATTACTATTGCTGCTACCACTAATGCTGCGGCTGCTACTACTAATATTACTACTGCTGCTACTACTATTGCATCTGCTGCTACTACTAATATTACTATAGCTGCTATTACTATTGCTGCTGCTGCTACTACTAATATTACTATTGCTGCTACTACTATAGCTGCTGCTGCTACTACTAATATTACTATATCTGCTACCACTATTGCTGCGGCTGCTACTACTAATATTACTACTGCTGCTACTACTATTGCTGCTACCACTATTGCTGCTGCTGCTACTACTAATATTACTATAGCTGCTACTATTATTGCTTCTGCTGCAACTACTAATATTACTATAGCTGCTACCACTAATGCTGCTGCTACTACTAATATTACTATTGCTGCTACTATTATTGCTGCGGCTGCTATTAATAATATTACTACTGCTGCTACTATTATTGCTGCTGCTGCTGCTACTACTAATATTACTACTGCTGCTACTACTAATATTACTATTGCTGCTACCACTATTGCTGCTGCTGCTACTACTAATATTACTATTGCTGCTACTATTATTGCTTCTGCTGCTACTACTAATATTACTATAGCTGCTACTACTATTGCTTCTGCTACTACTAATATTACTATTGCTGCTACTATTATTGCTGCTGCTGCTGCTACTACTAATATTACTATTGCTGCTGCTATTATTGTTGCTGCTGCTGCTACTACTAATATTACTATTGCTGCTACCACTATTGCTGCTGCTACTACTAATATTACTATTGCTGCTACTATTATTGCTTCTGCTGCTACTACTAATATTACTATTGCTGCTACCACTATTGCTGCTGCTACTACTAATATTACTATTGCTGCTACTATTATTGCTTCTGCTGCTACTACTAATATTACTATTGCTGCTACTATTATTGCTTCTGCTGCTACTACTAATATTACTATTGCTGCTACTACTAATATTACTACTACTGCTACTAGTAATATTACTATTGCTGCTACTATTATTGCTGCTGCTACTACTAATATTACTATTGCTGCTACTATTATTGCTGCTGCTGCTGCTACTAATATTACTACTGCTGCTACTACTAATATTACTATTGCTGCTACCACTATTGCTGCTGCTGCTACTACTAATATTACTATTGCTGCTACTATTATTGCTTCTGCTGCTACTACTAATATTACTATTGCTGCTACCACTATTGCTGCTGCTACTACTAATATTACTATTGCTGCTACTATTATTGCTTCTGCTGCTACTACTAATATTACTATTGCTGCTACTATTATTGCTTCTGCTGCTACTACTAATATTACTATTGCTGCTACAACTATTGCTGCTGCTACTACTAATATTACTATTGCTGCTACTATTATTGCTTCTGCTGCTACTACTAATATTACTATTGCTGCTACCACTATTGCTGCTGCTACTACTAATATTACTATTGCTGCTACTATTGTTGCTTCTGCTGCTACTACTAATATTACTACTGCTGCTACTATTATTGCTTCTGCTGCTACTACTAATATTACTATTGCTGCTACTATTATTGCTTCTGCTGCTACTACTAATATTACTATTGCTGCTACCACTATTGCTGCTGCTACTACTAATATTACTATTGCTGCTACTATTGTTGCTTCTGCTGCTACTACTAATATTACTACTGCTGCTACTACTAATATTACTACTGCTGCTACTACTATTACTGCTGCTGCTACTACTAATATTACTATTGCTGCTGCCACTATTGCTGCTGCTACTACTACTAATATTACTATAGCTGCTACTACTAATATTACTACTGCTGCTACTACTAATATTACTACTGCTGCTACTACTATTACTGCTGCTGCTACTACTAATATTACTATTGCTGCTGCCACTATTGCTGCTGCTACTACTACTAATATTACTATAGCTGCTACTACTAATATTACCACTGCTGCTACTACTAATATTACTACTGCTGCTACCACTGTTACTGCTGCTGCTACTACTAATATTACTATTGCTGCTACCACTATTGCTGCTGCTGCTACTACTAATATTACTATAGCTGCTACTACTAATATTACTACTGCTGCTACTACTAATATTACTATTGCTGCTACCACTGTTACTGCTGCTGCTACTACTAATATTACTACTGCTGCTACTACTAATATTATTATAGCTGCTACTTCTAATATTACTACTGCTGCTACTACTAATATTACTATTGCTGCTACCACTGTTACTGCTGCTGCTACTACTAATATTACTACTGCTGCTACTACTAATATTACTACTGCTGCTACTACTAATATTACTATTGCTCCTACCACTGTTACTGCTGCTACTACTAATATTACTATTGCTGCTACTACTAATATTACTACTGCTGCTACTACTAATATTACTATTGCTGCTACCACTGTTACTGCTGCTGCTACTACTAATATTACTATAGCTGCTACTACTAATATTACTACTGCTGCTACTACTAATATTACTATTGCTGCTACCACTGTTACTGCTGCTGCTACTACTAATATTACTATAGCTGCTACTACTAATATTACTACTGCTGCTACTACTAATATTACTATTGCTGCTACCACTGTTACTGCTGCTGCTACTACTAATATTACTACTGCTGCTACTACTAATATTACTATTGCTGCTACCACTGTTACTGCTGCTGCTACTACTAATATTACTATTGCTGCTACCACTATTACTGCTGCTGCTACTACTAATATTACTATAGCTGCTACTACTAATATTACTACTGCTGCTACTACTAATATTACTATTGCTGCTACCACTGTTACTGCTGCTGCTACTACTAATATTACTACTGCTGCTACCACTATTACTACTGCTGCTACTACTAATATTACTACTACTGCTGCTACTAATATTACTATTGCTGCTACAACTATTGCTGCTGCTGCTACTACTAATATTACTATAGCTGCTACTACTAATATTACTACTGCTGCTACTACTAATATTACTACTGCTGCTACTACTATTACTGCTGCTGCTACTACTAATATTACTATTGCTGCTGCTGCTACTACTTATATTACTATAGCTGCTACTACTAATATTACTACTGCTGCTACTACTATTACTGCTGCTACTACTAATATTACTACTGCTGCTACCACTATTACTGCTGCTGCTACTACTTATATTACTATAGCTGCTACTACTAATATTACTACTGCTGCTACTACTATTACTGCTGCTGCTACTACTAATATTACTATTGCTGCTACCACTATTGCTGCTGCTGCTACTACGTATATTACTATAGCTGCTACCACTAATATTACTACTACTGCCACTACTATTACTGCTGCTACTACTAATATTACTATTGCTGCTACTACTAATATTACTATAACTGCTACTACTAATATTACTACTGCTGCTACTACTATTACTGCTGCTACTACTAATATTACTATTGCTGCTACTACTAATATTACTATAGCTGCTACTACTAATATTACTACTGCTGCTACCACTATTACTGCTGCTGCTACTACTTATATTACTATAGCTGCTACCACTAATATTACTACTGCTGCTACTACTATTACTGCTGCTACTACTAATATTACTACTGCTGCTACTACTAATATTACTATAGCTGCTACTACTAATATTACTACTGCTGCTACCACTATTACTGCTGCTGCTACTACTTATATTACTATAGCTGCTACTACTAATATTACTACTGCTGCTACTACTATTACTGCTGCTACTACTAATATTACTATTGAGCTACTACTAATATTACTATAGCTGCTACTACTAATATTACTACTGCTGCTACCACTATTACTGCTGCTGCTACTACTTATATTACTATAGCTGCTACTACTTATATTACTACTGCTGCTACTACTATTACTGCTGCTACTACTAATATTACTATTGCTGCTACTACTTATATTACTATAGCTGCTACTACTAATATTACTACTGCTGCTACTACTATTACTGCTGCTGCTACCACTATTACTGCTGCTGCTACTACTTATATTACTATAGCTGCTACTACTAATATTACTACTGCTGCTACTACTATTACTGCTGCTACTACTAATATTACTATTGCTGCTACTACTTATATTACTATAGCTGCTACTACTAATATTACTACTGCTGCTACTACAATTACTGCTGCTACTACTAATATTACTATTGCTGCTACTACTAATATTACTATTGCTGCTACTACTTATATTACTATAGCTGCTACTACTAATATTACTACTGCTGCTACTACTATTACTGCTGCTACTACTAATACTACTGCTGCTACTACTAATATTACTACTGCTGCTACCACTATTACTGCTGCTGCTACTACTTATATTACTATAGCTGCTACCACTAATATTACTACTGCTGCTACTACTATTACTGCTGCTGCTACTACTAATATTACTATTGCTGCTACCACTATTACTGCTGCTGCTACTACTTATATTACTATAGCTGCTACTACTAATATTACTATAGCTGCTACTACTATTATTACTATTGCTGCTACCACTACTATTACTGCTGCTACTACTATTACTGCTGCTACTACTAATATTACTATTGCTGCTACTACTATTATTACTATAGCTGCTACTACTAATATTACTACTGCTGCTACTACTAATATTACTATTGCTGCTACCACTATTGCTGCTGCTGCTACTACTTATATTACTATAGCTGCTACTACTAATATTACTACTACTGCTACTACTATTACTGCTGCTGCTACTACTAATATTACTATTGCTGCTACCACTATTACTGCTGCTGCTACTACTAATATTACTATTGCTGCTACCACTATTACTACTACTGCTACTACTATTACTGCTGCTAGTACTACTAATATTACTATTGCTGCTACCACTATTGCTGCAGCTACTACTAATATTACTACTGCTGCTACTACTATTACTGCTGCTACTACTAATATTACTATTGCTGCTACCACTATTGCTGCTGCTGCTGCTACTACTAATATTACTAATGCTGCTACCACTATTGCTGCTGCTGCTACTACTTATATTACTATAGCTGCTACCACTATTGCTGCTGCTGCTACTACTAATATTACTACTGCTGCTACCACTATTGCTGCTGCTGCTACTACTAATATTACTATTGCTGCTACCACTATTGCTGCTGCTGCTACTACTAATATTACTATAGCTGCTACCACTATTGCTGCTGCTGCTACTACTAATATTACTATTGCTGCTACCACTATTGCTGCTGCTGCTACTACTAATATTACTATTGCTGCTACCACTATTGCTGCTGCTGCTACTACTAATATTACTACTGCTGCTACTACTATTACTGCTGCTACTACTAATATTACTACTGCTGCTACCACTAATACTGCTGCTGCTACTACTAATATTACTATTTCTGCTACTATTATTGCTGCGGCTGCTACTACTAATATTACTACTGCTGCTGCTATTATTGCTTCTGCTGCTACTACTAATATTACTACTGCTGCTGCTACTAATATTACTACTTCTGCTACTACTAATATTACTACTGCTGCTACTGCTAATATTACTACTGCTGCTACCACTATTGCTGCTGCTGCTACTACTAATATTACTACTGCTGCTACTACTAATATTACTATTGCTGCTACCACTATTGCTGCTGCTGCTACTACTAATATTACTACTGCTGCTACTACTAATATTACTACTGCTGCTACTACTGATATTACTACTGCTGCTGCTACTAATATTACTTCTGCTGCTACTACTAATATTACTACTGCTGCTACTACTAATATTACTTCTGCTGCTACTACTAATATTACTACTGCTGCTACTACTAATATTACTACTGCTGCTACTACTAATATTACTACTGCTGCTGCTACTAATATTACTTCTGCTGCTACTACTGATATTACTATTGTTGCTACTACTAATATTACTACTGCTGCTGCTACTAATATTACTTCTGCTGCTACTACTAATATTACTATTGCTGCTACCACTATTGCTGCTGCTGCTACTACTAATATTACTATTGCTGCTACTACTAATATTACTATTGCTGCTACTACTAATATTACTACTGCTGCTACCACTATTGCTGCTGCTACTACTAATATTACTATTGCTGCTACTACTAATATTACTACTGCTGCTACTACTAATATTACTACTGCTGCTACTACTAATATTACTTCTGCTGCTACTACTAATATTACTATTGCTGCTACCACTATTGCTGCTGCTGCTACTACTAATATTGCTATTGCTGCTACCACTATTGCTGCTGCTGCTACTACTAATATTACTATTGCTGCTACTACTAATATTACTACTGCTGCTGCTACTAATATTACTTCTGCTGCTACTACTAATATTACTATTGCTGCTACCACTATTGCTGCTGCTGCTACTACTAATATTACTACTGCTGCTACTACTAATATTACTATTGCTGCTACCACTTTTGCTGCTGCTGCTGCTGCTGCTACTAATATTACTACTGCTGCTACTACTAATATTACTACTGCTGCTACTACTAATATTACTACTGCTGCTACTACTAATATTACTACTGCTGCTACCACTATTGCTGCTGCTGCTACTACTAATATTACTACTGCTGCTACTACTAATATTACTACTGCTGCTACCACTAATATTACTATTGCTGCTACCACTATTGCTGCTGCTGCTACTACTAATATTACTACTGCTGCTACTACTAATATTACTACTGCTGCTACTACTAATATTACTACTGCTGCTGCTACTAATATTACTACTGCTGCTACTACTAATATTACTATAGCTGCTACTACTAATATTACTACTGCTGCTACCTCTATTACTGCTGCTGCTACTACTTATATTACTATAGCTGCTACCACTAATATTACTACTGCTGCTACTACTATTACTGCTGCTACTACTAATATTACTACTGCTGCTACTACTAATATTACTATAGCTGCTACTACTAATATTACTACTGCTGCTACCACTATTACTGCTGCTGCTACTACTTATATTACTATAGCTGCTACTACTAATATTACTACTGCTGCTACTACTATTACTGCTGCTACTACTAATATTACTATTGCTGCTACTACTAATATTACTATAGCTGCTACTACTAATATTACTACTGCTGCTACCACTATTACTGCTGCTACTACTTATATTACTATAGCTGCTACTACTTATATTACTACTGCTGCTACTACTATTACTGCTGCTACTACTAATATTACTATTGCTGCTACTACTTATATTACTATAGCTGCTACTACTAATATTACTACTGCTGCTACTACTATTACTGCTGCTGCTACCACTATTACTGCTGCTGCTACTACTTATATTACTATAGCTGCTACTACTAATATTACTACTGCTGCTACTACTATTACTGCTGCTATTACTAATATTACTATTGCTGCTACTACTTATATTACTATAGCTGCTACTACTGATATTACTACTGCTGCTACTACAATTACTGCTGCTACTACTAATATTACTATTGCTGCTACTACTAATATTACTATTGCTGCTACTACTTATATTACTATAGCTGCTACTACTAATATTACTACTGCTGCTACTACTATTACTGCTGCTACTACAGATACTACTGCTGCTACTACTAATATTACTACTGCTGCTACCACTATTACTGCTGCTGCTACTACTTATATTACTATAGCTGCTACCACTAATATTACTACTGCTGCTACTACTATTACTGCTGCTGCTACTACTAATATTACTATTGCTGCTACCACTATTACTGCTGCTGCTACTACTTATATTACTATAGCTGCTACTACTAATATTACTATAGCTGCTACTACTATTATTACTATTGCTGCTACCACTACTATTACTGCTGCTACTACTATTACTGCTGCTACTACTAATATTACTATTGCTGCTACTACTATTATTACTATAGCTGCTACTACTAATATTACTACTGCTGCTACTACTAATATTACTATTGCTGCTACCACTAATTGCTGCTGCTGCTACTACTTATATTACTATAGCTGCTACTACTAATATTACTACTACTGCTACTACTATTACTGCTGCTGCTACTACTAATATTACTATTGCTGCTACCACTATTACTGCTGCTGCTACTACTAATATTACTATTGCTGCTACCACTATTACTACTACTGCTACTACTATTACTGCTGCTAGTACTACTAATATTACTATTGCTGCTACCACTATTGCTGCTGCTACTACTAATATTACTACTGCTGCTACTACTATTACTGCTGCTACTACTAATATTACTATTGCTGCTACCACTATTGCTGCTGCTGCTACTACTAATATTACTATTGCTGCTACCACTATTGCTGCTGCTGCTACTACTTATATTACTATAGCTGCTACCACTATTGCTGCTGCTGCTACTACTAATATTACTACTGCTGCTACCATTATTGCTGCTGCTGCTACTACTAATATTACTATTGCTGCTACCACTATTGCTGCTGCTGCTACTACTAATATTACTATAGCTGCTACCACTATTGCTGCTGCTGCTACTACTAATATTACTATTGCTGCTACCACTATTGCTGCTGCTGCTACTACTAATATTACTATTGCTGCTACCACTATTGCTGCTGCTGCTACTACTGATATTACTACTGCTGCTACTACTATTACTGCTGCTACTACTAATATTACTACTGCTGCTACCACTAATACTGCTGCTGCTACTACTAATATTACTATTTCTGCTACTATTATTGCTGCGGCTGCTACTACTAATATTACTACTGCTGCTACTATTATTGCTTCTGCTGCTACTACTAATATTACTACTGCTGCTGCTACTAATATTACTACTTCTGCTACTACTAATATTACTACTGCTGCTACTGCTAATATTACTACTGCTGCTACCACTATTGCTGCTGCTGCTGCTACTACTAATATTACTACTGCTGCTACTACTAATATTACTATTGCTGCTACCACTATTGCTGCTGCTGCTACTAATATTACTACTGCTGCTACTACTAATATTACTACTGCTGCTACTACTGATATTACTACTGCTGCTGCTACTAATATTACTTCTGCTGCTACTACTAATATTACTACTGCTGCTACTACTAATATTACTTCTGCTGCTACTACTAATATTACTACTGCTGCTACTACTAATATTACTACTGCTGCTACTACTAATATTACTACTGCTGCTGCTACTAATATTACTTCTGCTGCTACTACTAATATTACTATTGCTGCTACTACTAATATTACTACTGCTGCTGCTACTAATATTACTTCTGCTGCTACTACTAATATTACTACTGCTGCTGCCACTATTGCTGCTGCTGCTACTACTAATATTACTATTGCTGCTACTACTAATATTACTATTGCTGCTACTACTAATATTACTACTGCTGCTACCACTATTGCTGCTGCTGCTACTACTAATATTACTATTGCTGCTACTACTAATATTACTACTGCTGCTACTACTAATATTACTACTGCTGCTACTACTAATATTACTTCTGCTGCTACTACTAATATTACTATTGCTGCTACCACTATTGCTGCTGCTGCTACTACTAATATTACTATTGCTGCTACCACTATTGCTGCTGCTGCTACTACTAATATTACTATTGCTGCTACTACTAATATTACTACTGCTGCTGCTACTAATATTACTTCTGCTGCTACTACTAATATTACTATTGCTGCTACCACTATTGCTGCTGCTGCTACTACTAATATTACTACTGCTGCTACTACTAATATTACTATTGCTGCTACCACTATTGCTGCTGCTGCTGCTGCTGCTACTAATATTACTACTGCTGCTACTACTAATATTACTACTGCTGCTACTACTAATATTACTACTGCTGCTACTACTAATATTACTACTGCTGCTACCACTATTGCTGCTGCTGCTACTACTAATATTACTACTGCTGCTACTACTAATATTACTACTGCTGCTACCACTAATATTACTATTGCTGCTACCACTATTGCTGCTGCTGCTACTACTAATATTACTACTGCTGCTACTACTAATATTACTATTGCTGCTACCACTATTGCTGCTGCTGCTACTAATATTACTACTGCTGCTACTACTAATATTACTACTGCTGCTACTACTAATATTACTTCTGCTGCTACTACTAATATTACTATTGCTGCTACCACTATTGCTGCTGCTGCTACTACTAATATTACTACTGCTGCTACTACTAATATTACTACTGCTGCGGCAACTAATATTACTACTGCTGCTACTACTAATATTACTACTGCTGCTGCTACTAATATTACTACTGCTGCTACCACTATTGCTGCTGCTGCTACTACTAATATTACTATTGCTGCTACTACTAATATTACTATTGCTGCTACCACTATTGCTGCTGCTGCTACTACTAATATTACTATAGCTGCTACTACTAATATTACTACTGCTGCTACTACTAATATTACTACTGCTGCTACTACTATTACTGCTGCTGCTACTACTAATATTACTATTGCTGCTGCTACTACTTATATTACTATAGCTGCTACTACTAATATTACTACTGCTGCTACTACTATTACTGCTGCTACTACTAATATTACTACTCCTGCTACCACTATTACTGCTGCTGCTACTACTTATATTACTATAGCTGCTACTACTAATATTACTACTGCTGCTACTACTATTACTGCTGCTGCTACTACTAATATTACTATTGCTGCTACCACTATTGCTGCTGCTGCTACTACATATATTACTATAGCTGCTACCACTAGTATTACTACTACTGCTACTACTATTACTGCTGCTACTACTAATATTACTATTGCTGCTACTACTAATATTACTATAGCTGCTACTACTAATATTACTACTGCTGCTACTACTATTACTGCTGCTACTACTAATATTACTATTGCTGCTACTACTAATATTACTATAGCTGCTACTACTAATATTACTACTGCTGCTACCACTATTACTGCTGCTGCTACTACTTATATTACTATAGCTGCTACCACTAATATTACTACTGCTGCTACTACTATTACTGCTGCTACTACTAATATTACTACTGCTGCTACTACTAATATTACTATAGCTGCTACTACTAATATTACTACTGCTGCTACCACTATTACTGCTGCTGCTACTACTTATATTACTATAGCTGCTACTACTAATATTACTACTGCTGCTACTACTATTACTGCTGCTACTACTAATATTACTATTGCTGCTACTACTTATATTACTATTGCTGCTACTACTAATATTACTACTGCTGCTACTACTATTACTGCTGCTGCTACCACTATTACTGCTGCTGCTACTACTTATATTACTATAGCTGCTACTACTAATATTACTACTGCTGCTACTACTATTACTGCTGCTACTACTAATATTACTATTGCTGCTACTACTTATATTACTATAGCTGCTACTACTAATATTACTACTGCTGCTACTACAATTACTGCTGCTACTACTAATATTACTATTGCTGCTACTACTAATATTACTATTGCTGCTACTACTTATATTACTATAGCTGCTACTACTAATATTACTACTGCTGCTACTACTATTACTGCTGCTACTACTATTACTACTGCTGCTACTACTAATATTACTACTGCTGCTACCACTATTACTGCTGCTGCTACTACTTATATTACTATAGCTGCTACCACTAATATTACTACTGCTGCTACTACTATTACTGCTGCTGCTACTACTAATATTACTATTGCTGCTACCACTATTACTGCTGCTACTACTTATATTACTATAGCTGCTACTACTAATATTACTATAGCTGCTACTACTATTATTACTATTGCTGCTACCACTACTATTACTGCTGCTACTACTATTCCTGCTGCTACTACTAATATTACTATTGCTGCTACCACTATTGCTGCTGCTGCTACTACTTATATTACTATAGCTGCTACTACTAATATTACTACTACTGCTACTACTATTACTGCTGCTGCTACTACTAATATTACTACTGCTGCTACCACTATTACTGCTGCTGCTACTACTAATATTACTATTGCTGCTACCACTATTACTACTACTGGTACTACTATTACTGCTGCTGCTACTACTAATATTACTATTGCTGCTACCACTATTGCTGCTGCTACTACTAATATTACTACTGCTGCTACTACTATTACTGCTGCTACTACTAATTTTACTATTGCTGCTACCACTATTGCTGCTGCTGCTACTACTAATATTACTATAGCTGCTACCACTATTGCTGCTGCTGCTACTACTAATATTACTATTGCTGCTACCACTATTGCTGCTGCTGCTACTACTTATATTACTATAGCTGCTACCACTATTGCTGCTGCTGCTACTACTAATATTACTACTGCTGCTACCACTATTGCTGCTGCTGCTACTACTAATATTACTATTGCTGCTACCACTATTGCTGCTGCTGCTACTACTAATGTTACTATAGCTGCTACCACTATTGCTGCTGCTGCTACTACTAATATTACTATTGCTGCTACCACTATTGCTGCTGCTGCTACTACTAATATTACTATTGCTGCTACCACTATTGCTGCTGCTGCTACTACTAATATTACTACTGCTGCTACTACTATTACTGCTGCTACTACTAATATTACTACTGCTGCTACCACTATTACTGCTGCTGCTACTACTAATATTACTATTTCTGCTACTATTATTGCTGCGGCTGCTACTACTAATATTACAACTGCTGCTACTATTATTGCTTCTGCTGCTACTACTAATATTACTACTGCTGCTGCTACTAATATTACTACTTCTGCTACTACTAATATTACTACTGCTGCTACTGCTAATATTACTACTGCTGCTACCACTATTGCTGCTGCTGCTACTACTAATATTACTACTGCTGCTACTACTAATATTACTGTTGCTGCTACCACTATTGCTGCTGCTGCTACTACTAATATTACTACTGCTGCTACTACTAATATTACTACTGCTGCTACTACTGATATTACTACTGCTGCTGCTACTAATATTACTTCTGCTGCTACTACTAATATTACTACTGCTGCTACTACTAATATTACTACTGCTGCTACTACTAATATTACTTCTGCTGCTACTACTAATATTACTACTGCTGCTGCTACTAATATTATTTCTGCTGCTACTACTAATATTACTTCTGCTGCTACTACTAATATTACTACTGCTGCTACTACTAATATTGCTGCTGCTGCTACTACTAATATTACTACTGCTGCTACTACTAATATTACTACTGCTGCTACTACTGATATTACTACTGCTGCTGCTACTAATACTACTTCTGCTGCTACTACTAATATTACTACTGCTGCTACTACTAATATTACCACTGCTGCTACTACTAATATTACTTCTGCTGCTACTACTAATATTACTACTGCTGCTGCTACTAATATTACTTCTGCTGCTACTACTAATATTACTTCTGCTGCTACTACTAATATTACTACTGCTGCTACTACTAATATTACTACTGCTGCTACTACTAATATTACTACTGCTGCTGCTACTAATATTACTTCTGCTGCTACTACTAATATTACTATTGCTGCTACTACTAATATTACTACTGCTGCTGCTACTAATATTACTTCTGCTGCTACTACTAATATTACTATTGCTGCTACCACTATTGCTGCTGCTGCTACTACTAATATTACTATTGCTGCTACTACTAATATTACTATTGCTGCTACTACTAATATTACTACTGCTGCTACCACTATTGCTGCTGCTGCTACTACTAATATTACTATTGCTGCTACTACTAATATTACTACTGCTGCTACTACTAATATTACTACTGCTGCTACTACTAATATTACTTCTGCTGCTACTACTAATATTACTATTGCTGCTACCACTATTGCTGCTGCTGCTACTACTAATATTACTATTGCTGCTACCACTATTGCTGCTGCTGCTACTACTAATATTACTATTGCTGCTACTACTAATATTACTACTGCTGCTGCTACTAATATTACTTCTGCTGCTACTACTAATATTACTATTGCTGCTACCACTATTGCTGCTGCTGCTACTACTAATATTACTACTGCTGCTACTACTAATATTACTATTGCTGCTACCACTATTGCTGCTGCTGCTGCTACTAATATTACTACTGCTGCTACTACTAATATTACTACTGCTGCTACTACTAATATTACTTCTGCTGCTACTACTAATATTACTACTGCTGCTACTACTAATATTACTTCTGCTGCTACTACTAATATTACTACTGCTGCTACTACTAATATTACTACTGCTGCTACCACTATTGCTGCTGCTGCTACTACTAATATTACTACTGCTGCTACTACTAATATTACTACTGCTGCTACTACTAATATTACTACTGCTGCTACCACTAATATTACTATTGCTGCTACCACTATTGCTGCTGCTGCTACTACTAATATTACTACTGCTGCTACTACTAATATTACTATTGCTGCTACCACTATTGCTGCTGCTGCTACTAATATTACTACTGCTGCTACTACTAATATTACTACTGCTGCTACTACTAATATTACTTCTGCTGCTACTACTAATATTACTATTGCTGCTACCACTAATGCTGCTGCTGCTACTACTAATATTACTACTGCTGCTACTACTAATATTACTACTGCTGCTGCTACTAATATTACTACTGCTGCTACTACTAATATTACTACTGCTGCTGCTACTAATATTACTACTGCTGCTACCACTATTGCTGCTGCTGCTACTACTAATATTACTATTGCTGCTACTACTAATATTACTATTGCTGCTACTACTAATATTACTATTGCTGCTACTACTAATATTATTACTGCTGCTACCACTATTGCTGCTGCTGCTACTACTAATATTACTATTGCTGCTACTACTAATATTACTATAGCTGCTACTACTAATATTACTACTGCTGCTACCACTATTGCTGCTGCTGCTACTACTAATATTACTATTGCTGCTACCACTATTGCTGCTGCTGCTACTACTAATATTACTACTGCTGCTGCTACTAATATTATTACTGCTGCTACTACTAATATTATTACTGCTGCTACTACTAATATTACTACTGCTGCTACCACTATTGCTGCTGCTGCTACTACTAATATTACTACTCCTGCTACTACTAATATTACTACTGCTGCTACTACTAATATTATTACTGCTGCTACTACTAATATTACTATTGCTGCTACCACTATTGCTGCTGCTGCTACTACTAATATTACTACTGCTGCTGCTACTAATATTACTACTGCTGCTACTACTAATATTACTATAGCTGCTACTACTAATATTACTACTGCTGCTACCACTATTGCTGCTGCTGCTGCTACTACTAATATTACTATTGCTGCTACCACTATTGCTGCTGCTACTACTAATATTACTGCTGCTGCTACTACTAATATTACTACTGCTGCTACTACTAATATTACTATAGCTGCTACTACTAATATTACTACTGCTGCTACCACTATTGCTGCTGCTGCTACTACTAATATTACTATTGCTGCTAACACTATTGCTGCTGCTGCTACTACTAATATTACTACTGCTGCTGCTACTAATATTACTACTGCTGCTACTACTAATATTATTACTGCTGCTACTACTAATATTACTACTGCTGCTACTACTATTGCTGCTGCTGCTACTACTAATATTACTACTCCTGCTACTACTAATATTACTACTGCTGCTACTACTAATATTATTACTGCTGCTACTACTAATATTACTATTGCTGCTACCACTATTGCTGCTGCTGCTACTACTAATATTACTACTGCTGCAACTACTAATATTACTACTGCTGCTACTACTGATATTACTATTGCTGCTACCACTATTGCTGCTGCTGCTGCAACTAATATTACTACTGCTGCTACCACTAATATTACTACTGCTGCTACTACTGATATTACTATTGCTGCTACCACTATTGCTGCTGCTGCTACTAATATTACTTCTGCTGCTACTACTAATATTACTACTGCTGCTACTACTAATATTACTACTGCTGCTGCTACTAATATTACTTCTGCTGCTACTACTAATATTACTATTGCTGCTACCACTATTGCTGCTGCTGCTACTACTAATATTACTATTGCTGCTACTACTAATATTACTATTGCTGCTACTACTAATATTACTATTGCTGCTACTACTATTGCTGCTGCTGCTACTACTAATATTACTATAGCTGCTACTGCTAATATTACTACTGCTGCTGCTACTAATAATACTATTGCTGCTACCACTATTGCTGCTGCTGCTACTACTAATATTACTATAGCTGCTACTACTAATATTACTACTGCTGCTATTAATATTACTACTGCTGCTACTACAAATATTACAACTGTTGCTGCTACTAATATTACTACTACTGCTACTAATATTACTATTGCTGCTACTACTAATATTACTACTGCTGCTACTACAAATATTACTACTGCTGCTACTACTAATATTACTACTGCTGCTACTACAAATATTACTACTGCTGCTACTACTAATATTACTACTGCTGCTACTACAAATATTACTATTGCTGCTACTACTAATATTACTACTGCTGCTACTACAAATATTACTACTGCTGCTACTACTAATATTACTACTGCTGCTACTACTAATATTACTACTGCTGCTACTACAAATATTACTGTTGCTGCTACTACTAATATTACTACTGCTGCTACTACAAATATTACTATTGCTGCTACTACTAATATTACTACTGCTGCTACTACTAATATTACTACTGCTGCTACTACTAATATTACTATTGCTGCTACTACTATTGCTGCGTCTGCTACTAATATTACTATTGCTGCTACCACTATTGCTGCGTCTGCTACTACTAACATTACTACTGCTGCTACTATTGCTGCTGCTACTACTAATATTACTACTGCTGCTACTATTTTTGCTTCTGCTGCTACTACTAATATTACTGTTGCTGCTACCACTATTGCTGCTGCTGCTACTACTAATATTACTATAGCTGCTACTACTATTGCTGCTGCTGCTACTACTAATATTACTATAGCTTCTACTATTATCGCTGCTGCTGCTACTACTAATATTACTATAGCTGCTGCTGCTGCTACTACTAGTATTACTATAGCTGCTACTACTATTGCTGCTGCTGCTACTACTAATATTACTACTGCTGCTGCTGCTACTACTAATATTACTATAGCTGCTACCACTATTGCTGCTGCTGCTACTACTAATATTACTATTGCTGCTACTATTATTGCTGCTGCTGCTACTACTAATATTACTATTGCTCCTATTATTGCTGCTGCTGCTACTACTAATATTACTATTGCTGCCAGCACTATTGCTGCTGCTACTACTAATATTACTATTGCTGCTACTATTATTGCTTCTGCTGCTACTACTAATATTACTATTGCTACTATTATTGCTGCTGCTGCTACTACTAATATTACTATTGCTGCCAGCACTATTGCTGCTGCTACTACTAATATTACTATTGCTGCTACTATTATTGCTGCTGCTGCTACTACTAATATTACTATTGCTGCTACCACTATTGCTGCTGCTGCTACTACTAATATTACTATAGCTTCTACTATTATTGCTTCTGCTGCTACTACTAATATTACTATAGCTGCTACCACTATTGCTGCTGCTGCTACTACTAATATTATTATTGCTGCTGCTGCTGCTACTACTAATGTTACTATTGCTGCTGCTGCTACTACTAATATTACTATTTCTGCTGCTGCTACTACTAATATTACTATTGCTGCTGCTGCTACTACTAATATTACTATTGCTGCTGCTGCTACTACTAATATTACTATTGCTGCTGCTGCTACTACTAATATTACTATTGCTGCAGCTGCTACTACTAATATTACTATTGCTGCTGCTGCTACTACTAATATTACTATTGCTGCTGCTGCTACTACTAATATTACTATTGCTGCTGCTGCTACTACTAATATTACTATTGCTGCTGCTGCTACTACTAATATTACTATTGCTGCTGCTGCTACTACTAATATTACTATTGCTGCTGCTGCTACTACTAATATTACTATTGCTGCAGCTGCTACTACTAATATTACTATTGCTGCTGCTGCTACTACTAATATTACTATTGCTGCTGCTGCTACTACTAATATTACTATTGCTGCTGCTGCTACTACTAATATTACTATTGCTGCTGCTACTACTAATATTACTATTGCTGCTGCTGCTACTACTAATATTACTATTGCTGCTGCTGCTGCTGCTACTACTAATATTACTATTGCTGCTGCTGCTACTACTAATATTACTATTGCTGCTGCTGCTACTACTAATATTACTATTGCTGCTGCTGCTACTACTAATATTACTATTGCTGCTGCTGCTACTACTAATATTACTATTGCTGCAGCTGCTACTACTAATATTACTATTGCTGCTGCTGCTACTACTAATATTACTATTGCTGCTACCACTATTGCTGCTGCTGCTACTATTAATATTACGATAGCTTCTACTATTGTTGCTTCTGCTGCTACTACTAATATTGCTATAGCAGCTACCCTATTGCTGCTGCTGCTACTACTAATATTACTATAGCTTCTACTATTATTGCTGCTGCTGCTACTACTAATATTACTATAGCTGCTACCACTATTGCATCTGCTGCTACTACTAATATTACTATAGCTGCTACCATTATTGCTTCTGCTGCTACTACTAATATTACTATAGCTGCTACCATTATTGCTGCTGCTACTACTAATATTACTATTGCTGCTGCTGCTACTGTTGCTGCTACTATTATTGCTGCTACTCCTAATATTACTATTGGTGCTACTACTGCTGCTGCTGCTGCTGCTGCGACTACTAATATTACTATTGCTGCTGCTGCTGCTCCTAACATTACTATTGGTGCTACAACTACTATTGCTGCTACTACTATATCTGCTGCTGCTACTTCTAAAATTACTATTGGTGCTACAACTACTATTGCTGCTGCTACTACTGTTGCTGCTACTACTCCTAATATTATTATTGCTGCTGTAAAGAAGGGAGGCAGCCTAAGCTCCTCAATGTTTGAGAAATGAGGTGCAACAGCCAGTTGTATACGCTGGGTGTAAAGTTTTGGAAGAAAAATATAAATAAATTTGATTGAATTAGTATCCAGGCAATTCTTGGGAGGGATTAATTTTGAGTTGGTGAAATACCCTTAGGGTTACCGGTTATACCCGTAAGTCATGCGCGGAAGCCGGTACTGCTCTAGCTACTGTTCATTGGGACGATAGTCCCCAAGAGGCCTATTCAAGGTGTTCTAGTGGTGAGGTAAACTCTCGTAGAATTTCTTGGCCGGGCGTCTCTTCACATCCTCCATATAGGGGAGAGATGAGGCTTCATGGAGTAGTGTCACGGAAAAAGGTCTTCATACATAATAGATAATCCGAAGACATCTATTCTGTACCCGTTGCAAGACCCGTATGTTCGAGTCCGCTGTCATGCCCTGACTTCTCACGCATAAGGCATAACAGGAAGCACTAAAGCCTTGGAAAGGCATAGCTTAAGAGAGATAGGAATCGTGTACCTCATCATCGGGTATAGCGAAGCCGAGGCTCCGCATGCCCAATGCAACAGATCCTGGATATGCTCCATAAAAGTTAGACCCTTGTCCAGCTTCACTCCCAAGTATTTTATGGAATTCGTCCATCCTATCCTTCGCCCAGAATAGGCAAATTTGGGGAGATTGGCGGGAAAGCGGTGCTTGGTATACAACATGCCACGGCTTTTCTTCGTGTTAATGGACAATCGTCAGATCTTGCACCATTCTTGGATGAGGCATAAGCGTTTCTGTATGGAGTTAAAGGCTCTGCGTGGGTGTCTGTGCAAAAAAATCAGCACGTCTTCAGCAAATTGTGCTATGTTAACGCGCAGCACAATGGGAAGCTAGATCTCTGGATGAGTATTTTAGTTTTATAACATATCAAATCTTTACTGCAGCGGGAACTTAGGTCTTTCCGTCTGGTATGTATTTGCTAGTGTGCGCTCGATTTTCCTACGTTTTCTCAAACCATTCAATTGTATAATATTTAGGCGGAAGCACACCCTTTGGTTTTAATAATTTTTAGATATTTCAACATTGGGCAAATTTATTGGGAACTTTTATTTTAATCTCCTAATTGTTATAATATCGTTATGAACTGATACGAGATTTAACTGGCTGCATAAGGGCTAGTAAATAACAGTTGTTATTTAAGCTTGTTTGAAATGTTATTTACACACGTGTACGAACATGCGATAAAGCTTACTTCATACTGTGTATGAAACTCAGTACTTGTGCAGTTTACACAAATTAAAATATTTATAAATATTTTATTCTTGTGCTTTAAGGATTATTCTTATAGGGTGGGGCCAATTCTTATAGCAGTCTTACCGTGTCTTCCTTTCCCGAACCGTTCGCCTCCTGTTGGCCCTGCCGCCATCCTTTTTTTTTTTTTTTTTTTTTTTTTTTTTTTTTTGTAATTTACGTCCTCCAACGTTAAGTCATATCGGGCGGTGAATGAATTGGGTAAAAGGATGCTCAAATGAGTCCAAGGTCCATGGAACTTAGAGTTACGCAACATTCGTCTTGAATGATAAGGGAAAACCCCAGATAAAACCTTATCCAGGTAACTCACCCTCACCGAGATTCGAACGCGGGACCTCTTGAACGTGGGGCAGATACGCTACCATCTACGTTACCGAGGCGGGTGCCGCCATCCTTGATATGATTAATAGAATAAGAGTAAAAGTAGTGGTAGTAGTAGTAGTAATAGTAGTAGTAGTAGTAGTAGTAGTAGTAGTAGTAGAAGAAGAAGAAGAAGAAGAAGAAGAAGAAGAAGAAGAATGAGGAGGAGGAGGTTGAGGAGGAGGAGGAGTAGGAGGAGGAGGAGGAGGAGGAGGAGGAGGAGTAGGAGGTTGAGGAGGAGGAGGAGGAGGAGGAGGAGGAGCAGGAGGAGGAGGAGGAGGAGGAGGAGGAGCAGGATGGAGAGGCGAATGCACAAATGGTGCACCACAAATTCCTGAACACAATTTGTAAAGTTTACAGTCTCGTTAACGTTTCACAGTCTGAGGCAGATTCCCACCGTCTATTAAGTTCAATGGCTACTTGGCTATTAAAGTATTTGTGAATCATTAACCACTTTCTTAATTTTGGAGATTTTACTAACACTGCATACTTTCTGATAAGAATTGGAAATTGTATAACGGTTACAGAAAGTAGGCCTTGATTTATTTTGTTCTTAGACACTGAATAAATTTTAATTTTTGTTAAGTAACTATGTTGAGAATTAGTCCACTGTTTGTGTTAGTGTGTGTGTGTTGCTTTCGTAGTTGCACTGCTCAAATCTTCCGCTGACTGAAATTGTGTACTGAGACTCTTCTTGGCTTGCATAGATAATGTTCTATCCGCGTTCTGATAGAAAATCCACACAGTTCCAAGCTGAGCTGAGAGCGCAACGACCATGAAGTGTTGCTAAAGCATTGTGTGTGCATTATATGCCCTTGTGTTTCTTGGCCTAGCAACCTAGCTGCCGACCTCATGATGTAAGGTCATGTTGGAGGATTTTTCGGTCTAACAAGGGATTATTATGTACTCGGCACCATGCTTCCTTAACCGGATGTACGTGTATATCAGAGCTACTCAAACACATCACGATGCTGAATGTACTCGTATGGGGCGAAGCATCCACACTCCCTCGCGCATTCGACAGTTGGAAACCACTGTCACAGCACATTTCAATAAAAATAATATTTTTAGAAATACTTTGTACGTGCAAGCAAGTTTGTGTGTGCATATAGTCGTGTACGCGTTCGTGTGCATGAGAGAGGGAAATACGGAGAGAGGAAGAGAGATAGCATAGCTCAAACACAAAAAATCAGCACAAAAAATTGGTATAAAGGTTGAGCACCCTTTAAGAATGCAACGGGAAGATTTAAGGAGAATTCCCGTTCCCTAAATTAGCCGTCAAACAGACGTTACTGTTTACCTTTTCAAAAATGGTGTCGCGATTTTGGTTAAAATGTCATATATTTTAGTGCATATACAGGTGTGTTTGAATAGCCTGTGGTATATCCTTTATTCCAGCTGCGTTCTGCAGAGTTTTTAAATTAGGAATCTATAAAAGCTGACGAATATGTACTTCAGGAAAACTTTAGAGCGTCTTTTTGTAGCGTTATTCATGTGTTCATGCTATACGACTATATTTTCCGAAATGAAAGTGCTTGCGGCATACCCGCATGTCAGATTTCAAATTGGTTGGTGTTTACTTTTGATTTGGGTTCTAATTGGAGCTATGAGATCTCTTGTTCTTCAGGTGAATGGTTGTAGGAAATGGATTTGTTGTTTGTTGGCTGCTCAGTTGTCTCAATAATACACTGGTTCGTTGCAAAAATTGATTTAATTCTCACTAAATTCGTTGATTCAGATTGATTTGTAGCGGTGACCACCTGTTACTAAACTTCCTAACAGAATTCTCTTAATTCTTTATACGGCGAATACTTTGCTATTATAAACTTCTTCTGCTGCTTCTCTCACGCTGGTTGCGTTATTCTTGACTTCCCTACATTTCGGACTTAGAAATCTTTACTACCTCTTCTTCGTGCGCAATAACACGTCTTTTCCCTCGTAGTATGACTGTAGAAGTGATTTACATTTCGGACTTAGAAATCTTCCCTACTTCTTCTTCACGCGCACTAACACGTCTTTCCCCTCGTAGTATGACTGTTGAAGTGATTTACATTTCGGACTTAGAAATCTTCCCTACTTCTTCTTCACGCGCCCTAACACATCTTTCCCCTCGTAGTATGACTTTTGAAGTGATGTTTCGTCTACTCTGCGATTCCGTTCGTACTTTATTCTGATCCCTACTCTAACCCTTATCACATGACCAAAATAACTCACCCTTCTTCCTATTTCTCAAATCTTACATTATTATTGGTTTCTCATTTTATTTCGATTTTTCTTTATTGGTTAGCAAAACTCATCGAACTCATTGTCGTTACATCCCACCGTGAGTTGGGTCACGCCTACCCTGGGCTCTTTGTAACGGTATACATCGTTATCGCCTCAGCAAAGTAAATCCTTTTAGGTCTTACGCTTGACCGCATCTAGAAAACCTTATTGTTCCTACACATTTTTGGTTATAGTTCTCAGACATTGAACCTTTCCTTAAACAAAGAGGCTAGCGGTCACCTCTTCCTGTCTCCCCGACTTGTGTTCAGATTTTACAGAAATATTTTCTCTCCCTTACGTGGATTCTAGCATGTTAGTTGTCTTAAATTGTATTCTTCCCATCTTATTCTTAATTAAACCGCTATTTTAATCATTACTCTAATTTCATTCTAATTTCATATTAATAGAACAATATTTTATATTAGTTTAGCAAAGCATTTTCATTAATTTATCTTCTTTTTTAATTCTCGTGATTTCAATTAATTCGCCACCTCCTAATCGCTGTCTGATACTGCGGTTACATAATGCCCGTTTGACAAAAATGAAATACCCATTATTTAAATTTTGTCAAACCCCCGTCATGACATTTCCTCCTTATATCTTATAATTTCTCATTCCCTACTCGAAACATTTTTTCGGTGGTCACCGTTTCCCTCATCTTCATCAGTGTGTTACTTTATACACATAGAATGGTCAATATGGTACATCATATACATAGAATTATAGATATGATACATTACGTACATAGACAAGTACACTGTCGTATATGTGGTTATTACCCTATATACAAATAACATTCGTGATACCTCAACTATATATACACTTCACTGAATTATCCTTGTCTCACTTGACATCAACTTGATTTTACCTTATTACATTCCTTAAGTACTACATTAATGTTACTATATTACAGTTTACAATATTACATTTTACATTCAATGATTTTTTTTTAATATTATTATATTAACTTATTGGGACGTTTCTTTATCTTTCAGTCCTTCACCGTAAGAACATTCGTCCTCACATTATTATATTTTGGGTAACGATGTCCAAATATGGTTACCTCTACCAGCACTCAGTTGTCTACCTGTAATCAGGTGTTTCGTTTACCTGACAGTAAACATTGGCAGTTCATTGTCCTGTCTTTCCAATTCACTTTTCACTCTCAACTTTCTTTCACTTTGTCACGCCTAAGTCTGTGACCTTTACAATAACAACATAGCCTTTTGGCACATGAATACATCAGTACTTATACTATATTTACATTTCACAAATTATTTTTAAAGATCTTTCTAACATGTTCATTAGCTGTGGTTATTCTTATTACATTATCATTTTGTTTGTGCACAGGAATTTTGGAACTTGCAACTCCCACGCAGTGTTTGAATTTCAAACGAAAACGTTACCCGTACTAATTACATAACTTTTACTTGGTATTCTTTACATCTTCGTATATATAATTTCAATCACATTTACACAGGTGATTCTTGGGTCTGCTCTGTACTGTTTACAACGTTTTTTTTTTTTTTTTTTTTGACGATATGGCCTTATTAGGGAGATGTTATATCTGCCTATTGGTTTACCATTTCTTGGGTGTATTAAAGCATACGCTCTGTCACCAAATATTTTCTCAATCCGGTATGGGCCTTTCCATAGCATATATAGCTTTCTAGTCTTTTTTCCTAACAAATCTGACTTGTCGAACGATTTCACTAGAACTAAGTCGCCGACCTTTGGTTCCCAATTCTTCTTATACCGCATTTTCTTTGCGTTTCTTTTCTCTACTTTTTCCATTATTCTTTTAACAGCATTTTGGATCCGTTCTCGATCTGTCTCGGTCGTCACTTGTATACTTTCCGGAACACCCTCTATTATTGGTTCCGGTGTTAAATTCCTATGCAATTGGATAGGAGCATATCCTGTGGTTAGATTGACTGAATTATTGAATATAAACTCAATATAGTTGATGTGGTCTGGTCAGGTAGTCTGTTTCAGTGAGCAAAGGACTCGGAGATGAACACCTAGGTCTTTCATTACGCGCTCGCTTGGATTAGAGCACGGATGGTACGACGTTGTATTATAGATGCGAATTCCGGCATCCTGAATGGTGTGCACTTATATTTGAATGGGGGAACATCATGTATCTCGAATTCATACTCAAAATCACTATAGGTCCCAGTGTGTTCCGAAAATACATTTCTGTATTTACATAAAGTGTTATAAAAAATCTCTTTTTGGTGGTCGTTAAGTAGGTTCGAGTTTGCTACTGTTTCTCTTATTCTATAGGTCATGTTTACGTTATTTTTGACTACCTGGAAATCATCTGGTAGGGTAATTATCTCCTGTTCACATGCTTCTGTCTGCCCAAGTCCGTATGACGTCATCTCTAAAAGCCCTTCTTCTGCCGCTACGTACACTTCTTTATCATAGTTTCCCATCTCTTCTGCTTCTAATGGATTCATCTTAACTAGCTCCATTCCTCCTATTCGTATAAATTCTACAAAAAATGTTTCTCCATCTATTTCTTTTTCTTCATCTGTCAATCTTATCTCATTTTCTGCTTCCCTTGAGCTAAACGGAACTTTAACTATGACGTCTTTAATTTTGATTTCCAAGGCTTCCATTTGATAATTCAACTTAGCTTGAAGCGCATACAACACGTCATTACCCATAATAATGTCTACAGATAGCCTATTAATAACAAAACATACAAATTCTATTGTATCCTCCCCAATGGTGACTTTCAAAAGCATTTGTGTATTAATCTTTTGTTTGGCGCGACCTACCGCCAGAGTACAATATGCACTTTTCACGGGCAATGTTTGCAATTTCATTCCATTGTTTTTTAAGTGATAAAAGAATGCTTGACTTATAGCTGAAACTGAGGATCCTGAATCTATGGTAATGTGCCATTTTTCTTTGTTTATTATTGTAGCAATACGTGGAGCATCTCTCACTTCTTGCAATTCTGTTAAGTGATTGTTTATTTGAGTACCGTTTTCTATTTCTGTTTCTGTTTTATTCTGTACCACCCTACTCAGAGCTGTGTCCCTGTTCAAATTAAGAACTAGCGTGTTCATCCGGGTCCGATGCGGGACGTCTTCTATCGCACCCTGGAGTCGTTTCCCGTCTGCTGTGTTGTCTCTGGCCTTTCATCTACCTCGGGCGCCGCGTCCCTCGGTGTGGGTGGAGGAGAACGCACCCATTCTCTTGAGAGAAGTTGATTCCTCTGTCTTACATCAGGTCTGTCTGTATTGTTCTCTCTACCAGCGTCACGTGGTTGATACTGTCTATTAGCTTCTGGTAGTCGGAACGTCGGTCTTGCATTCCCTCTTCGGAGAAATGGGGGGTGACCCCTATTTCCATTCCTAGTTACATGTACATATCTCATAGGGAAATTATATGAATTTGAATTTGGTGGTCCCTGTCTCCCTCTATTGTTGTTAGGGAATTCCCTCGGGACGTGGGCATCGTATCTTTGACGAGTAGCCATATGGTTTGTGTTAAAATTTCGGGGATTGTGTGCCCTTTCCCCGTCATGATTATTATTATTCCACGGTCTGTGTGGATTTCTCACTGGCATTCGATTCTCATGTCTATTTTGTGTATTTTGCGTCCCAACGCTTTGTAAAGCTGTTAATAATGTAATTGCCTCTCTCAATGTCTGAGGTCTTGCTACCACCATGTGATTTCTAATGTTCTCAGGAAGGTGGGGTGTGAGAAGAGAAATCAGTTCGGCTTCCTGTAATGGAGGTTGTAGATATTTACTCATTTGCGAATATCTCAGGAAATAGTCAGTAATAGACTCTCCATTATTACCTTGGTATCGGCCATTTGTTATTTGATTCCTTACTTGGTATTGGACATTGGCGTTCCAATACTTTTCTAGGAAAGCTGTTTTGAACAACTCGTAGCTGCATCCTTCTCCCACAGTTACTCGTAGCCAATTAAGTTCGGCAGATTCTAACGCCCTTTGAACTATTATCATCTTATATTGCTCGGGTACACCTCTGATGACAAAATACTTTTCTAAGTCGGCCAAAAATTGTACTGCGTTGTCATTGCGACAATTAAATTTCGGGAGGGGCAATTCGCTTAGAAAATTCATGTGCACTGGTGGATACATATTTACGTTTTGCATATTTACTTCGCTATTATTGCTGCTTTGAGGAGAGACAGAAGGGGCGCTAACCTGTTCGTTCTGCCTCTCTCCATTGTGTGTATGTATAGAACAATTGGAACTCTCAGGTACCTGCCCTTGCTGTCGCAGCTGTAAGCCAGTTACAGTATCTCTGATTTGAGATATCTCGCTTACTGTTTCCCTCAACATTTGTGTATTCTCTGATTGAATATTTGTTACACGTGCTACCTTTTCTTTTAACTTCTCCATGTCAGCTGCTATACTATTGTTTACAGTGTCAAACCGGTCATTTATCTCTTGTACAAAAGTTACCTGTGTCGTGGTCAGTTCATCTAATCTTATTCTTTCCTTATTAATTTCCTCCCCTATTCTATTTTCTACTCCTGCAACGAGAGATTTGGTAGCTTCTAGGTCACTTCTTATAGTACCTACTTCTCGCTGCAGGGCCTCTTTTACGGTCTGGATTTCCCCTGTTATTCCTTGAATTTTGACAGTGATTCTAGCTTCTGTTTCTTTCCCTTGGCTTGTAATTTGACTTAATTTTTTGTCCATAGCTTTGCTCTGATCTAGTAATTTAGTCTCTAGTGATTTGTCCATAGCTTTGCTCTGATCTAATAATTTAGTCTCTAGTGATTGACTCTGTTCTACTAATTTAGCTTCTAGTGATTGGTTCTGTTCTACTAATTTAGCCTCGAGTGATTTGTCCATAGCTCCTAGTGTTTGGTTCTGTTCTACTAATTTAGCCTCGAGTGATTTGTCCATAGCTTCTAGTGTTTGGTTCTGTTCTACTAATTTAGCTTCTAGTGATTGACTCTGAATAGTCATTTGTGCCATGAGTTTCTGGAAAATCTCTTGTAGATTTTCCATAACCCCAGGACTGTCACTTCTCCTATTTACATTTAAGCTACTTACACCATTTACACCCTCATCTACTGATCCTATAACATTGCTTTCCATTATCTCTTCATTAACAACTTCTAACTCTTTCTCTGTCTCCATAACTATTTGTTCCCCAGAATTTTCCATTTTAAATTTATTCTGTACGATCTTCTTATTTCTCAAAAGCATTGAACTTCCCCTTTAAATTTTCTAATTTCCCTTCCAAAATACTTATTACTAAGACATTACATAGATATTGATCTCAATGAATGATATTACATTTACAAGAAATATAAATTGAGTATGTGTAACTCACAGTTCTGTTGTACGGCTGTGGTGTTTATGTGATGTCTTTACCAATTTTTGTCGTGCTGCTCGTCATCTAGTAGGCTCAGTTGATGTCGAAAGAACTTGAACTTCTCTCTTGGTTGGGGGAAAATTCTATGTAGTTGTTTTTGCCGTCTTCTTCGTAGTCTCTGCTGTCCTCATCGTAGTTGTCGTCGTCGGTCTTCTCACTTCTCCTCGTAGTCGTCCTTCGTCGTCGTTCTTCTCACTTCTCCTCGTTGTTGTCGTCGTTACATTTCACCCATTTCCTACAATTCGAAGCCCCACGTTGGGCGCCATTATGCGGCATACCCGCATGTCAGATTTCAAATTGGTTGGTGTTTACTTTTGATTTGGGTTCTAATTGGAGCTATGAGATCTCTTGTTCTTCAGGTGAATGGTTGTAGGAAATGGATTTGTTGTTTGTTGGCTGCTCAGTTGTCTCAATAATACACTGGTTCGTTGCAAAAATTGATTTAATTCTCACTAAATTCGTTGATTCAGATTGATTTGTAGCGGTGACCACCTGTTACTAAACTTCCTAACAGAATTCTCTTAATTCTTTATACGGCGAATACTTTGCTATTATAAACTTCTTCTGCTGCTTCTCTCACGCTGGTTGCGTTATTCTTGACTTCCCTACATTTCGGACTTAGAAATCTTTACTACCTCTTCTTCGTGCGCAATAACACGTCTTTTCCCTCGTAGTATGACTGTAGAAGTGATTTACATTTCGGACTTAGAAATCTTCCCTACTTCTTCTTCACGCGCACTAACACGTCTTTCCCCTCGTAGTATGACTGTTGAAGTGATTTACATTTCGGACTTAGAAATCTTCCCTACTTCTTCTTCACGCGCCCTAACACATCTTTCCCCTCGTAGTATGACTTTTGAAGTGATGTTTCGTCTACTCTGCGATTCCGTTCGTACTTTATTCTGATCCCTACTCTAACCCTTATCACATGACCAAAATAACTCACCCTTCTTCCTATTTCTCAAATCTTACATTATTATTGGTTTCTCATTTTATTTCGATTTTTCTTTATTGGTTAGCAAAACTCATCGAACTCATTGTCGTTACATCCCACCGTGAGTTGGGTCACGCCTACCCTGGGCTCTTTGTAACGGTATACATCGTTATCGCCTCAGCAAAGTAAATCCTTTTAGGTCTTACGCTTGACCGCATCTAGAAAACCTTATTGTTCCTACACATTTTTGGTTATAGTTCTCAGACATTGAACCTTTCCTTAAACAAAGAGGCTAGCGGTCACCTCTTCCTGTCTCCCCGACTTGTGTTCAGATTTTACAGAAATATTTTCTCTCCCTTACGTGGATTCTAGCATGTTAGTTGTCTTAAATTGTATTCTTCCCATCTTATTCTTAATTAAACCGCTATTTTAATCATTACTCTAATTTCATTCTAATTTCATATTAATAGAACAATATTTTATATTAGTTTAGCAAAGCATTTTCATTAATTTATCTTCTTTTTTAATTCTCGTGATTTCAATTAATTCGCCACCTCCTAATCGCTGTCTGATACTGCGGTTACATGCTCCATCTGATAGAATATGCTTGGAAGTTTCGGAGTCTTCATTTTTTTTTCCTTAACAACTCATTAGTACGACTTCAAAATGTATTTCCCCTTGAACATCTGATCGTTATTTTCGCTTTTTATATTTACACCTAAGTACCTAAATGCTGTTTAATTTTACATTATTAGCAGATGAATCTATATACCGCAAACCGCAGCAGTAGAAATCCTTTTTAATGAATGCTAAAATATCATAATGTGCATGAATGTGCAATGGAAGGAGGTTGAAGTGTGACCGTACCACATAAGATTTTCATATTCTCAATCGTCTATCTATAGTAAACAGAAGAAGTTTTGCATTCTTCTTCTTCCACCGCTGCAGAGAATCTATTCCGATAGCCAACCCAAAAATTGGATAACGAGACATTACCGTAAATAGAAGTTTAGGGGCTCTCCAAGCCCAAAAGAATTCCAAATTAATTCCTATGGTGTGTCTGTCAACAGCATCATTCAAAAACGGAAATTCGACCAAACCTTTTGTTTTAAGTTAAGCGTCTTCTAGGTAGGTGACACAGAGATTTCTAATAAAACCTCCCTACTACAAACTCTCCTTTACATGGAAGTATTTTATTATTTTTATTTTATCAAAAATGGTTCTAAACTATTTTCATTAAAACACAACTTGTTCAAGATATTTTCAAGATGAATAATATACATCTATAAGGTGTTAGAGGTATGAGTGCACAGACTTCAACGGTAACTTCCTAACGTTAAACTGAAACGTATGGTTGGATAAATAAAAAATAAAATTTATGCCAAAGTTTGATCGTTTCCTTTGACAGGATAACGAAGTAGAGCTACAAAAATGAGTTATTTCTGCGTTACCATATGTTGCTGAAATGATTGGTTTATCCACAAAACAATGTCAAAGAGGTAGATTTCAGCCCATCTATTGGAATAGTCGTGACTCATGAGCATACACTTGGCAGCCCCGCAGTATGGACGTCAAGTTAGGGATGGATGTAAACAGTAAAACTACCTGCCGCTTTGCACAACAGCAGGCTCTGTCAGCGTCAGTGTTTTAAATACGTCTTATACTCTCAGAGCTATAGAAGTCTTTGCAAATCAAGAGGGTGAAGAGGTTATGGCTATGATGAAGAGCAAGATCTCCAATAAGTTTCCCAATACGAGAAACCCAAACCCAAGGGTCAAAGCAAAGACTCCAACGGAGCACATATTGAACATATACAGCAAATAGATACCATGCTTGACTTTGATTTAATTTTACAAAAATCACCTGATTGAGGTATTTCCGTAATTTTTCTTCTGCTTCACAGCTTTGGGCTTCTCAATCCGTTCCGGCTCCTTTAGGTCTAATTAAGGTATTCTGTTGTTATTCATCTTTTGAACATGTTTTCCGCATTGATTTGCTTTGTTAGCAGTAATATGATTTATTTCTTCCACTTTTAATTCATTCCTGATATATTGATTGCGTTTTTTGTCTGTTTATTTTTTTTATTTCTATTTTTTTCTCGTATACCCAGCTATTGCTCTTGTAAATTTCATTTTTATTTCTTTATTCTGGCACTATTTCTTTTTGTTAATCTCCATGTTTCTGATTTGTAATATCAGAGTGATATTGACAACTCCATAATTAATAGTTGAATTTATTGTTATCCTTGATCAGATCATGCGTAGCTTTTACGTATTTTTTAGTTTTGGTCCCTTGAAAACAGTTGGATGGCTTGAAAGAAAAGCACACCCCCTGTAACTATTAGAAATGGCAGGTAGCTGATAAACACACAGGCATGTGGCAAACTGGCTTTCAAGTGCTGGCTTAGTTTTGACTTTCGCCCGTTGTAGGTGTGAACGCATGCCTGACCACAAACCCAAACAATTATATATATATATATATATATATATATATATATATATATATATATATATATATATATATATATATATAATATGTATATCTGTGTATGTATGTATACCAGGTGAGTCAGCTGCACCTTGTTCGTTTGCAAGCTAGGCCACCCATCAAACGGCATGTGAGCCTTAGTCCAGTTTTGCGCTTACTAAACTGTATTGCTTGACATTCTTAGAAAGAAGAATGCGCAAAATTCAGGTGAATAGCAGTTTAAGGAACAAAACGTATTGCTCGCTCAAGTACCTCTCAAAAACACATGACTCCTTTACTGAGAGCCAATTCCGGTTTCCAGACGATTTTACACATTTTTATTAGAGTATACATGGCAAAGTAATTCAGTAAACAGCTCGGGAAAATGGACCTATCATAGGAGTATACTAGCATCGTCAGCTAGAAAGAAAATGGCGGATTGTTGTACTTACTGCAGGGGTTGGCTGCTAAAAATTAGGAACAAATTAGAGACATGCCTCTTCCAATCATGGACCCGTACAGTCAAAACGGACATATTGTTAAACAACGGCTTATTTTCACTTTTGCTTAAACTACGTCTTGTGCAACTCAATTAACATGCATAAGAGCGTTTGCCGTTTATGTAATAATATTAAAACACCCAACAAATGATTAAAAGTTTCTTAAAAGCTATATCAAGCATGAGAACTCGCGAGGTGTCAAAGGTACAGCACCAGGCATACAAGTTGTACTATTGAACCCAGAACGTGCTTTCAAGCAAGCCTCGAAATAGCTCAATGGTATTATGACCTCTCCTATGCCCTAACACCAAATGACACAGGTCCGAGTCTCAGCATTGTAATTATCTTTTTTTATGTTCATCAAAACTTGGAAACCGGATTCATAATAATCTAATTATTACGTTCCTGAGAGTGTGCATTACCCAAAAAAGTCATCAGTTCGAGCAATTGGTTCGTTAGAGGATTCGTGTTCCAGGAATAGAAAAAGGGCCATTCCAGCGACACAAAACGTACCAACTTGAAACGACTTTTTAATAGCACAATAATTCTATGTCTGCAAAACAGTGTTTAACTTCCATGTTAAGCTCCGGTACTGTAATTTCCATGTTTTCTGTGTTCAAATGTGTATGAATGATCCTTATTTCAATTGCACCTATCTATATGTGTGTATAAACAACTATCTACTTGTAGTTCACCAATAAAGAAACATCAAATTGCCATAAAACATAAATAAAACAATTTAAAATAAGAATAATAACAATTTTCAGAATAATAATGGCAAATTGTGAGTATTACAGGTAAAAAAATTAGTATACCTATACAGAGGAGTCAAACCACCCTCACAGCAGACAGATGACATCGCAGTTTTGCGATAGTTCCAACTGAGCTACCTAGTAAGATATGAGATAAGCATCCCGCCTAACCTATAGTACTCGCTGGCTCCAGTGAATATTTGCAGACGTGCAGACGTCAGCTGTCTAATTACGAATATATTACAGGGGATGCTATAACATCTATATTAGTACTAATTTCATTGAGTGTTTAACATCCATGTTAAATGCGCGGGTAGAACCTAGTAAAGTCCGTTTACTCAACGCATGTGCAGTTCCGAGTCAAAGGAACCTGAGCCGCCCGCCCACTAATGACCGTCATAAATCTATCTCCACACTTCAGAAATGGAACACTGTCGTTGAGGACCAATAGCAAACCTGATTTTCTCGAAGTGACAGACGCATGTCTAGTCCACGTGGAGTCTCAGTTGCCAAAGTTCCAACTTCTAGTTGATCTGTTTCATTGCGTGCAGAAATTCGTTGTGTGTCACAATGTGGAGACCGTAGGAGGAAAATGCAGTGGTAAATGCAAATGAAGTAGTAGATAACTTTCAGTCAAGTGAAAGTAGAAAGTAGAAGTAGAGATAAATAATCAAAGTGAAGACAGTGTGAATAACTGGGCCGAATTATATTACTGGAAAAACCTAAAAAATAACAAAGTTATAACGGGAACTGTTTCTAAGCAAATTCAAGCGCTTGTTTTGAACACATATAAATATGTGCTGACAAATAATCTTGGTAAGGGGTCATGCAATGAACCTGATAAGTTCTGGATATTCACAGAAGTACAGTGAGAAATATTGTGACGAAAGGAATACCAAAGACGCCGATCAAGTGTGAAAACAAAAGGAAACGTTTCTGTAAAGTAGAAAATTTCATGTGCTATTTAATTCGTCGAGAAATTTATAGATTCTATGCAAAATGGAGAGCGCCCACCTTAGACGAATTGGTTGCACATTTGCAAGAAATTTGTGATTTTCCTTATGGGCGCTGCACTTTGCGCGGCTTCCTAAAGGAGCGGAGTTTCAAATACCGCACTTTGAATAAGATAAGGGTTATTATGGAATCCAGTAGACTTGTGTATATATATATATATATATATATATATATATATATATATATGTCAAAACTAAGGAAGTTTTGCAGTAATGGACATAAGATAATTTATTTAGACGAAAACTCGTACGATACCCATGACGTATCGAGAAAGGTGGCAACCTTGCAGAACGGTCTGGGAGAAGGAGGGTCGAGGGTTGTAAAACGATTATAAGGGTTCGTCAAGGCAGAAGCCGACGTGCACATGCTTTAACTAAACAGACTTTAATGGAGTCGACGTTTTCATGTTGGAGTATACAATGCGGATTGCATAAAACTCAAGAATAAGGGGCAGCTGACTCACCTGGTATATATACATTAAATATAATGTATATATCTTAAATTTCCTATCAGGCCTGCAAGGAACTCTTCATTCTGAATGACTTTGTATTTCTGATAAACAATGCACATCTCGTTAATGAATATAGTCTATATATCAAATGAAAAATGTTCGTGGTGTTAACAGTTTGCGAGATGTTCTTTCTTCTTCGTTTGAGTTTCCAATTACGTACACTTTCTTCACGTAGTAACTCACTTCGTTCCTTTTTATGATCATGTAAAGAGCATGAAGCCTTAAAGGCCTGCTTTATAATTATCTAACCATTGTTTTAGCCTGTTTTAATTTTCTCAGGCCTGTAATGAAATATGTAAGAAACTTTTATCTCGATTAACAAGTGGATAAGACAAAAGGCGTCTGTGAAAATTTGTAGAAGAGTGAGTAGAGAAAGTCATTCCAATGCAATACCTAAAATTTTCACTTTGTTTTTCAAAGGAATTTAAAGTGTTTTTCTTTCTGTTTTGATTGAAGGATACTCAAAACATATAATCACACTATACGGATTGTTGGTTCAGGTATAACATTTACTGCGCTTAACCAGAGAAACTGTTGCAACCCTTTTGGATTAATATTTGGCATGTGCTAGCCACAAGAAAGTGACACAAAGTTATTTGTTGCAGATCATATGTCGTCCCTGTGCAAGAACCACTTCCTTCAACAGTTGTACCGGAAGATCGACGGCGCCGTACTCCAGTCGCAGAACGAGCGCAATTTGGACTGCGTCATCACCTTCCAGACACACTCCATCCTGCAACGTTTCATGCTTCGCTTTGACCTCCTCCAGTTGGACTGTAATGACCACCTCTTCATATATGATGGCGCCCATGCTGTCGGAAACTACAAGGTGAGCATGCTAATCTAGCCTGTCCTTGCTTCGCCTATTACGTTCTCTAATCTCTATACTACATTATCCAAATTATTCATTCTAGTTGTGTGATAGAATATCTTATTATTATCCCACATTCAGACAGTGTTCTGTGCATTTTATTTTACCATCATCTATCCTAAATATTCATATGTCCTAACCTGAACATATAGTCTTATTCAGGTGTTTCTTCCGCTGTGATAAATCCTCGCATAGGTGTATAGAGATCTTAATGCATTTGGGCATGTCTTTCTCTTTGTTTGTTTCTTTTCATAAACATTCTTTTAAGAGTGTGTCTAAACTTAAAACTATAATCTTATTCCGGTTACTGGAAGTCAGATATCATTTCCAGTTGAATCTCACTTATGCATTATTAACTCGTACGTTTTGCTCTAGATATTGGTTAAGTTTTTAGTCACCGAACTCTGTCCGTTAAGATTTACCTCATTATTATACTCTTTTTCGGTTGTAAGCCTTCTCATTAATACGTCACATTTTCTAGTCCCTATGTTCTAAATGTATTCATTACTCCTCTTTATACGTTATATTTGTGCTATCATAAGATATATTATGCATATTTACTGTATATTATATGATTGATGTCCATGCACAAAACAGGCCATTTGGGGAGGCATCTACCCACTTGTCAACAATAAGGTCGAGTAAAGTCATTCTTTCCCAACTTGCATCTTCTGATACTTATGATGACAGTGTCGAATACAGGTGTACATAACGAAAGTATTTCCGGTTTGCATGGGGCAATTAAAGTTTTAGAAATTACACGATTTCTGTCATCGCGAAGCCTAAATAGTGACAGCATTTCTGTGATTAGTGCCTATAATCGATTAGTGTATGCCTATGGAAAGGTCAAAGAACTATATAGAGAAAAAGAAATCAGAATACTGGTGATTCCTATATATATGGAACACCAGTATTCTGATTTCTTTTTTTCTTTTTGGTTATCACGAATAACATTAGTGACGTGCATGAGTGTTCCAAATATAGTGTATTATGTTTATTATTGAAGTGTTCGTTTCCTATAGTGTTTTATATTAATTAATATGTAGTTAGTTTTTTCAATATTATAAAACAGTCTCGGTTTCATTAAAGAAAGTTATCTTTTTAATTTTTTTCCATTTCAGTATTATTTTAGCAGGATCATTTTAAAAATGTGTAACTGAGGTTATTTATAGGTACTGTATTAATATTTTCCGTGTAACTGGATTTTTTCCTTAAAAATTGTGTTTCATAGAGATAAATTATTCATCTAGCTCGTAAAAATCATAAATTTACACGACGCAACAAATGTTATACATTTAAGCAATTATTTTATGCAGCTTCTAAAGGCGCAGCGTGCTTATCAGTTTTACGTAATATGAAAAACTATGAAATTGAAAATAAAATTATTGGGTCTGTTATGTCACATTTGGCATTATAAATATTTAAAAGTATTATGGTTAATTCTTGTTTTATCATAACCAATTTTTATATATATATTACTTCAAATTCAAAATGTATTATGAAACCCAATTTTATTTATAGTTTGTATTTTACTACTTCCATTCGTTATTTCACATTACTGTTTAAATAGGCAGTATTCGCAACCATTTCAGAGCATGGTAGCTTGCCTAAGGTTGGCGTAGTAGATCGAAAGTGTCAAACTCTTCGATCAGATGACAGTGCTGCACTTCTCATTTAATACAATGAGCGAGGTGGCCGAAGTTTCATGATAAAAGGTTTTGGTTTTGCTCCCATCACTCCACGTTACGTTGTCTTCCAATCCCGTTTAACATTTATAACAGTTCTTTTTATGCAGATGAACATGCTCCGATATTTTCTTTCCAAGCCTTTATCACAAAAAAGCTATGCATCGATTGTACTAAGCGGTCTGCGCAGAAACAAATGAATGACAACATTGCGTTTGCCTCTAGCATCGTATGTTAAAACAAAAACAAAATTTGAGAAGTGGAAAGTATACGACCCTTTCTGAAATGAGAGATTCAATTACTGTACATACCCTGTGGCTTTCAGAAGCGTTGCCTCACAAAAAAAGGGGTGAGGAGGGGGACGAACAAAACGCTAGTAGTGAAATTTACGAATGTTCCCTTGTGTATTTCATGTATGTGTCATGCACTTTTCGACAGCAGGAAGGCTAGAATTTGAATTACTCTAGGGTAACGAATGGACTCCATGAACTTCTCCACATTACTGTCCTTCACATCCCTGGCCAAGCAATAATTTCTCTTTGTTAGCTCGCAGAAGTTGGTATCACTTTATAGCGCCACATTGGGAGAAACAGGGAGGACAAGAAAATTGTAGCAAATCCACTGAATATAATAATATCAATGCAGTCTAACAGTGTTGGTTGGTGGTTAAAATAGTTTTCGAGGGTATCGAAGTATTCTTTATGCATCACAGGGGTTGTGTATAGTCCATTTTATAATTAGACTAACATCGCAACTAAGGTTTTCACAACAGTAAACCAAAACGAGTGTCTATCACGAGTAAATCTCATAATAGCAGCCGCTTTCACTTTAATTCTGTAGCCTCCTTAGTATATTATAATTGCAGTTATAAATTACACTATGTTGACGTACATAAAATGTGGATTAGATAGACAAATGATGTTTTGTAAAATAGTTTCTGGGACAATGGATAAAGAAACACTTGTGAAATAAGCCATTATATTGTTCTTTTTTTTTTTTGTAATTTTACGTCCTCCAACCTTAAGTCATATCGGACGGTGAATAAAATGGGTGAAATGATGCTCAAATGAGTCCAGGGTCCATGGAGCTTAGAGCTACCCGACATTCGTCTTTAAGGATAAGGAAAAACCCGGAAAAAAACGTACCCAGGTAACTCACCCTGACCGAGATTCGAACTCGGGACCTCTTGAACGGGAGGCAGGCACGCTACCATCTACGCTATCGAGGCGGGCATATTGTTTTATTGTTGAGGTATATTGTTAATAAACAAAGTGATTCAGCGGACCTACGCTTACACATTAACTGATGGTGTTGAACCAAGGCAATATTTCTCCTGCTTGGGATAGCTAATACAGGCTTCACGAAAATGTAAGGCAGGGCTAAACAAACAGTAGCATATGCACGAATGACTTAACTTTGAGCGTTGGCCAATGCTCACGAGCTATTCACTGCTGGACAAGCAATAAAATGAGTCTAAATTAGAAGTTTGTGAACCATCAACAACAAATATCTCTCCATATTTTCAAATGAATGTGATGGCCTAGAGCTTGAGGCTCAAAGTGTTGATCCCACACTGGCGGCTAGTTCATCATCAGAACTCTTAAAGAGAACAAAAACAAAAGTAGAGCTTTATCTTGGTGCATTCGAGTCTTTTGGAGTGTTCCCGGAGGAAAAGGAGAGAAATCCGGTGGTTTCCACTGCTACCAACCTTGTGTAAATATTTTCCTTTGTCCTGCAGCGCGGGCTCAGGTGAAAAGCAAGATGAAAGAAGGAAAGAAAAGAAAGAAAGAGAGAGAGAGAGAGAGAGAGAGAGAGAGAGAGAGAGAGAGAGAGAGAGAGAGAGAAAAGCGATTTTTCCTGAGTTGATGGAGAACGGCAGAGCAGTGACATGTGCCGCCGACAGAAAATAATAATCAAAAGATTTATTGAGGAAAGGAACTCTTCCATTCAGGAAACTGCATTGCTGTTTCTTTAATTGCTGTTTTTACAGCTGTTAAAAGGAGAACTTTTTGTTCTCTCATTTTGTGGATTTTCATCAGAAGACATGTGTAAAATTTTGTTTCCCAAAGCAAATCAAAACTTAAAGCCTTATATGTAAATGATAAATAATTCCGATTAACACATCCAAATAGATTTTATTCACTTGTTTACGTAGTTTTATGTTTTTACGTAATGTTTGTATGTGGCCTAAATTAGTGATATAGTTCGGTGCGATTTATATTTACTTGGACTTCTTAATTATTAAATAAACATTGTTATTTATTTCTACCCAAGATGTCGTCAAACACGGTGGGCTGTTTTAGTTTGCTGATTTTATTCTCAAAATCGTAATATGGAGCAAACTTACGGCTCTGAATATAAATAGTTCAAACGCCGAATAGCCATTCCATACCTGTTTAATGGACATTAGCTGTTTGATGCGTTTTCCTGTGAGATTATAAGCACACGTGCCTGATGCACTGGCCAAAGTAAACGCCTAACATTTCAGACTAATTGGACCATTAGCTCTGCAATATTCAGTAAACGGAGAGAATAAATGTATAATTAATTAGTTGCAGTTCACAACTTGATGAGATAAAGAATCGGTAGCTTTTAATAGATTAGACTGGGGGGTGGTATACTTCAGTTCGCCATATGCAACACGTGTAATACCACAAAAGGCATGTATTAGAGGATAAGCCTTGGAGTCCAAATGACTCGCGAGTTCTATTTTCGCTTTCCCTTACTAATGTTTAAGTAATACAGATAATAAAAAGGACTGTGACACATCGTACACTTAGACTGTATAGATTCATTGTGGCTACCACACCCCAGTAGCAAGAAATTAAGTCAAGAGGCTACAGGAGGCTACAGGTTGCAGGCAGACAGACCACAGAGACTTGGAAGTTCGTCACTACTGAAGTCCCCTAAGAGAGCGATAAACGAACCGTCGACCAAGAAGCCATCTAGTGTCCAAAGGGAGTATAGTACTTTTTCTTTCCATCAAATATCTTTGCCATCGGTCTCGCACCGCCATACACCACGAAACCCAGAAGCACACCTTAAAGATGAGAAGGAAACGGAACGACACCTCTCCTAGATTACATACCTACATTGTTTCTGTTAGCCATTATTGGAAAACGATTAAATTGATTTATAATGCTCTAAAACGTTTGAATATACTACTGGTATTTATATATTATTTATATTCATTAACTTATAATCAAAGTCAGTTTTCTATTTAGAAATACGCGATTCTTTTATTAATCATAAAGTAATTATGCGTTTATTTAATTTATCAGGGACAATTTCAAAACTCTAAATTGTAGTTAGCTTTAGCAAATCTCTATTGAAGTACATATTGATAAGAGAGGGTGGCGCAAGTGAGCCATGAAGGCAAGATTGCCACTTCGATTTTAATGTATTTTGGAGAATGGTAGGATGCTCTTAATGAAGCCATGTGTGTCCGGAAGTGTGAGAACAAAGAAAGTGACGCTCCGGAAGAAAAAGCCTCTAGTTTTACCAGCTAATTCTTAGTTTTATGTGATTGTGATGCAAGAACTGCTGTTACTAGAAGCAAGTACGTTATACTGAAGCAATGTAAATCCAACACATATAACATCTGCGAAATGGTAGTGTTTACTGCTTCTTTTGGTGCAGTGCCACCAGAATAGCTATTGTAACCTCTATAACAGAATCATTTTATTCTGAATAGTAGAAGCGGAGCAAGTGAGTCTACGAGAGAACTGAACTGAAACACTTTCCCATCATTTATGAGCGAAAGTCTCATAGTATGTTTGGTTTATTCAGACATTTCATGAATATTGCCGCATGTTTTTACATAATGAAGCTATGGCCAAGAGCTTAGGTTAATTATATTGAAATACCTATTGCAGATATGGTCCGAAACTTTAAAAAGAAAAGGACAGGGGGAAATGGTGGACAAAACAAAATGATCAAGTGGTATTAAACGAGATAAAATATGTCTTAATATCAGCCATAATGGCTGCTCTGAAATACAATTATCAAGAAATATGAGAAATACACAGATAACGAACCTGACAATGACAGCGTTGAATGTGATACATTCCGTTGAATTGAACAACTGACTATTATTTTATTTTTATTTCATTGCTTTCATCATATATTATGCAGTGTTTGAAAGTAACAGTTAGCAGTCATATGAAGTGAATGAAGATACGGGGGTATTCTTCAGAGCTGGTGCGTGACATTGCTTGGAGTGCGCGAGAGACATCATGCAAATCAATATTGAAAGTAAGATCACTGATTTCACTAACAGACTGCTGATAAAACTAATGGGTTAGATGACAGATGACTAAACTGAAACCCCTTTCTCTGACAAATAAATAAGTGTACTCGACCATAAACTACTGCGCAGCACAATGTCATACGCCACGTCTAAAAATACCGCTGTGCAAAAGTTCTGAAATCAACTTTTGAAGTGGTGATAAGTGATGAACTAATACCTCAGTGAATACTTTTGTTCAGATATGTATACTCTTTATAAGTCTTATTGCATATGTATATAATTCGTTATAACATAAAAAAAGATTATTTTAAATATAAGTCGTTGCAATTTTCGAATTGTACAAAATGTATCACGACTCACTTTCAACTTTCATTTTCCGATATAGTTTTATATTTTACCAAATTCCCAATAGCATTATAATATATTAAATTTAATTGCTCAGAGTTCTAGCTGTAATTTAACGTATTTTGGAAACTTGGATCTAAATATCACATATTTTAGAAAGAAAAAAAGAAAGGTGGGACTCACTTGCCCAGTTCTTCGCCTATGTGTAAGTGTCTAGCACAGGACTTATCTTAGAAAAGTAAATTTAGAACGGGCGTATAAAAACAATAAATAAACAAACTGATTTTGGTTTTAAAATACCCAAACAATAGTTTCTATACAGATGACTCTTTAGTGCCCTTTTAAAGTTTATTTGTACAACTTGTAATAGAACTGTTTTTAAGCCAGGTGTGGTCTCCATTTAAACAGTTGTAGATTCAACTGCAGTTGAATTCGATTGCAGCCTACCAGCCAGTCTAACTGGAGTGATTCCTAATTTAATTCAGTTGCTAGTACCATGAGCAAAGTTCTAGTCGCAAAGTAAAAGAAACAAATAAAACAGATGGTATAGGAGTCTAACCAGTAACTGAGGCAATTTACACGATACCACACTAACTACGTATACAAAGGCGATAACGCAATAGAGGTCATTATATATGTGTATCAGAGCACCTCCCTGTAATCGCTGCAATGTAACTAGATGTTAAAGTGGCATTAATGGGAACACAAAAAGGGAACTTAGGAAGATAGAAGAAGAAGCAGAAGAAGAAGAATTTGAAGAAGAAAAGGAAAAGCATGTTGGAGTATCAAGTTACAAGAGATAAGAAAGAATCTTACATTATTTCATCTATTGCTCATTTGTATATAAATGTTATACACTATTCTTACGTTAAAGCTATTTTTATATCTACCTCATGTTCAAGCGGATAAAGTTATACAGAAATAGTTTGCGTTATACATTTCGTTCTAGCCACAAGGGGCATAGAAGAAAGAGAATCCATAATGGGCCTCCATATGCTGTCCGTAAATTACAAATGCTTGAGCGAAACAACTATGCAGCAATAACACTTGTCAAAAATGACAAAGCTATTGAAAAATTCAAAGCAGTAATAATGAACACCTATGTCTAAAGGTTTTGTTCCACAAAATTAAATAAATTTCGTATTTTAGAAAGTTAATTTCGCTGTAGGAGTTTCTTCTTTATCTCTCAAGGTTCACCATTAAGAAAATTATACATTTCTTTTGAATGGAAAGTAACTCATAAGATATTCTCAGAGAATTACAGATATACGTTTTGTTTTACATGTGGTATTACAGGAAACTTTTTTTAATTAAAATCTTGAAGAACCATTTTTGAGAAAATACCTCATTTCGAGCAGTATTTCACGTAAAGAGCAGTTTGGGGCTGGGACCTTTTCTTGAAACATTTTGTATCGTATCTTTGGAATATACTGAATTTAAATACCAAGTTTGCTATTTATCTCGCATTCATTTTTGAGATATGGTATTCATTGTGCCCACGCACGCACATACACACAAAAGACCGCGCTGCGGCTGAGTGGTTAGACCGCTCGACCCTCACCAAGGCGGCCCGGGTCCGATCCCAGGTGAACACTAAGTGGGATATGGGGTGGACAACACGGCACTGAGGCAGATTTTCTCCTGGTTCTCCGATTTCCCTCGCCATCTCATTTCACCGGTGCTCCATTTTTCATGTCATTTATCATCAGTGTCACCGTCTGCGGAACCGCACGTAGAAAAAGCGGACATATATATACATATATATAGTTAAAGTATATTTACTTATTAATATAACCTTAAATGATGTATTTCGGTGAAATCTCGATACGGAATATTTTGAGTGGAAAGCACTACTTCATCCTGAATACTTCAAGTATGTAGGTGGCGCAGAAATTAAATATCCAAAAGTAACAGATGATATTAATGCACTTTGTTTCATATATCAATCTTGACATTCTGATTGGCTCACTGAATATGTACCTCGTAAAATAAAGCTGGGGTATTTATGACCATTTGTGTTCTAGTAACTACCGTCTGCTACCAGAATACGCATGACGCTCAGCGTCTATTAAATGACATTAGGGTATAAACACATTTTGAGTATGGATTCGTTTTCTTGAAGTAAAGGGCTGTTTTCTCAGCAAGGGGACTGACAACTTTACTACCATTTCGAGGGAAACCCTACAAAGTAGTTTTGCGCTCTAAAATAAATGACCCTCCACAGACTTTGAATCCCTGCGCTCTTGTCAGAAACTAGCATATACCCATTACATCACAAAAGATGGAGACTATGATACTCTACTTCCTACGAAAACGAACTTTTGATGAAGCTTCACCAAACATTGAAATTATAATTTTTCCGTTCCCTACCTCCTTACCTGCAAATAATTGCTTCCGAAGATACCAGGTCTAATAGAGTCGAGTAGTTAAACAGTCCTGGATGATTGATAAATAGCAGATATATTAATGTCCATCATGATTACATTAAAGTAATTCTCGGTGCTTACATTTCAATGCTGGTAGAAGGAAACAAAACTAATAAAATAAAACTTTGGTCGCAACTTAAAAAACCGCAGTGTTTTCCAGGTCTATGTACGTATTTAGGTCGGAGTACAATGACAGTGGAGCTGTGTTGGTAGCATTGATCCGGCTTTTCCATCCCAGAGGGGATTCCCCCCTGCTGCCATGACGGACGAGGGATTTACGTGGTCTCTCTTCGTTATAGCGGCCTGCCCTACATTCCCACATTTAATAAAATCTCCCTAATAAATGATATGTATATTTTATCCATCATATTTAACGGTAACTTGGTAATACGTTGTCCAGAGCAGGTATTATAGCAGGCCTTTGTTTTCTCCATATCCAAAGCGCTGAAAGGTTGTCAACGTACAGGAATATGCTTTCCGGAGGTCTTGCTTTTAAGGTCCAACATACATCTCTTGCAAAAACACTTCAAAATACACAGAGCACACTTGACATAAAACCATCATTGTGATACACATTTAATAGGCTTTTATTTTTCCTTACTTTTCATTGCATTAAATTTTTCCGCCCGCCTCGGTAGCGTAGATGGCGGCGTGTCTGCCTCACGTCCAAGAGGACCCGAGTTCGAATCTCGGTCAGGGTGAGTTACCTGGATAAGGTTTTTCCGGGGTTTTCCCTTATCCTGATGGGCGAATGTCGAGTAACTTTAAGGTCCATGGACCCCGGACTCATTTGAGCATCTTTTCACCCATTTCGTTCATCGTCCGATATGACTTGACGTTGGAGGACGTAAATTACTACAACAAAAAAATCCATATCAGTTTGAATTAAGATTTAATTTACTATGGCTCAGGAATATTGCAGTCGCTATTTTAGCAATTAATACCATTGATTTTCTTCTAGGAACAACCTGCTTTATGGAGTATTTAAAATAATATTGAGGTTTTAACTTCTTAACTTCTATTACGTTTTTACAGTAAGTAGAGGAAATATTGTACTCCATTCCAAAATTCCATATCTGTACTTCATTGGAAATGAGTATTTTGAGGTTCCTTGAATAGAAAACAAGCATACTGGAATAGTTTCGTCTCTCTCCCCCCCCCTCTCTCTCTTTGTGTGTGTGTGTGTGTGTTTGTGTGTGTGTGTGTGTGCGTGTGTGTGTGAACTCCAAAAGCAAATGTCCGACAAATACCATACTTGATATTTGAGTTCATTATCTTACAAAATTTGATACAAAGATTTTCAAGAAACTCCTTGCAGCACCTAGTATGCATACTTGGAAAATATTTGGTATCTTTAAGATAACTAGCTATAGCGATTTAATTAAAATACATTAGACTTAAAATATTTGCATGTCAAATAAAATCGACATTTTGAACTTTCTGCTAAGAGCGTGAGAAGTAATTCGAAGAGAGCTTTATATAATTTTATATAACTAGTGGACCATAAGATATAGGCAGAGACTTACTACACAGGAAATTTAGATAACTGTAAACCATATAATATATTTTAAATAAATTTTATAGTGCCGGCTGCCATTTCCGTGGTACACGTTACCATTGGTTTGAATTTTTATTACTTGTCATTTTTAAATGGTCACTATTCAGTTGTTTCGGGCTACGATCTTAAATTTATTGGTAATCTGAAGCCCTCTTGAGATAAAACTTTTGAAAGTTTCATCCATAGACCCCAAATGGTGCATAATGACCATTTGCGTTTGAAAGAAGATTGTTACTAAACCATTTATGGGCCCGAACTGTTCAAATATTATCGAAACCTCTTAACCACTTCCTCCTTAAATTATAAATAGGCTTAGGAGTTTCTAAGTATTAAAACAGCGATGAAACAAAGAATGAAGTACCACTGGACTATAGGCTGGGACTTCATAGATAATAAACCACCAATTCTCCTACAGTCTTTTGAAGTTTGCAGACAGCACTGTCCAGATTCACCTGTCAGTTGATACTTGACCGCTGTTATTTATTATGTTTTTTGCACTAATAATTGTTTTAGTGTACATAACTTGAGGCTAACTTCTTCAGAATTGCCAGTTATAAACATAAATTAGTATTATTTATATATATATATATATATATATATATATATATTCTGAAAACTTCCCAGTAACACTGAAGCCAAATGAAAAAGAGGAAAGAAACTGAACCCGAATTATTGACGAAATTAACCTTTTATTAAGAAATTATAGGTACATACATAAATATTTGATGACAAATTATCAGAAGTGATGTTAAACAAATAATTGAGATTCAAAAAGATAGAAAAACTTTAAATGTGTGAGGAATGAAGACGTAGTGCACCCACCCAAAATTAAAATAGGAATCAGTGTGGAAGCATATATTGTAGTAATAAATACAGGTGAAAGCAGTACAGTCTGTTCACGACAAAAATTCTTAAAGTGTGGTAGGAAAGTAATGTCATAGCCTGTAATATTGTGTTCACTGAAATTGGAAAGAGAAAAGAAATACTGAAATTTCAAGTGATGTCAAATGTAGAAATGAATAGGTCTGTCATTTAAATTGAGTTTCCTATACTGCCAAGGTTGGTAACAGATGTTATAGTTGTATGCTAGCCTAGGGAGTCATTATCAGTTCCCAAAAATAGATTTTTGAAACTAGACATAGTGAAGGAAGATACTGCAGTACCGCTCATTGAGAATAGCATGTCGCAAAACAAGTGACAAAGGATAACAACGAAGAAGAAATGTTTCTTTTTTAGAGTACATTAAAATGGGAGCTATAAAGCTAACAGAATAAATGCAGGAGGACTAAATTTTGAAAATATGGAAGAAATTATTATAATAAAATAGAAATAACTGATAATTGCGTAAGAGGAAATCCCAGAGAATTTCCCCTTCAAAATCTCTTGGACCGATGAAAAGCTATGCACCATATCCATAACTTGGAAAACTCTCTGATGTTCCGCCGTTGTTTACAATTATTAGAGTAGAGGAAGAATTGGCCATAGAAATCCTTCTATATTCTACAATAGCAGATAAAGGACGTTTGAGGTAGATCAAATGAATTCATTCTTCACTGAGTTTACAAGGCTAACCGTGTAACGTCAGGTAACCCAGTTAGCCAGCCAAAGTTTATCTGATCGTCGAGGCCCAAATGACCTTGCTGTCGACGGGCCCTAAAACCCCACATACTCTGATCGTCGAACCCCTTTACCACTTCACTCTTACTACAGCGTGTAAATGTCTGCTTGATTTTTATTCACGATTTATCTCTAAACTGTCAAGAGGATTCTCGTACACATGGGTGTCACTGTTCTCGACATGCTGTCTCCTTCTAATTTATTTTATGTTTCGTCTCCCGTCTCTCACGAATTGTTAAGCTAGTTATACCAAAGTTAGACGTTTTCAATGTGCTTATTAAAATACTTAAAATATTAATATTACTTAATACATTACCCTACCTTCCCTGAAAATCTGGAAATGTTGTATATACACTGTGGTTTCTTTTAGACCACAAATTCGCTGAAAAACATATTACATAAAATAAAACCTTGGATCTTCTGTTAGGATCAGGGCTTACTTCATAACATACAGACTCTGCGTATTCACATATTTCAGAAACCTCTGATATCGGTAATAGGAAAAAGCTGTGAAGCTGGTGAATATGCTGTGATGTTAAAATTCTATAGCTGTATAAAGAAATAATCGTCTCTATTTTAATTATAAATACCATAAACAGTTTCCAATATTAAATTGTAAAGGCTTTTCTCGCTTTATATAATGATACAGCATACACAGGTAATGAGCACGTATACGAATAGTCAGAACGCTCCTCGTAGCCCATAACAACAACAACAACAACAACAACAACAACAACAACGGCGTGATTCCAGGGAAGTTTCAAAACCATCGCATTTCTCTTGGGCGTGGAAAGAAGCATCTCAATTGTCGGGACCATAATCTGTTATAGAAGCTCAGGAGGCAAGATCCCCCCCCCCCCACTCAGACACATCATACCTGCCTTATAGGCAGTTTCTTTCGGGATTGCACCTTATTGTGCGGTTGGAAGGGAAAATGTTATCAGTTAGACCCCTAGCGGTCGGAGTGCGAAAGGCAGCGTAACTTGCAAGATCATCTCCATCCCCACCACCATTACATACAATAGCCAGTACAGTCGGCCAGGCCCTGCGCGACGCCGTTCAGGATCTTCATCTACATTAGGAGACGGAGCGGGTTGGCTCAGGCGGTTTCGGTGGCCCGCATTCGGGGAGCCTAGGTTCGATTCATCGTGGCCGGTCTACTTGATTCATGGGTTTTCCCGGATCGCCAGGATCCCTCCGGATTTACTGTCCCTCCTTTTCATCTGCGTTATCATTTCACATTATCATTTCACGTCTGCGGGTGTCTCGGCGCTGCATGGCAGGATGATATGCTCTTGGCAAAACTTACTTCTCAGGTAGGACGATCACCGGTCTCCCAACCGACGTGGTGGAGCCGTTTCCGAACCACAATAGGGTGTGATGCCGGTTGTTCTGGCTTGCTGGAGAGCTTCCAACTGGTAAAATATATAAGGACCCTGCCCTTTGCACTGTCGTGATTCCACGCTATGCCTCTTCTCATCTTATCCTTCCTCCCGGGGGTGTCCCACATGGGAGCACAGGTACAATGGACCAAATTTGGACCTCCGTGACAAATACCTCCATAGCGTAATCCAGTCCATTAGGGGGAGCAGAACATTAGCATCAATCTCCACTGAAGAGGTCCTATACTCAGCCGGCGCCACCAACATCACGCAATCAGAAGAGGAATACTATTGCCTCACTCCTAAAAGCCGGCAACCAGGACCTCCACGACAGCATCGTCCCCTACATATCACAGCAGATACTATCCATCAACATCAACTTTTCTTCTTCCTCCTTTCATGGATTTATTGGCCTGTTCCAGTCTCACTTCCACCTTAACATTGGTCTTCCTATAGATATGTTTCCTTTAGGTTTTTTATAGCCTTTGACAATCCATTCTACTGAGGTGGTCTTTCTATTTCTCTTTATGAAAGGGAATATACGTCTACGATATAAGCATTAATCTTTAAATCGTCTCTTATTTCATTAGCTGATCTATCTCATTTTGTTACTCTCTTAACTGCTCTCAAAGTTGAATATAACTCTTATCTATCTGTAGTAAAGCCCAAATTTCATTCCTATATAAAATTACTAGGATGACTATGAATGAATGAATTCCTGTATTTACGTTAGTGGAACAGGGCCTCGTGAACCGCGCAACCTCGAGGCACGTAGGCAACGGGTTGAGTATCAGAGGTTTTCTAATCAGAGAGATTACGGGATGAGTGATCAGCCCAACGCCGGAAGTGAAAATACGAGAGAGATGAGGTGATAGGTAGGATGATGATGGAGCAATCGGTGGAATGCTGGCGGGGGAAAACCGGAGAATCCTGAGAAAACCCGTCCCAGCGCCATATTGTCCAGCACAAATCTCACTTTGCTGTCTCCTGGGATCGAATCCGGGTCACCTGTGTGAGAGCCGAGCGGTCTAACCATTCAGTCATGGCCCTCTATAATTTATAAAATTTATGTTGTTTTTCTTTCCTTATACGAGGGCTGTTCAATAAAGAATGATCATAATTTTTTACGGTCATAATTTTTCGCACTAAAATCCAATCTTATTATATTTATTATATTCTGTAAGCTTAATGTGAAAAAAAGTCGCCGTAGTAGTTTCATTGTTGGTACTCCTGGTTTTCGCCTGAGAGAACTAGGCAAGTTCAGACATGTTCAGTATCGCCTACCGCTGCAATGGAGGTAACACGCGAGGAACAATATGTTGTTTTTTTTTAAATTCCGCTTTCATCTCAACAAATCTTCACTTGAGGCCTATACAATGTTACGGAGGCTTATGGAGTCTGTTCTTCCCTACAGTACAGCTCGAAGGTGGTTTAAAATGTTTAAAGAAGGGACACAATCAATTTTAAAGGAAGGTGTACCCGGTGCTCCAGTTACTGCTCTTACGGAAGAAAACATCAACACTGTTGCTGCCATTGTGAGAGAGGATAGACGAATTCCTTAACATCACTTTCTGAAATACTGAACATTTCATTGGTTGCCACCCGCACTTTCGTGACAGAAACATTACACATGAGAGGTGTTTGTGCGCGATGGGTTCCAAGACTGTTGATTCCCGAACAAAAGGACATTCGCGTGCTCAATGTTCCCCAAACTTGCACCACAATGTAGTGTAGTGGCTAACACCCACAGGGCTAAAGGATACCATGTATACCCAAGGATACCATGGACTGGTAACTTGCGCTCTTTCATCCTTCCACACCTCACACCACCAAATTAATCAAAACCAGGGTTGGTCATGGCTGAACGAGTGACCATACAGACATAAACTTGCCCGCTGCATTTCTTACTCCCGTATACTTCTCTTTTCGGTTTATCGCTAGCTGGTACTGCTTTACTTGATGATCATGCAGGAAACCAGCCAAATTGAGTAGCAGTTTTAAATTTAAGAAGGGGTTTTTCCGTTTTTACTGACAGACACATACACCCACACACCCTTATCCGAGGTTCGAATCGAACCCGCAATCCCCTCCGTCAATTGTGCTTGCTCATTGCTTGGATGGGTTGCATCCCGGCACATGTCGCTGATATGTAGGTAACAAAAACCAATGCGTGCCATTAATCACTTATACCAGACCAAAACACTGGCGTACAGCACAGGTAACTCTGTACTAAGCGGTTAGGTGCCGTAGCCATTTACTGGATTAATTAGTTGCGTTTTGTTCTCAGTGTGTACTGGAATGTAAGTGTAATATTTGCGATCCACTGAGAAGCTAACTGAGAAATAAATTGTGTTTAGTAGCAATTGGTGTTCTCATTTGTCACAGTATTGAAGGAAATATACTACAAATTGAGAGCGCCATACTACATGAGAGAATGCCGAGAGGGAAACAGGTTCATAAGGGTTTAGATTGATGAACGCAGCGCTTTCGTTATTGAACTCCGTTATGGGACTCTTCCAGTGCAAAGTACTTGGGACGAGAAAGACCGTTTTTGACTGTTAATGATGAATGGATTATGAATATGAAAGTTTAGTGCATCTATGAGACCAGCATTGGGAATATAAATTTTCTAAAGATGAGTCATTAGATAACAAGCGGATTGCACTACTCAATTAAAGAAAACTTTTACGTTACTGCACGTAATGATTACATTCAGAATATAAGTTTCGGGTATTAAATAATTTTGTAAGCTCACCTGGAATTACTATTCTGGCAGTTACGTGAGTGTAAGTCAGTGCCGAGTAGGACTGTATGATCTTATCGCTGCTAGAATAAAGTATTATTCCGCATTCCTCAATGAACTCAGCCTCTTAGTACTTCATTGGTTATAGGTAACATCTGCGCACGCGCACCTAAACAGCAATGCCGCCACCGGAATTTAACTGCCATCTTTGTTGTTAATCAACCAGAGCATTTTTGAACTTTAGAGAGTCATTGTTCTTATTGTGATTACCTTGTAGTGCTAATTCTATACTATAATACAACTTGAATGGTTTATTGTAAGCAGGTAAAGCAAGAAGCATAATAAGCCGCGGAACTATATTGAACACGGGAGTATAAAAACCCATCAGTCAATACGATTCATTTCCGCCTCGTACTTCTCTTACATTTACTTTTTTTTCTTATAGCGTTTGTTGTTGTTGTTGTTGCAATTTTACGTCCTCCAATGTTAAGTCATATCGGATGGTGAATGAAACGGGTGAAATGATGCTCAAATGTGTCCACGGTCCATGGAGCTTAGAGCTACCCGACATTCGTCTTTAAGGATAAGGGAACACCGCGGAAAAAAACCTTATCCAGTTAGCTCACCCTGACCGAGATTCGAACTCGGGATCTCTTGAACGTGAGGCAGACACACTACCATCTACGCTACCGAAGCGGGCTTTCAGCGAATAGGTTATAAGTGTTACGATGAGCCAAATAATGTGTTTTGATTTCAGTTGCCATACTAGTGGCTGAAATTGGGGAAGCGTAGTGGGATTCATGATTGTCAGACGGCAACAATGTAATGAGAAAGGTGAAGGGTGAATAAACAGCAATGTATTACTCCTGAAAAAGTTCCATGCTAACGTGTATTAAAACCGAACCACCCTACCAAAGACCGGAGACCAGTCCCAGCTCCAGGACACTTTTTCAAAAACGGATTGGTGCAAGTCATCCTCGCTACGTCCATCACACCCACCAAAACCATCTCAAATGGTTGTTAAAATAGTCACAAACTCAGTAAATATCGTACATGAACGAATTAAGAAGCCCACCTCGGTAGCGTGTCTGCTTCACGCTCAAGAGATCCCGAGTTTGATTCTCGGTCAGAGTGAGTTGCCTAGATAAGGCTTTTTCTGGAGTTATCCTTTATCCTGAAAGACGAATGTCTGGTATTTCTAATCTCCATGGATTCCAGCTCATTTGAGCATCATTTAACCCATTACAGTCATCGTCCGTTATGACTTGGCGTTGGAGGACGCTAATTACAACAACAAAAACAAATTAAAATAAATCTTACTCATATTCTTTGATGCCAAACCTTACATACATCTGCATTATTTGTAGAATAATTATGCCAAATGGACAACTAGAGCTATTCAGCCATCACAAATGATATTCCTCAGATCATTGTTAGGATATACAAAACTGGATAAAATAAAAATTCAAGAAACTATAAATATATTAAACGTATATGCAATAAATGGTAAGATAGACGAATACAGGCATAAATAGAAAGAACATCTGAATAGAATGGATGATAGGAGGGTACCAAAAGTAATCCTATCATAGAATTTAAGAAGACCTAAGCCTGGATAAGATGAGGCTGAAACACATCACTTGGCCTAAATCATGAAAGGAAAGAGAAAATAGCAATTGTGTGGTACAGAGCTTCTTCTTTGTTTCTAATTCTGATTTTTTTCTTTGTTAAAATGTAACTCTATATACACAGTTTGTAGCAAAAAGCCCTGATTCTGTGTTATTTTTACATGCATTTCTATTAAGCAGCAATAACAGTTTCTGCTTCAAAGCGTTCTCAATAAAAATCAAAACTATCCTCTCGAATACGTTGTTTTACAGGTGCTCTCTTTGTAAAATCTGTTTTAGCCTTCCAATCATTTTAAAATAAACTGTGAAAGGATACCCTAAACCTAGGGCAAAATTAATTGATATTTATAGAGGAGGCAGAGGCCGAGATGGAAGGATAACCGTCGCTGTAAATTCCCATGAAATTTCCTTCACCAAGGCCTAAGAACGTTCCACTAACGTATATTTGTCTCCCTCTTTCTTCCCACCCATATGTTTACAATAGGATTGTTCTAGTTTGAAACATAACAGCGCGTATTTTTTTGTCAATGAACCTTTGTTCATCTACTTCTTTAAAGTTAAAGTTTCGTTACTCGACGCGAGGACATGAACGAATTCTTTCACAGCTCTTGAAATCACGGAATTCCCAAAGCTACATCAGACATAAATAGGTAACGTACGAGGATTTGTGCCCTTTATTTAACGAGAAAATGCTCCTATAAGGTTAATGCCAGTGTATCTGTTGGCATTTGGCACGTTTCAGTTTTACCGCCCTTCTAGTAGTCAGAGTTGCGGAGTTCAATACGGTCGTCTGGCATTCCAAGCATACCGTTACTTTAGTTTTAATATTTTCTTTTCTCCTTCCTATTTCTTGTATTGCGTTCTTCTACTATGCCATATGGATTATTGTTTAAAAACATTCTGATCAAATGCCCGCTACCCAAAAGTAAACATTTTCACTGCAGTGACAAAGTCAGCTCATCGAAAGTAGATAAATATGTTTTCAATCAAACGCGAACCGAAATGCCCTGAAAATATGTACTTTGAAAGCTCACAACGGAAAGCTTGAAAACTGCACTGAAATATGCTTTCACATTGTTCAGACTTGTTAGCAGAACTTTTTACGTTTACATGCTTCCTCTTCAATCATAAAACTAACAAAAAGCCACCCTACAAACATCTATTACCAAATAAACCTCTTTACGATTAAACTCTGTTAAGCTTGGGCACTCATAAAAAGCATTCTGCTGATCCTCAGCCTACTAGCAACCACAGACGGCCTATCTGCAGTCAAACGAAAGCCTTCAAAATGTGAAAGAAAGTCCTCCAAAAAGGTTTAAGACCCACCGACTTTTAAATACGTAGGTAGTGGGATTTCAGTAGAATCAGCTTATTGCCAGAGAGAGCAACAGAATGAGTCCTGGTTTGTAGGTTTGACACATACACTTTCTAGGAAAAACTGAAAATCTAAAACAATTCATTAAGTTTAAGTGTACTTAGTTGTTGACAATCATGTAAAGGATCAAAATAGGGACTGCCTTTGTTTCACACAAGTCAACAAATCTGACGTTTCCCAGTCAACTCTACATTTGTAAATTTTAGAGTTTTCTAGTTTATGGAAGAAACTAGAAAAACAATTGAAATTAAAATTTCTTAGCATAAAAAATAGATTGTTGAGGTAGTAGTTATTTTTATACTTTCTCTAATTATTTTATTGTAAAAGGTAACAATCTCTCTCTACTTTCCTCTTTGTCTGTTTTTCTCCATTCGTTGCTGTACTTGCAGGAGTGGAATTTATTATTAGTTATATATTTTATTACATGTTGGCAATTTCTAATCAGAATGAATAAATAGATAAAAATATGAAATGGAAGGTAAAACTAAGATATTGTTGTTAAAGCCTCAATTTTTGCAACTTCATTTTCGCAATGGAATTTCAAAGAGATTTGTAGCTTTTACACGTTTCCTGAAGTATGGTGTAAATCTGCAGAACATGTAAACTGTATCCTCCTTAGTTCGTTTCATATATTAAAATGAGAATTTGCTCTTTATTATTTCAGCTGTTATAGTTTTTTTTTAAAGTAGTGTATACAATTTTATGTTTTGAGGGCGCAATAAACAGCTTTTGTTTTCTCTCTCTCTCTCTATCTCTCTCTGTGTACATCCATACAAAAAAGATGACCGTTAAGCCCGCTCACGGCATGCACGAGACCAATCAAAAGAGCGCAGACAGAATAAAGGCTTCTGCAGCCTGCTACAAGTTTGAAGCCACGGTGGTAAAATAATACTGTTGTTTTGTTTGCAGTCTGACCTATCGTGTCGCAACACGAAGCAAACAGTGGGCGCCATCTACACGCGGACCAACTTCGTTACCCTTAAATATGTGACGGACGGTTGGGGCACTGAATCCAACGGCTTCAAGCTCGTTATCACTGCCATCAAGGACAAAAGTAAGTATACTGCTACCTTTCTATCTGTAGAAATGCTGGCCGAATACTTAAGTTGCGGGACTCTGAGCTAGTCTAGGCTCATTGCGGGAAGGGCTGAAGCTCCATAGAACACTCGAAACAATAACAAGTTACCATGATCGTTGGATAGGACGCGCAGGTCCCATTACTTGGCCAGCTCGATCTCCTGATCTTACCTCACCAGACTATTTCTTATGGGGTTACCTCAAGGAAAAGATGTATTGTGAAACACCAACACACCTAACAACATGAAGGTGCGCATACGAAATGATTGAAGAAAACATGCTTTTATGGGCACAGCAATCATTCATTCACAGAATTGGAAAATGCATTGAGTTAGAAATGGCTCATTTTGCATATTCAGTACCTAAGGTACGTGGTGATACTCTGTGTAGCTACCTCTCATCAGTGTTTAATTATCTAATGAAATATCTGTGTACTATGAAGAAAATGGTTTATTAAAAACTGTTTATTTTGTAATGAGGAATAAAGAAACCAAATAAAAATGGTTCCCAATTAAGATAAGTAACCTGACCCTAAAATGGCCATCAACGGATGGTCCAAGCAATCGCGCTCTTAGTACACGGCCGTTTAGGATTTTCGTAGTTACTTACGTTTCTGTAAAAACAATTACAAAGTGCTTTATACAAAAGTTGTATGAAGATTTTTATGAGGAGTGAGAAATCAAAATAGAAAAGGTAGGTTCCCATTAAAAAATGAATTGACCCTAAAATGACCATCACAACATCCTCCAAATAAAAAACGACTAATGACATTTACTTTCCCCATAGTATCAAGCGTCTATTATTCAAGACATTTCTATCTACAGCGCTTAGTTTCGGAGACATACTGTCTCAAAGTTGTCCCTTTACACAAATACCAACTAAAGGAGCGGGAGCACAAATTGATGGAGAAATAGAAAATAACTAAGAAACAAACGTAATAGAAGTACATGGTTTTAAATGATTATGGGAAGGATCAAAGAAGGAGAATATGATTTCTGACGAGGGATAATGAACTTTATTAAGATTTAAGATTGTATGAAAAGAATAATGGAGTGCTAAAGAAGCATAGTAGAAGTAGAGAAGGGAGCTAATAGATTAGAGATGGAGGAAGAAGAATAAAAAAGGAAAAGGGATAGTGGGAGTTATGGAGAGTCGGGAGGAGGGAATAGTGGAGGCAACTATATCTACTTCAGATCTTGGTAATAGTGAAGTGGCTTCTAATGGTGTAATTAATGCAAGTGATGGTGAAAATGTGAAGTCTATATCTGGTGAAAATACACGTAATGAAACTGCCCAATCTGACGGTATCTCGGTAGGGGAGAAGCGTGTTGCTTCTGGTGATGGTAAACAAGACACCGCCGATGTACATGACGTTGCAATCAAGTGGTCTGCAGTCGTAAGTAGGAATAAGAGAAAACATAAACAAACAATAGTTGGCAAAAAGACTATAAATAATAACTCTGGTTTAAAATCTGTACCCAAGACAGGTTATTTATTTGTATCAAGACTTGCTCCAACTACAAAAGCGGAGCAATTAGAGTTGTATGTTAAAGAAAGTTTCCCAGAGGCAACGTGTGAGATTTTAAAATCTAAATATCCAGATGCTTATGCATCTTTTAAAGTAGTTATTAATGATACTAATGTAGAACGGGCAATGGATACGGATTTCTGGCTACAGGGTACATTAGTAACTAAGTTTTTTCAAAAGAGACTGCCTCCAGCACAGGGCACTTAGTGCATTATGAGGCCCCTAATGTTCCTAATACTATAGTGCCATGTAATGGAATTAATATCTTATTTTGGAATAATCAATATTTAGTAAATAAAATTGATTATATTTCAATCATTCTCGTTGAGTTGACGTGTTCTGCGTAGCGGAGAATTGGTTAAAATATGACGAAATCAATCTTATTGAAATACCTGGCTATCATTTATTCAGTTGTTATTGCAGGTCTAATGCTGAACATGGGGGTACTGCCATTTTCATTAAAGATGGAGTGCTCGGACAAAGTATTATTAATGCTAGCAGTCTTGCTCAAGAATCTGTTTTTGAAATATGCAAGAGCTATATGGCCTCTCTTAATTTGTTGTGTATGTCTTTTTATAGAATACCTGATATTAAAAGTTTTACGGTAGAGAATTTTCTCAGAAGATTCTATCACTTTTTAAATATAGTTTATAAATTTCGGACTAACTTTAACATAGTTCTATGTGGTGACTTTAATTTAGATTTTCTTGAAAACTCGAATGCTGTTAGCGAGTTTAACAATATACTGGATAGTTTTGGTCTACGACTGACTATTAAACAGCCTACAAGGCCACGTAGATGTGGCAGTTCTGGATCTTGCCTCGACAATATTGTAACTTCCATTCATACTGATAAATGTAAGGCCAGTGTATACAACACCATTCTATCAGATCATGATGCTTTTCTTTTTTATTTTAGCAATAAGTATGATTTTAATAATGATATGCATAATAACCTAAATCTTGTGCGTCGGATAAATGATTTAGTGCATATAATTTTATCAGCCACTTAAGACATATATGCTGTATTGAGTTGTATAGCATTAGCAATTATAGCGAAAAGGGCAAACATTTTTTCAATTCTTTCTTAGAGATAGTAAAAACACATTTTTCCTTAGAATCTAGGGCTGTTAAATCCATTAAGAAATCCACAAATAAATGGTATACACTTAAACTCAGGAACTTGAAACCTGAATGTTTATATTACTAAGATATGTATGCACATTTTGGTTTCTCTGACTTAAAAAGCAAATATTTGGAAATTAAAAAGAAATGTAAAAATATGCTTAAATGTACAAGAATGAAACATTATTCCTCATTAATTAAAAACAATTCAAACAAACCAAAATGCATCTGGTCTATTGCATCTACGTTTATAAACAACAGTTCAAAAAGCAATTATATTCCATCTGATTTGACTTCAGATAGTTTTAATTCATTTTTATATATAAGGTTCAATACATTGGTAGCTCTCTACCTCATAGTACAAATAAGGCACTTTTCTTTTTGGACAATCTGCCTAAAGTAGATTGCAAATTCAAGTTTCACCACTTGAATGTTGAAGATGTTCATTCCACTATTTTGACCCTAAATAACAGCACTTGTCTTAATGTGTCTTGGATATAACTAAAAAATACTTAAAATAGCATCCACAGATATTTCTGAGCCTTTGGCTTATATTTTTAATCTTTGTTTGGATACTTGTGAGTTTCCTGATGTTCTTAAATATGCAGAGGTCATACCTGTACATAAAAAAGGGGACAAGTATGATCTGGTAAATTACAGACCTATTAGTACATTACCAATTATGTCCAAGGTCTTTGAAATTCTATTAAGCAAACAAATTACCAAATATTTTGAAGATAATTCATTGTTTTCAAATAGTCAATTTGGATTTCGAGCCAAACGCAGTAACGTTGATGCCGTGGTTTCTTTTTTTAACCAGATGTTACTCCAGTCTTGAAAGAGGAGATATTGTACATAGCCGATTTTTCGATATGAAAAAGGCCTTAGACACTATTTCACATGATACTTTGCTTAAGAAACTAAAATACTATGGCTTTAATTATGATAATCAGAAATTGATCACATCGTATTTGTCATACAGATACCAATCTGTATATTTTAATGGAATATCTTCTAACTTTGTGATGGTGAAACATGGTGCCCTCAGGGATCAATATTTGGACCCTTGTTTTTTATCATATATATATATATATAAATGATCTACCATATAATATTCGGGAAGACTGCCTAAGGACATACCTTTATGCAGATGATTTAGCAATTAATATTGCTTTAATGACAGAACTCTTGTGTGTTCTAAAATAACTGATTTGTCTAACAGAATTGAAAATTGGTGTAAGCATAACAGTCTATTAATTAATAATAACAAAACTGCTGATGTTACTTTTAAAATTAATCCAGCTGAAGCTGGCTCTCTTGAATTTGTTAAGTTTTTGGGCATTAGTCTTCAATCTTGTCTGGGTTGGCGCACCCATATTGAGAATGTTGCTGGAAAATTAAGCAGAGCACTTTTCTTATTACGAGTTTCAAAGATATACTTATCTTTGGACTCTCTTAAAACTTTGTATTTTGGATACATAAATGGCCATTTGAGTTATGGCTTTTATTATGGGGAAACCATGTTATATCTAATAAAATTTTTGTCCTTCAGAAGAGAGCTATCCGACTTATGTGGAGCATCGTCTGGGGCACACTGTAAACCGTTTTTATTTATTTTGGGCATATTAACCATGCCTTCTTTGTTTATTATGAATTGTTCCTTATATGTTAAGATGAATACAGATTTATATACATTATGTTCTTCAGTTCATAATAACTCCACAAGAAACAGTGCTAACATTTATATTGCTAAATGCAAATACAGTAAAGTTCAACATTCATTTGAAATTACACCTTTAAATCTATTTAATAGTCTTCCCAACAACGTCAAAGTTCTGCCACTAGTGCTATTTAAAAGAAAAGTTAAATCAGCACTGCTCTCAAATACTGTGTACAGTATTACAGAGTTTTATAACAGTAATATGTTTTGTAATGTTTTAATGTTATTTTTGTATATGTTTTTGACATTGCTATACAACCTTTGTATTGTCTTGGCAAATAAATCATATCTATCTATCTATCTATCTATCTATCTATCTATCTATCTATCTATCTATCTATCTATCTATCTATCTATCTATCTATCTATCTATCTATCTGTCTGTCTGTCTGTCTGTCTGTCTGTCTGTCTGTCTGTCTGTCTGTCTGTCTGTCTGTCTGTCTGTCTGTCTGTCTGTCTGTCTGTCTGTCTGTCTGTCTGTCTGTCTGTCTGTCTGTCTGTCTGTCTGTCTGTCTGTCTGTCTGTCTGTCTGTCTGTCTGTCTGTCTGTCTGTCTGTCTGTCTGTCTGTCTGTCTGTCTGTCTGTCTGTCTGTCTGTCTGTCTGTCTGTCTGTCTGTCTGTCTGTCTGTCTGTCTGTCTGTCTGTCTGTCTGTCTGTCTGTCTGTCTGTCGGTCGGTCGGTCGGTCGGTCGGTCGGTCGGTCGGTCGGTCGGTCGGTCTGTCTGTCTGTCTGTCTGTCTGTCTGTCTGTCTGTCTGTCTGTCCGCCTGCCTGCCTGCCTCCCTGCCTGCCTGCCTCCCTGCCTGCCTGCCTGCCTCCCTGCCTGCATGCCTGCCTGTCTGCCTGTCTGCCTGTCTGCCTGTCTGTGCCTGTCTGTCTGTCTCTCTGTCTGTCTGTCTGTCTGCCTGCCTGCCATCCGCCCACCCGCCCTCCCCTTACCCCCCTACCTATCTACCTATCCATCCATCTATACACCCATCCACCCATCCACCTATCCACCTATCGATCCATCCATCCACCCAACCACCCACCCACCCACCATCCATCCATCCATCCATCCGTCCGTCCGTCCGTCCGTCCGTCCAACCATCCATCCGTCCGTCCGTCCGTCCGTCCATCCATCCACCCATCCATTCATCCATTATCTATGGAACAATGTGTCATCAATGGGGCACAGAACGGACCAGCTGGAGAGTTGAAAGGGGCAGGTGGTAGCGCGGCTGGGAGCAGGAGGGCTAAGAGTAGGGAAAGGATGGAGCTAACTACTGAACCTGAAGTGTAGCGAAAGGGAGATTAAGTGTTAAGGGAAGTGGGAAGGTGACATGTTCAAAAATGTCTTTTTTTTTCACTTTCATTTAAATTAAATTCTCTGTTATTTTCTGTACACGGATATACAATATACAGTTCTTATTTATTCTTATGCGCTTTAAAGATATGGGTGCATTCCATATAAATGGTAACATATCATGTTTCAAGAGCTTTTCCTCTGAAACATTTCTTTTTAATTTCTATAGTCATTTTTACTAGCAACTATTAGGCCTAGAAGTTTGAAACTTTGTACACTTTTTATATAGAATTAAGTACATATATTGACCTAGAATTATGATGAAGTAACTCACCATTTCAATATAGCAATCATATCTTTTTGGAAAAAACGTCTAAATGTTACATTTTAATTTTTCTTCATATTGAAAAAGATATTTTATCAAAACCATTAGAGATACTCACATAATTCTAGATCAATATCATAACAGACTTATGGGGCTCAAGTGTTGTGCTATTCGTAGTTATTCTAACTTTGGGGCAGCAATTGTCACCCGAACTTCGGAACTCCCGATAGAACCGACCGGCAGTGGGGCCAGACGGGAAGCATTGAGCATACGCCTACCCATTTGTCTCGTGTCACTAACTGAAGGGATGATTAGGAGAGCGGCGCGAGCCCTGTACCGTCTCTTTCCCCTCCCACCAGACGTCTAGAAACATCGGGATAATTGTGCGCGCCGCGAACGTTCCAGAAACGGTCATCTTCCCTATATAAAGCCTGCACTTGGCGAGTCAGTTCAGTTTTGGCGAGCAGCCGTGAGAAGCGCCGTGTGACTGGACGGACTGGAAGACGGTATGCGTGTATCGGAGGAGTTGTACGTGACTGGGAGCGTGCAATGGACCTGTGACAGACGAACTGGTGAATTGTAATTATGTGCGTTAAGTAATTCTATGTAATCGGCAAGTGTTTCAACTGTAATTCGGTGGAAATAAAGAACATTTTGAGTTTGTGCAATTGGACTTTTAATTTCACGAACCCACAAGGTCACAACTGGTGTCAGGAAGCGGGATATTACCACCATGGACACGGCATTGGAAAAGATTCTGGAGATGATGGAAATGAAAGCCGAACTGACCTCGGAAATGAAAGCGGCAAATAACCTGGCCGCGGAACTAACAACGAAGACGGAGACGGCAAACAAAAACCTGGCAGCGCAACTGAAAGAAATAAAGGCGGTGAATGATAACCTCACCGCCGAACTGAATGATAACCTCGCTGAGAAGACGGAAGCTACAAACAACAACCTGGCAGCCGAACTGAAGGAAATAAACACCGAATTGAACACGGAAATTAAAGCGGCGAGCAAGGCTCTCGCCGCCAAATTTGAACGGTTGGCCGGCGTGAGGGATGACGTGACGGAGCTGGGCAAGCGGATGGGCCAAGTGGACGAGCGCGTCGAGGACCTGGCATGCCGCGTTAACGACCTGCAAGGAAAGGCCGACAGAAGCGTCAAGTCCCTGAACGCCATGGTGGCGGACGTCGTCGGCAGGAGGTTCAAGGATTTGAAGGCCGGCGCTTTGGGACGCGAAATAACATCGGCGCGCCTCAAACCTCCGAAATATGACGGCGCGTCAACGTTTGGGGTCTTCCGCCGCCAGCTCGACACAGTGGCCAAGCATAACAAATGGTCACCAGAGGAGGAGGCCACACAGTTAATATCGAGCTTCCAGGGACTGACCGCGAAAGTCCAGAACGCGGTACAGACAACGGCGGTGCCCAAGGACATCTGGGAGGCCCTGAGAATCGTTTTCGGAACCACCGCTTAGCCGCAGCGTTCCGCAGCCAGCTAAAGTCAAGGTCACAGCAGCGAGGGGAGACGCTGCAGGAGTTCGCCCTGGCAATTAAACAACTGGCTAGCAAGGCCCTAGTCGACCTCCCACCAGAGTTCGTATCCCGGGAAGCTGCCTACACATTCGTTGACGGGGTACGAGACACGGAGATTCGTCAGCTACAAATGCTCGGCGATTATAAAACCACCCACGAGGCGCTAACGGCAGCATTAAAGATGGAGGTCCAAGGTAACAGCTATCCCGACGTCGAGGACGAGGAGTGTCCGCTACACCGGGGACAGAAGACCAGCCGAGGGACGCCGGCGGAGACCTAGTGGCCTGTGTTGGAAATGTGGACAGCCGGGAATCATGGAGAGAGACTGCCCACACCAGGAAGAGCAGCCTGAAAAAGAATAAGGGCCGTCATGGAGAGGGGCACGTCGGCGCTATCACCACCATCCCCTGGAGTGACACTGCGAACCGTCAGCCGGCGTTTAAATGACGGCCTCATCGCGGACGGTTGGGTGGAGGACCATCATCAGACCTGACGTGGCCAAGGGTTTGCCGACGAGGAAGCCGAGCCAACCATACCAGCTTGTGACGGCATCGGTGACACATTGCCTGTGGAGAAGGAGGTCCTGCTAAAGTTGACCTTGGGAAGGAAAACCGTACGTCTGTGGGTGTTCGTCGCAAAGGTGGCTGAGGAGTTCATACTGGGAATGGATGCCCTCATGAGCCACGAGCCGACGGTCGACGTCGGCAGGAAGGTCCTGTGGCTCAACGCAGAAGTGGTCATACTTCGTCAACTGGAAGAGTGCCTTGGAATCTGCAGAATCATCTTGAACGAAGACGTGATTGTACCCGCGAGGAGAGAGTTGGCGGTGACGGCGCGACTGGAAGGCCAGAGAACCAGGAACATGATGCTGGACCAGAAGACGTCTGTACACGGACTATGTGTAGCCAGGGCATTGTTGCCGTGCCGAGAGGAGGTACCAGTGAGACTACTAAATCCAACGGACACCAATCACGACGTCCAGGCCGGGACGGATTTGGTAACGTGCAAGCCCGTGGTAAGCGTAACAGCAGTCGACAAGAAACAGGAGCCGGTGTCGACACAACACCTGGAGTCCCGGCTAGAAGGCTTACTGGAGAGGGTGGCCGACCACCTGAATGCAGAACAGCTGGAGAAAGTTCGACAAGTGCTGAGACGATACCAGCGCGTCTTCAGCCAAGGTGATAGTGACCACGGCCTCACGGACAAAGTGCTTCACCGCATCGACACCGGGGATGCCCGGTTTATTCAGCAACCACCTAGACGCGTTCCGCTGGCGAAGCAAGGAGCGGTACGGGACATGCTGGATAACATGAGATCCAGGGGAGTGACTGAAGAGTCAGGCAGCCCTTGGTGTTCCCCTGTAGTCTTGGTGACGAAGAAGAACGGCGAGCTGCGCTTCTGCGTACACTACAGAAAGCTGAACGCTGTCACCCGGAAGGACTTTCCCCTTACCCCAGATTGACGACACCCTGGACAGGCTAGCTGGAGCACAGTGGTTCTCAACCCTGGACCTGAAGTCGGGCTACTGGCAGGTAGTTCTAGATCCGAGAGACAAGGAGAAGACCGCATTCTCGACAGGCCAAGGGCTTTGGCAGTTCACAGTTATGCCGTTCGGCTTCTGCAATGCACCAGCTATCTTTCAACGCCCCTTGGAGTCAGTGATGAGAGGACTGACTTAAGACGCCTTTCTCCTATACCTGGACGACATCATCATCGTCGGTGAAAGTTTTGAAGGCCATCTAAAGAATCTGAGTAATGTGCTACAGAGACTGCAGGCGACCAACTTGAAGTTGAATGCGAGGATATACCAGCTCTTCCGCAAGGAAGGCAACTATTTGGGCCACATAGTCTCAGCAACCGGAGTGGCCACAGACCCGGAGAAGACGCAGCCTGTGAGAGATTGGCCTCGCCTGAAGGATATGAAAGATCTGCGCAGTTTCCTGGGGCTGTGCAGTTATTACCGACGCTTCATAAAGGCATTCCCTAACATCGCCAAACGCCTCACCCGCCTGACAGAGCAACACCGGCCTTATCTTTGGACGGAGGACGCCGAAGACGTTTTCCAGCACCTGAAGAAACCCTGTGCAGTGCTCCAATTTTGGGTTTTCCACAACCGGATGGCTCCTTCATTGTGGACACCGACGCCAGAGATCATTGCATTGGAGTCGTCCTATCGCAGATCCAGGACGGCCATGAGCGGGTGATAGCCTACTACATCAAGACGCTATCCAAGGCATAGAAGAACTACTGCGTCACCCAACGAGAGTCACTGGTGGTAGTAAAGACCTTGGAGCACTTCCACAAGTACCTGTAGGGTCAGCCATTCCACCTGAGAACTGACCATTCCGCCCTAACCTGGCTATTGAGCTTTAGGAACCTAGAAGGCCAAACAGCACTTTGGGTCCAGAGGCTGCAGGAGTACGACTTCTCCTCGGAACATCGTAGAGGGAAGAGCCACGGTAACGCTGACGCCATGTCCCAAAGACCTTGTCCAGAAGAGTGCGGCCAGTCCACAAGAGTGGAAGAGAACGAGCGTACCGCAGCAGTCCGAGTAGTCACGGCAGTGCCTGCGGACGGCTGAGATAGCGCAGGGCTGAGGAGGGTGCAGCTGGCGGACGCAGACTTGGGGCCTCTCTTGAGCGAAGTGGAGGCAGGGACGAGACCAACCTGGGAGGACATCGCACCGAGGAGCGCCACCTACAGTTCGTACTGGGGCCAATGGGACTCGTTGAAAACCAGAGAGGGCGTGCTGTTCCTGGTTCGAGTCCAGAGGTTCTACTCCCATTAACCTTGAACCCTTAGGAACAAGACCCTGGCCTCTTTCAACCAGGGAGTTATCCAAGCTGTCCTAAAGGGCGCTCGGCGTCCTCCGTGGGGCTTTCCATAGGACAAGACCTCGGTAATAAACAAGCCCCCCATCTGGTCCTAAGACACAAGACGGGATGGAAGTGGATACGCCACTTACGCGCGCCAACACTAAAGGTGAAGACTATCGATATGACCACGGTGGGGTCGCCTGGCGATCTAGCACACCTTCTACTAGCTTTGCAGGCTAGTACCCGGTTGAGGCTTCCCTCAACCCCGTCCTTAGACGCACCCGATTCCCACGGAAATCGGAAACCACTGCCCCCTCGAGACCATCCCGATCCGAACAACTCCCGAAGCAGGGGCTCAGATGTTCGGCCCGGGGTTCCTCTAGTAACGTCAGAGGTACCACGAGTGCTAAGGGTCCGCAGCGCCCGCACCATGGCAGCTGAAGGGGACGGATCCCCTCCCCTACGGGGGCTGTTCCTGGTATGGGAATCACCCGAAGGGAAGACACAGAGAGAACAGTTGGTGCTTCCCCGAAGTAAGGTCCCGGAGGTCTTCGAGGAATTGCACGCCGGTACTTCGGGACACCTGGGAGCCAAACGAACGGTTGACAAACTACAGCAGCGCTACTACTGGCTGAGGCTCCGAGCAAACGCTGAGAGATGGTGCCGTCAGTGTCACGTGTGTGCGGCGAGTCGCGGCTTCAGGCTAGGAGCCGGGGTCACATGCAGCAGTACAACGTCGGAGCGCCATTCGAACGAATCGCCGTTGACATTGCTGGACCGTTCCCAATAACCAACCGAGGCAACAAGTACCTGATGGTGGTCGTGGACTACTTCACTAAGTGGCCGTAGGTGTAAGCCATCCCGAACCAAGAGGCAAAGACAATCACAGACTGCATCCTGGAGCAAATGTTCTGCCGATTTTGGGTGCCGTTTGTGCTCCACAGTGACCAGCGTACCAATTTTGAGTCCAACCTGATGAAGGAGGCACTAGAAAGACTTGGGGGTGAACAAGACCCGCACAACACCTCTACATTCCCAGTCGGATGACATGGTTAAAAGGTACATCAAGACCTTAGAGGAACATCTGTGGAAGGTCGTGGCCAGCCATCAGCGAGACAGCGACGTCAAGGTGCCACTGTTCTTGCTGGCCTACCACTCGTCAACACACGACACCACGGTGATGACGCCAGCTTAATGTTCGGCCGAGTGTTACGTCTCCCTAGTGACCTGGCTTTTGGAAGCCCTCCGGAAGCGAAACAGCCAGCGACCGAGTATGTGGAGAACCTGGTGGACCATCTCCACGACATGCACGAGATGGCTCGCCGGAACATCCAGAAGGCGAGCGACCGCATGAAGATCCGGTATGACAGGCAAGCCAACAGCCAAGGGTTCCAGCAAGGTGATCCGGTCTGGTTGTACCGCCCTACCCGGACCAAGGGACGATGCCCGTAGCTCCAGCAGCCATGGCTAGGACCGTACCGGCTGGTGAAAAGGATTAACGACGTGGTCTACTGCATCGAGAGGGTTCCCCGAGGGAAGATGTTGGTGGTACACCTGGATCACCTGGCACGCTACGATGGTGCTGTTCGGGACGACCAGCTTTGAGGAGGGAGCAGTGTCACCCGAACGTCTGAAGTCCCGATAGAACCGGCCGGCAGTAGGGCCAGACGGGAAGCATTCAGGCCACGCCTACCCATTTGTCTCGTGTCACTAACTGAAGGGATGATTAGGAGAGCGGCACGAGCCCTTTACCGTCTCTTTCCCCTCCCACAAGACATCTGGAAACCTCGGTATAATTGAACGCGCCGGAACCTTCCAGAAACGGCGATCTTCCCTATATAAGGCTTACAGTGGACGAGTCAGTTCAGTTCTTGGCGAGCGGCCGTGAGGGGCGCCGAGTGAGTAAACAGAATGGAAGACAGTGTACGTGTATCGGAGGAGTTGTACGTGACTGGGAGCGTGCAATGGACTTGTGACAGACGAACTGGTGAATTGCAATTGTGTGCGCTAAGTAATTCTATATAATCGGCAAGTGTTTCAACTGTAATTCGGTGGAAATAAAGAACATTTTGAGTTTGTGCAATTGGACTTTTAATTTCACGAACCAACAAGGTCACAAATATATCCTCTTTTTAAAATTCGGTTTACTTACTAAACAAACTTTTTAAGCGGAAAGTATAAAACCTAGGGTAATGAAATTTTTCTTAGATATTTCCCATTTCAATATATATTTGCCTAACTTTTTTCAAAGGAGTTCGCTTAGTAATAGTTGAGAAACAGTGGATTACTTTGTCCAGGAGTGTACTTGACTAAGCTCCACACTTCCCGCTTCTCTAAGTGAAATTACAGAAAGGATAGTATAAACTACCCAATATCAACAGTGGAACAATGAAACTGAAATTAAAAATAAGTGAATGTGAAAGGAATATATAATTAAGCAAATAAGAAATACAGGAAAATGGACTAATTAATGGATGTGCAATTATTGAAGATAATGTAGAAGCAATGACTAAAGACAAAGGTTAAATGCATCTTAATGAACAAGTAGGTTCAGTATAAGATTAAATTAGCAATATTATTTTATTATAAGATATAAATACGTAAATGTATCATATATACCCACACAAAGAGCTAGTTATAAATTTTAAGGTGAACGTGAGGAATTAATATTATGGAATTTAAAATTTAGTAACTGGAATTATTAATTCCTAGTTTATTTAATAGAAAGTAAGATGAGGTAAACGAAAAAAGAAATAAACTAAATACATCCTCAGGTTGAAAGGGATGCTGGGTATCTAACACTCTGGTTATCCGTAAATATATAGAAGTTTTTAATTTGGTTACAAATAAGGTGGAGAGGATACCAACTAGCAACCATTTGAAAAGAGCTGCAGGCTTTCAGGAGTAATAATAGCAGTATTAGAAAATATTTTTAGAATTAACTGTTTATATGCATATGTATTTGTTTTACTTTATTTTAGTACTCAGTGTAATAAATTAAGAAAATATCTGTATAATTAGGGGTAAATAAAAAGACATATTAAACAAAAATTAGCAAAGAATAGGTTTGGAACATAAGTAATGGGTTTGGTAACCGGATAGCAGGACGAAATACAACTGATTTATTTTACTTTTTTTTTTTTAATTTTATTATTCAGTTTTGCAGTGAAGTAAAAGTGAAGCCTCTGAGTGGCTAGGCTAGTGGTTAAATTACATGACTGACTTAAAGTTTATGTATGGAAGTTGCAATTTCGTTTGCCTTACAATTGTAGGTCATTGTTTTTATTGTTAACGTCCTCCAACGTAAGAAATATCTGACGATGAATGAAATGGGTGAAATAATGCTCAAATTAGCTCAGGGTCCATAGAGAAGTTGGTCATTATTTAGTCAATATAATCTTTGAGTGGTTCAGTTGGTATATCCCTCACTTGGATACACCTCTAAAAGTGACCATAATATCGAAATATAACTGTTCTTGTATTTACATCATTCAATCCCCGCCCAAATTCTCTCTCTGCCTAGACCTCTGGCTCTTCCGTACGATTATAAAGAGCTAGGTAAAAGTAGATAGGTAGATGTGTATTTAAGGGCGTTCAAATGCAAGTTCATCGACGTCTTTTTAAAAACCATCATGGCAAAAGCCAGATATAAGTAAGTGCACAATAGATACGCATCCTATATTGTAATTGTGTAACACAATAATGAAAACATTTAATATCAGCAAATTGGGACATCTGCTCTCTAAGCATAAACTGTGCGAGAACATTTAACCTAAAGTTTCCAAATAAGTGAATATGGCCACCAATATCCGTGAAGCATACGTCTATGGGTTCTCACTTACGGATTCTTTTAAATATTTTTTTTTCAATAATATCATGTAGTTTTGATGACATGATTGAATTCATTACGGGGGTATACTAAGAAATCGATAAAAATAAAGAACCACATTTTAAATTATGCTTGAGTGTCAAACCTGGACTACAGCAGTGTGCAAATGCTGAAGTCTTATAAATAGGACATTCTCTAGAGCGATTTGAGCTTATTTATTACTTCATAAATGTATAGAATTTTATATTAGAGCTCTTTGCATACTTCATAGCCGCCTGTGTTCTTCTAGTGCATTCCTTACTTATATTATTTGATCAAAAATGTGTTCTATTGCTAAACCAATAGAGAGACGTACTAATGAACCAGATTGAACGACGGACTCATTTGTTCGACTCTTATTAGCGGATCAAACTTACAGACATTCCCGCTTTGAAGTACACTTTTCACTTTTACAAACCACATTTGTATATTGCGTTGACATTGCATGATAGCAATTCATTTACTTGGCTATTTATTTACTAACGATGTATAAATCAGGGTTGAAAGTTTAAGAACTATAAATTGCTTAAAAAGTCTTCAATATAGTCAAAAGCGCATAAACCCGCCTTAGTAGTGTAGATGGTGACGTGTCTACCTCACGTTCAATAGCTCCCGAGCTCCATCATCGGTCAGGGTGAGTTACCTGGATAAGACTTTTCAGCGGTTTTCCCGTATCCTGAAAATGAATGTCGGATAACTCTAAGTTCTATGGATCCCGTACTCATTTGAGCATCATTTCACCTATTTCATTCATCGTCCGATATTACTTAACGTTGGAGACGTAAATAAAATAAATAATAATAAAAGCAAAATAATTGGGGAAAGGGTAAGCGAAAGTGTATTACAAATTAATTTAACAACTATCATAATTTTAATTTCAATTACATGTTTAAATATTGAACATAATATTTGGAATTTGTCAATATAGTTACATACCTAAGCCGTTATTAAAGGTTGATGCATGTCTTGTTCTCCATAACTATTGTACTGCTTATGTACCTATATATTATGTGGATTAATATACACATATTGCGCAAAAAGATTTACGCACTTATTTATCATCTCATAAACAAAATTTAATAACAATGAGTTAAATATATTTGCTTAAAGGTATGCTTTGTGGTATGAAATATACAGTGCAAAAAGCTTTATGAATTGGAATGTTTTCAGTCACATTTCCTAAGTTTCTACGTTAATGTAGAAATCGTGTCAAACTGAGAACGGTCAGTAAAACGTAGTCGAAAGAGGAAGTTACAAAATCAGAGGCTTTAAAGACATAAAAAAGGCAAATAAAAAGACCAATTGAAAAGCCATGCCAAAATGACAAAGAAGGACAAGTGAAAGCAATATGTAATGGTTTAAAGGTGACCCAAAATTAACATATTTTATGTTTGCCTTCGTCTTCCGACTCTGGAAAACGAAATCGTTTTTGCTCAACTGCCGGGTCTCTGAGATGAGGCTTCATTCAGCCTGAACTGCTTTCTAAATATTTACTTCCGCAGTGTCTTTAAAAGGTTTCCGAAAGCATCACCATAGAATTTGTTGTGATCGAAGCAACTTGTACAAATATCGAGGTCAATGTACTGGACGTGACAGCAACATTCTTAAAACAATAAAGGCGAAGCAAACATAGAGAAACGCACAACAACGACAATATGGTAGGGCCAACTAAATTATTTCTTAAAATGTGCGTTATAGATAGCTATCGTAAAATATATGAACCAGCGGTTAACTTTTGCCAGAAATAGCACCATTTCCAAATTCATTATTCTAATTGGTTCAGTCCAAAGGATATCTTACATTTCTTCAATCAAACTTAAAAAAATAGCAAATCTGGTTAAAAAGGTTTTAGCTGATGTGGTGGAATAGGGGGGTTTCTTTACTTTTGGAACTGTATGTTGTTTGCATTGCTAACTGCCAACATTGTGTCCCATCCAGTGAAGAATTCCGTTCTTGTCCACTACTTTTGTCTTCCATTGTACCCTTCCGTATAATTCTACTGCGTTGAACTAAAAAATACACCGTGTCGCTTCTAAAGCACTCCAAACACGTGCTGTTGCGTAGTAACAATGTAATATGTGCTTATATGTAGTATATGTATTTCGCCTCTTCACCGCAACTCATCTTACTGCTCTCAGAGTTCGTTCTACTATTTCGTTCGCACGCACACACACACACACACACACACACACACACACACACACACACACACACACACACACTCACACACCATCTGGCTTCTAATACTTTCTAAATTTTGACTTCTATAGAAACCTTCGGACCAGCTTTCTGTTCAACTTTCCTAGTCTTCCTTCCTTCCTTCCTTCCTTCCTTCCTTCCTTCCTTCCTTCCTTCCTCCCTTCCTTCCTTCCTCCCTTCCTCCCTTCCTGCCTTCCTCCCTTCCTGCCTTCCTCCCTTCCTCCCTTCCTTCCTCCCTCCCTCCCTTCCTCCCTCCCTCCCTTCCTCCCTCCCTCCCTCCCTCCCTCCCTTCCCCCCTCCCTCCCTTCCTCCCTTCCTCCCTTTCTCCCTTCCTCCCTTCCTCCCTCCTTCCTCCCTCCTTCCTTCCCTCCTTCCTTCCCTCCTTCCTTCCCTCCTTCCTTCCCTCCTTCCTTCCCTCCTTCCTTCCCTCCTTCCTTCCCTCCTTCCTTCCCTCCTTCCCTCCTTCCCTCCCTCCTTCCTTCCTGCCTTCCTTCCTTCCTTCCTGCCTTCCTTCCTGCCTTCCTTCCTCCCTCCCTTCCTCCCTTCCTCTCTCCCTCCCTTCCTTCCTCCCTTCCTTCCTCCCTCCCTTCCTCCCTCCCTTCCTCCCTCCCTCCCTCCCTCCCTCACTTCCTCCCTCCCTTCCTTCCTTTCTTTCTTTCTTTCTGTCTTCCTTTCCTTCTTTCTTTCCTTGTTTCTTTCTTTCTTTCTTGTTTAATATATATTTATATTTTTGTACATTTGTTTCACATCCTGATCTTTACATTTGTTTCACATTATGATATTTACATTTTGTACAAAAATAAATGAGAGAACAAACTTGTTTGACAGTAAAACGACATTGCTAGAAACACTAAATAACTACAGAAACATTTACCTTCGTTCAAAAAAGAATTGATATGCCTTATAAAACTTGGCAGATTTTCTATCACCAAGGAGCTTAGCATGTTCTGTTTTCAGACAACTCACATAGTCAAAAGGATCCACATACTCCGAATGTTGCAGTACATAATACACTGTATGCACTAGTAACCACACACAAAACCGATGTCTGGTAGGCGAAGTGATCACAAAGTTCGGTTCAAGAAGAATGTGTGGGGTACACCAGGCATATCGGGTCAAACAGAGTTCCTGTAGATAATCCATGAGGCGTTCCTTAATCGGCGCCACAACTGGGTATTCACAAAGTCTATGCTGTAGCGTATCCTCTCCATCACATTTCAGACACTTACTTGAAGCTGAGAGCCGTATCCTATGTAAACGACTGCGGGTGGCCAGGATGTCATGTACCACTATAAACCATAGGGATTGGAGTCGTGCCGACAGATGTTTCCAGGAGATGTTCGAGAACATAGCGAAACAGTAAGTGTCCGCTGTCCAATTCCGGTATATGCGCATAGCAGGAGCCTTACATTGAAGTATAAACAGCTCATAGATTTTCTTAGTGGTGGTCAGCAGATAACTTCGGTCATGCACATAGCTGCGCATGTAGTCTAAGGTTGTCGAAATCCGTCTAACATCTAGTGGGGTGTCGAGTCCAACGGCAGAAATCCAATATTGTAACCACTTGCTGGAGAAAGTACAATCCTTGTGCTGTAGCATATAATTCCGACTAAAGAGAAGCGCTCTATATCTTACCTCTATATTCCAAAGACCAATACCACCTTCTTTCGGTTGCTGATAAAGGGTTATCACAGGCACATTGAAAATATTTCCCTGCCATATATACCAACCAAACGCTGCAATTATTTGCCGACGATGTTGTTTGGTTATCGGAAGGATATGTGCCAAGTACCACAGCCGGGAAAGCACATAAGTATGTATGGCCCACATTCTTTCATATAAACATAGTTCTCGATGATACATAGTTTTAAAATGTACTTTGATTGACTTGACCATGGGCGTCCAATTTATCGATTGCATTTCGTTTAAATAGGTGGAATATAGTACGCCTAAAATTGTTAACTGCCTTAATGTCTTCAAGAGGGTTAATGCGGGCGGTTCTTTCCATGGACCTATGGGCAATATACATGATTTATCAGCATTAAGTGCCAAACCAGAGACATTGCCATACTCCTGAGGGATGCAAGTCATATTGGAGGCATCTGATTCCGTGGATAGAAGAACAGTTACATCGTCCGCATAAGCCGAAACTGCCAAATTATAGCCGTTCAACTGGACACCATTCACTGTGTCATGTAATGTATACAATAAGGGACTGAGAGCCAGGGCAAATAAAATCATGGATGCTGGACAACATTGAAGAATGGAGCGCTTTATCGGTATTTATCTGGTCAAAAAGCCGTTAATTTGCAATCTGGAGGTGATGCCACTATATAAACACTTTATGACGGATATAAAGTGTTCAGAAAAACCATGCCACTTCAGGATCTGAAACAAGTATCGATGATACACGCTATCAAACGCATTCTTAAAGTCCAGCGAGGCTATAACTGCTTGTTTTCCCGTATAACCACAATAGGCTACAGCATCCCGTAGAGAACACATTACCTATATCATAGATAGAACGACCAAGTAAATGCCGGATTCGACTGACTAGTATTCTGGCCAATAACTTAAAATCATAATTCAATTAAGTAATTTGTCTGTAATTAGTAACTTGAGCTTTGTCGCGTTTCTTACTGATGAGCACTATAACACCCTTCCGTGGTGACACACACAGTTGTTTGTTCTGTACTATACAATTAAACAATTGCACTGAATCATCACCAATAACATCCCCAAAACTGTATAAAACTCATGCGGGATACCATCAGAACCTGGTGTTTTAGAGGTTTTTAGTTGTTTCAAGGCTCCATACAGTTCCTTCTATGAAATGGGCTGCTCCAGTACACTATTCTCTTCCAAAGTTACTTTTTGCTGAGATGGGAAACTCACCTGTTCTAAACTTGCCAGTTCTCCAGCAGGCTCGCTGAATAGGGAAGAAAAATGCCTATAGAAGGCAGCACTAATTCCATGCTGGATCATCTCCTCATGTCCATCTCATTGAACTTGCTTAGTCGTGTTTCTTTGACGTCTCTTGCTCAGTTTCATCAGATGAAAAATTCCGTTCCGTTCATCGCCGATTTTCGTCACATCTCCACTGCGAACACTGCGAAGTTGGATCCCTTCCATTCGTTTTCGATAAATCGTGCGAAGTTTCGCTTTGAGTTGCCGCAATCGCATCCCAGTGTCTGTTGTTGCTTGATAAACATTATGCAATTCACGGATACATCGAAAATAAAAATTGATCAAATTATCCTCATCTTTGCTTTTAGCATAGGAGCAATGTTGAAAGAATCGTTTGATATGTGGCTTAACCAGACGCTCCCACCATTCCGTATAATTGGGGAAGGATGGCACGCGTAACTTCCACACCTTCCATACCTCTGCAAATCTGGCCGTCACCGTGGAATCAGTCAATAAAGTGGTATTAAGTTTCCAATATGAACGTCCATGTGGAATAAAACATAAATTTAAAGAAACATGCAGACTGACCGCCTCATGATCACTAAAGGCTACTGTAGAAGTTCAACAGCTTGTATGTGATTTTGCAGGTGGGCGGGAATATATATGCGATCCAATCTTGCCGCTGAGTTTCCTGAATGATGTGTATATCGTACCACCGAATGCACCTGGAGCCAGACGTCACACATTCGCATCACTGTGATTAGTTCATTTAACGTATTACTAGGTCGAAATGTCCCAGTACAATCTGCTGCCCGCAAAACACAATTAAAATCCCCACCAAGAATATAGCACTGTGCTAATGAACGCAGAACATATGGAAGATCCGACTGAAGAAACAGATTCCTTTCCCTGTATTTATTAGAGCCGGGTGCTGCATAAATAGTAACAAAAAGAACATTTTTAGAGACTCCACTTATTCCTCTTCCGGTAGGCAGTTTTTCTATGGAAGTTAATTCAATGCCAGATTTTGTTAATATCGCGGTGTCTAAGGATTCACTTCTCATATTGACATATGCATTTAATGTCTAATAACGGAAAAATCAGTAGCCTTTACCTCCTGGAGAAAGAGTACATCAACGTCATTCAATGTTAAAAAGGACTGTAACATCGTCATTTTCGTAGGGGAGTAATTACCATTGAAATTTAATGTTATCACCGTCAAGGTCAGCGCCATGTAAAGACTAATGGGAAAACAAGGCATTCAGAGGAGCAGTAAACGTCACAACACTACTTTTAGTCCTTTGGTTTAAGCATAGGAAAACCATGTTTTCTTTCCGTATGACTATAAGAGCATACTGGCTGCTGAGGGGAATCTCCGGATGTTTCCATAAGTAACGTCGCATCTGACTGCACACCGTCCTTATTCATATGTTCCTGTCCATGGAAAACTTCAAGTTCTTCATTCCAATTCATATTTGCTGTAGGAGCTTTCTTTCGTAACCGCAGCTTGCGAGTTGTGCCCATATCTTCAGCATTGGTGCCCTTGGGTGTTTGTTTATGTTCCGACTAACCGGTGAGAATCACCGTACCGACCTTTGCCTTTCTTCTTCTTCCTCGGGGGTTTGTTTACCTGTACGCTGTCGGAGTCACTGTTGCTGCACTTTGCCCTTTCACAAACAGAATCATCTGAAGCTGTGTCAGTGTCGATATCCACGGCTAATGCGACTCCGCCCTTCCCTTTGTTTTGTGTATGTCGAACCGATACCGGACGAGCAACACATTCCATCAGCATTTCCGTATCTGAAGAGATGTGTGGCGCACCATCCTTGTCATTTAGACTGCACACTTTACCACTTATTTCCGGCAACTTAAAGTCATCCTGTGGAGCAGGAACACTTTGCTGCAAAAAACTAGTTTTCATTTCCCGACTTTCTGTGGACCCTTCAGTTGGTTCTGTGTTGTGATCCACCTCAGAAAATAATTCACCAAACGTCCTCTTAGCAGGTGCAGGTTGGGCGAGTTGTAAACGTTGCCTTATATGGGTTGAACTACTACATTTAAAGCAAGTTTGTTCCTGTCCTAAATAGGTGACAAATGCCTCACATTTCCCTATAAGTAAGTTCGAGGGAGTGGGTTTTGTGATGACCATTTGCGCTAGTCGAATGCCTGTCTCAATTTCCATTTGACGGCCCAGTTGTCCATTTTGACCAATTGCACAGTACCATAATTTTGTAATACAGTTATGACTACCATGTACATGGCAGGAGGAGATCCACCCAAAACTTGATTACCAGGATTTCACTGGAATTATGTGTCCTGCGATCCCTGAATCCAAGAAAATCATTTTAGCGAGACGTCCGCATGTCTGTGAATGGCATAACACAAAAAGGAAAAGTCAGTTAAATTCCAAACGTTCCCCTAAGTTTCGCCAGCATCTTCCAAAGGTGTGATATGAAGATTTTCAAGAAAGTTCGCCCCAATCAAATTTAGTCTCTCTAAAATGTCTCTAACGATGTTAATTAAAATACTATATATTTAGGACATTTTCATGAGAAATAAAATGTTCATCTTGAATTTTCGGGAGTAGCCTCTTCATTCTGAAATACTTTTATATAACTAGTATACCATTTGGGTTGATAAAGTCAACATGAAAAATTCAATGCCATGGCTGGGATTTGAACCACGGATCTCAAAGGTTAAGAGCGACTGGACGGAAATCAGGAGATCCGTGGTTCAAATCCCGGCCATGGCATTGAATTTTTCATGTTGACTCTATCTATCAAAAACCTTAGCCTATATACGGCTAGTGTGGAGAAATGATTAATTTCCATCAATTAACTAAAATAATAAGAGTTAAATTATGAAGCCTGGGACTTAAGTACTTATGATTGTAAGTCGCCTCAAACGGTGTATCTCGGATGTGAGAGCTCCTAGTGGTCTACCGGGAAAATATACGAGTTAACTGGAGAATTTAATGTCAGGAGGGCACGTTGGCCATGGTAGCTCAAGGGTTAAGAGCGACTGGACGGAAACCAGGAGATCCGTGGTTCAAATCCCGGCCATGGCATTGAATTTTTCATGTTGACTCTATCCATCAAATACCTTAGCCTATATACGGCTAGTGTGGAGAAATGATTAATTTCCATCAATTAACTAAAATACCATTTGGGATTGACAAAATCGCATAAAGTTTTGATCTCGTTAAAATGCATAATTTGTGTGAGTTTCTTGTAGAAGCAACCATTTTCGAGTTACTCCTTGTTATTTTGTTATATTGCAAAATTGTCAAAATATGCAGTAAATTGAAATATACAATATCTTCGAAATACTTTATTGAAATATTCGTTGTTATATTGAAGTTCTCCCAGGCTGGACTGTTATGCGGCATTTATAAGACTTCCTAACCTGACTCTTACTTTTTCCTGCAACAAACAAACGCCGAGTTATAGTTTGAACGTTATGTTACGTTTTCTGTTCTGTAAGGTGCATGTGATCATATCGCCTGAGGGGAAATGAAGACTCTTACCCTTCCAATGCATGTTCCAAATAAACAATTTTATTGGGTGCATAAGCATTACCTCTTAAGTACACTGATCTACTTTTACACATAAGTCTATTAATTAACATGGGACTATTTTCTTAATTATAATATTCTTCGATTAATTATTTATGCAGTTATATTTTTGGAAATCAGCAGCCATGTTAAGAATATCAAAGCAGATTCATAACAGCGCCGAAGAGGTGAGTCGTAACATCCTAAAGTGTAATAGATCTATCTCCAATAGTTTGTCATAACACTGATAATTTATACCAGGAAATGTTATTTATAGAAAAAGTTGTTCAGAGCAGAAATGAAGAAAACAAACTCGCGTGTTTTTGCAAAGAAAGAAATTAAACATCTTGATCACACAGAAGCTCGTTGTAATGGTATTACCACTTTAAAGGAAAAAATCCCTTAAATATGGCCTAAGTTTAACCTACTGCCCTAAACTTTGTAAGACTTATGACTTTTTCTGTTAAGTGGTGAAGAATTTATATAAAATGACAGATTCATTATATTTTTATAAATATGTTGAAGAATACCAGTACTGTGCTCAAGCGTGTCCAAAATATATTATATAAAAGAGAAAATTGCGATTAATAAATCTGGATAACGATCCAAAAAGCTTATTTTTGGCAATATTCGCCTACTGAGGCACTCTTAATTCAAAGCCACTGCTAAGAATATAATAATAAATAAGATTAATTGCAAAACTTTGATCTGGCCTCTCAAATGTAGACATCTACTTTACCCATACGTCAAATTTATTCCTGTGTTACCTATAATGATTTCAATTTTATTATCCTAATCTTTTATTATAATCTTTAGTGTTGATTTCCACACGTTTCTGACTTCTGCATCTTTTAGTGAATATCATTTTCATCATTGTTATTTTGTTGAGCTCAAGACCAAATTAATGAATTCATTCCTCTAGTCCTCAGTTTCTTTGCATTCGTGCATCGTTTATTCCAAATCTACTTGTCTTCTCCACACTGAACTCTCACCCTGATTGAAACCACTTTTTGACCTTGGAACTTCCATACTCTTGTTTTTGTACATGTTTACCTTTATTACTTATTTACTCTATGAATATATATTTTCTTTCCTATGCACATTTTAACCTGTCATAGAATACCAGTATCTCTTCTCTCTTAAATTTTTAAACAACATTTGTATGTGCATGACCACAAAACCCTTTGTTGTCTCTATACAGAACCTTTAATATTACTTCTCTTTGTGGCCGCGCCGTGGCTAAGTGATTAGATATCACAACTGTCACCAAATCAGACCGGGTTTGATCCCAGGTGACCATATGTGAGATTTGTGGTGGACAAACGCGGCGTCTCCAGGTTTTCCGGTTTCCCCCGCCATCTCATTCCTTAATTAACCGATTCAGGTGTCTTGGCGGTAAAGTATGAAGCTTGCATTCAACGATCGCAGATATCGGGTCCGATTGCCGATAGGGCCAGCAAATTTGATCATGTTTTTGTGCTTTTCCTGGGTCGGCACGTGACTAATGGGGTGATTCCTTTTCTGCAATAAAATTCTTGTCCATCATTAACCTCCTCATCATCTCCCCATGATTAGCCTTCATCTTTTACAGGGTTGAAGAACTGCCCGCCTCGGTAGCGTAGATGGTAGCGTGTCTGCCTTAAGTTCAAGAGGTCCCGAGTTTGCATCTCGGTCAGTTTGAGTTACCTGTATAATACTTTTTCCACGGTTATCCCTTATCCTCAAAGACGAAAGTCGGGGAACTCTAAGCTCTAGGGACCCTGAGCTCATTTGAGCATCATTTCACCCTTACATTCATCGTCTGATATGACTGAGAGTTGTAGGGCGTAAATTAAAAGCAAAAAAATTACAAGGTTGAACAACTAGCAAGTACGTCCGGTTTGTTGCTGCAGGACGGCGAATTGTGCGATTTGGAAACCTTTCTGATTAGTCTGCTGCGACCTAGGGGAGGGAGCCACGCGGTCGGGCTATAGCTAGCCGATATCAAGATATGCCCCATTTGGAGTTGTTGGAACCCTCGTTCTTGCCCAGTTCTTGCTCTTGGTGTCTTAATGTAATTCCTCCCTCGCAGAGGTAATATTAGAAGCAAATGCCCACTGGGGTTGCTTGCACTGCTATGCTGTATTTTCTGGAGATCCCTCTGTCTGTATACTGCTTCTCTTATTCTCTCCATAATTAAAACATTTGCGGACTTTGCTCCAGTCAATAAAGGACGCGGTCGCTATCCGGGATCCATTCTGCGGGAATGGATTCATGTCTAGATTTCAGTCAATCAGAGCCAGCAGAATATCTTTCCTACCGGATAGTAGTTGATTCACTTTAGTAGTGATGTTAGTCAAATTATAAAATGGACTGTACCTAATATATAATGCCATGTTCAACAGCTCAGTCATAACATTTTTCTCCTCAGATTTTTCCGTTGTATGTTAACCTGAATTATAAATCAAAATAAAAAAATTACGAGGAAAATATTGCTTATAGGTTTATTAATCGTATAAAAATATTCCTATGGTATTTAATTCAAACAAAATGGATAAACTTTTCCTGCGCACTTTATTTTTATCACACTTATCACATTAATTTTAATGACATTATTCATGGCATTTAAAGGTCATATAATAGATCTCTGAAAACTACCCTCTTGTCTCAGCACTTTCCGCATATCGCATCTGAAAAGAGAACGCGTTGAAATCAAGAAGTTTCGGTGTGTGCCCCTATAATATGAGATACTGATACCGTTTCTCACGAGAGAGCTCTCGTCGACTGCGAGACTTGCTAATCCTGCTGCACATGACAGGTCTGATGTGTACAATAATCCTGCACCACCACAAAGTCCATTCTTCAATGTCATTAACTGGGTGCCGGAGTACAGTGTAACTCAAAATGCTGTTAAATCCACTCGGTGTCTCTTAAAGGTTTCATTAACAGAATGGAGGCAACTGATATCTCCTGCTCAAGCGCTGTCATGCAGTTATTCATTAAATTACACTGCCATCACCTTCAGGATTTCCTCTTCAAGTATGATTTAGATATTAATACAGTGACGGCATTACAGTGGTATCCCCTAAATTTAATAAAACTTTAAACGGCTGCAGTCCAGTAGTATATAATGTGCAGCGCTTGAGAACGGCAATTTCTATTTATTTTATCAACACTGATGGAATAAAGTACCAAAGCTTTAATATGTGGAGAGAGAAATAGAGAAGTTGCCCCTTTTTAAGTCAGTGATAGAGATCAAATGCTTGAGGCTCACGGTGTTTGGCAGCTCGCAGGTTCGATTTCATCAAGATTCAGGTAGGTAGGCAAATCCTGAAGTTGCTTATACACTACCACAAATTCCTATACCATAAAATCCTCTCTCTCTCATTAGCTGTCATTTTCATTTTCTTCTCATCCCGTTTCAGAGTTGCAGAATCGGTCAATGAGGGTTGATACACTGTACTTGAAATTGCTACTGCGAGAGAATTTCTCTCTGTCCCTGGCTTAGTTAAACCACCAGTTGAGTGCTCTCAGAAGGTGCAATTTCGTACGTATAAGCAAAACCACGCCACCGCTTAGAACGTACCGCCTTACTGGTCTGGCGGACTCATTCCTTTACCCAGAAGTTTCCTGGAAGGCGTAATGGGAGTTCAATGTCAGCTGCGTTGTTTGGAGGCTTTTTAATTCCATTTTATTGTTAAATGTAAAAGCTGATTTTGAAAATAATTTTTCTCGGACCATCAGTGAGGTGAATTCTGGAAAGATTTCATTACCTGAAGATGAGAGCGGCGTTAGCTCTTGAAAACTCCAAAACATTTCTAGAATTCACCTGGCTGGTTACCCAAGAAAAGTCGTGATTAAAACTCCATTATGATTTCTGTTAACTACATTAAGCATTAAGTTCACGTAAAGCGGGTCTTGTAGATCAACACAGCTAGCCCAGTTATTATGCCTCCCCTAATGCAATAATCAATCCAGCAACAGAGACAAAGCCTGCTTTCTCTTCTGAGACGTACGTAGCCTAACCCGTCCACCTCCAAGAAGAGCACAAACGTCTCGCAATTCAAAAATAACGTAAACATACTATAAACTTTTTGAATGAGCAGATCGCATTTATCTCAGGTTGAAATGAGACACACACGCACACACATACACACACACACACACACACACACACACACACACACATATATATATATATATATATATATATATATATATAGTCGCTAACCCGACTGTCGGAAGGTATGATAGAACCAGATGGCAGGAAGGATGGGAGACGGAGGACAGGGTTAAGACCACGCCTACTCATGTTGCTGCATGACACTAGATTCTCCATGGTAGCTCAGTGGTTTAGGGCAGCCAGACGGAGACCGGAATATCCGTGTTTCAAATTCCGACCATGGCGTTGAATTTTTCAGTCTGACTCTACCCTTGATTAGAAATACAACACGAATCTAAAACTAATAATTTGCTACCAGCTGCTGCGCATGATGGTTCCTGTAACAAGGTCACCAAAATTAACATTGGTGACAAAGAAGCGATCGGGTTTCCACGCCTGATTATTTAACTTATAAAAATAAGTAACTTACAGTTTATACTTAGTTGCTGCATGAATTATAAGTAATTTCGACAAATATATAGTAAATAAATACAATAAAAGCTGCTTAAACCAATTTCCTATATACTGGAAACTAAACAAATGAAAAACAAATTCCGACAGGGAGCTATTTCCTATGTTGAATAATATTCTCAACTGCAAAGCTGCCTAGTGTGGAAGCGAGATGATTATGTGGAATCGTATAACTACGGCGGATTATTGTATTCGTAATCATAGTAGGAGATTAGTTTTTAAAGATATAACCATTAATGTAAGTATAACTGTAGTTTAACTGAAACGTTGATGCAAGATGCAAAGAAGATCATAGAACTTCCTGTTGTAAAGATGTCACGACAGTGCACTTTGACGGACATAAGGGGGACAGAGAAACTGCACTTATTGTTTCTTATCTCAAAATGCAGAAAAGCATACGTTTGAACCCAATTCTCTATGCATACTTTTATTTTAAATTATTGTTCATTGTATTTCGATGCGATAACATATTTGTACTTCAATTTTATTAAAATGAAACCTTCTTCAATTACGGAAGCGTTAAAACAGAAAGCACACCTCCTCGATGGCATTCCGCTTTAGCCAGGTTTTACTGTATACCCTAGAGGTTGACTATAACATATTCTATATGTTCTCGGGCTTCAGCCAGGTGTATTGATGAAGAGCCATCGACGAATATTTGATTTTAACATGATGACATTTATAAAGTTCTGTTTCAATGCCAATACCAACTATGAATAAGGTGACAGCGAGACAAACCGTTGTGAAAAATCATATTTTGTGGTTTTCGCTTCAATAAATACATTCAGACGTTAACTTTTAAAGCATATTGGAATTTGATGCGAGACATAAATCCTCGATAGAAATTGTGTGTTTAGCAGGGTTATACTACACAATCCAGTAATATGCTTGGTTAATTTCCATATCAGATTTTCAACCTTTGCATTCATTGAAACTCTCTGATAAGAAAATTGTGACTCGGATTTTTATAAACTATAAAGGAAAATATATACGTGCTTTTGTCTCTACATATTATTCGCAATCAAGCGTTAATCGCATTCACTTATCGAAACATAAATTTAAGAAAAAGAATTGGAAATTTAATCATTTAATCGATGATTTGAATAGATAGAGTTAGGCTGAAAAATTCAATGCCAAGGCCTGGATTTGAACCACGGATCTCCCGGCGTCCATCCGGTCGCTTGCAACCTGTGAGCTACCATGGGCAACGTGCTGGCATGACATTAAATTCTCCAACTGGCTCGTTTCCCGGCAAACCACTCGGGGTTCTCATATAAAATATATATTTGTAGTTCTGTGAATAAAACGGGAGGGTATTAGAACTCAACGTGTCCTGGAACGATGAAATCAGACTGTACAATTCAGTGCTTTAGTCTGGATTTGAAACAATCTTAGATTTTGTGTATCACGGCACTTGAAACTAAATTTTATTTACAGCTCATGTTTTAAATTATTCCTTCATTCTAATTCTATGCGATGACACTTTTATACATTGTTTTATTAAAATAAAACCTTTTCTAAAATGGAAACCTGTAAAAACTGTAAACAAAGTGTGGATTGTTCGTGTTTCGTTATAGGCAGGTATATAGGTAAGATTAAAATACCAGGTAATTCAGCTGCCCTTATTCTCGAGCCTTATGCATTCCGCATTTTATACTGCAACATAAAAACTTCAACCCCATTATGAGGTTCTACCCGCCTATTTAAGATGGAAGTTAACACTGTTTTGCAGACATAGAATTATTTTGCTATTAAAAAGTCGTTTCAAATTGGTACGTTTTGTGTCGCTGGAATGAACCTTTTTCTATTCCTGGAACACGATCCTCTAACGAAGCAATTGCTCGAACTGATGACTTTTTTGGGTAATGCACACTCTCAGGAACGTAATAATTAAATTATTATGATTCCGGTTTCCAAGTTTTGATGAACATAAAAAAAGATAATTACAATGCTGAGACTCGGACCTGTGTCATTTGGTGTTAGGGCATAGGAGAGGTCATAATACCATTGAGCTATTTCGAGGCTTGCTTGAAAGCACGTTCTGGGTTCAATAGTACAACTTGTATGCCTGGTGCTGTACCTTTGACACCTCGCGAGTTCTCATGCTTGATATAGCTTTTAAGAAACTTTTAATCATTTGTTGGGTGTTTTAATATTATTACATAAACGGCAAACGCTCTTATGCATGTTAATTGAGTTGCACAAGACGTAGTTTAAGCAAAAATGTAAATAAACCGTTGTTTAATAATATGCCCGTTTTGACTGTACGGGTCCATGATTGGAAGAGGCATGTCTCTAATTTGTTCCTAATTTTTAGCAGCCAACCCCTGCTGTAAGTACAACAATCCGCCATTTTCTTTTTAGCTGACGATGTTGGTATACTCATATGATAGGTCCACTTTTTTCCGAGGCGTTTACAGAAATACTTTGTCATGTATACTCTAATAAAAAGTTTGTAAAATCGTCTGGAAACCGGAATTCGCTCGCAGTTAAGGAGTCATGTGTTTTTGAGAGGTACTTGAGCGAGCAATACGTTTTGTTCCTTAAACTGCTATTCACCTGAATTTTGCGCATTCTTCTTTCTAAGAATGTGAAGCAATACAGTTTAGTAAGCGCAAAACTGGACTAAGGCTCACATGCCGTTTGATGGTTGGCCTAACTTGCAAACGAATAAGGTGCAGCGGACTCACCTGGTATAAATTAGGTACTAAATATCATTAAAACTCATAATAATCATATCGAAAGCTAAATTATTTAATATAGTTCATGCATCTATGTTTAGCTAAATATGCAATCAGACTGATAAATTAGGCGCTTCGAAGGTGTGACTTTACGCCGTGCGGAGTGCATTCAAGCCTTTACAATCTTTTCGTATAATTACATTACAAGATAAGGTAAAATTTGTATTTTAAGTTTAGAATTTGTCATATACAGTTAAAATTAGAGATATTTTGTCTAGTTATTTTCTGAGAAGTTGCAGAATTTTCGGTATTCTTGTGTTTGTTGATGAATATAATTGTAAAAAGCAATACTAATACAAATATTAGTATTAGTTTCCGAAGAGATATAGCAACATCATTACCAAAATACATAGAGTTGCAAAGAGAGTGCAATTCTTTAATATTAGCAATGGGAACAGATATAAGCTCACAGTGATTATGGAATTTTCTTTCTAAATTTTTAGGGTGAAACACAAAACTCGAGAATTTAGTTTTCTGTTCGCTATTTTACACATTTTAATAAGGAATACTACTAGGATCACGACTAAACACCGACAGAAAAATGTCCTATAAATATGGATATATGAATAAAACAAAATAAAATTAATCGACTTAACGTGGTTATTATTGTTTAAGTAATTTGGGTTTTCAAAATCAGATTTCAGTTTGCAGTCATCTCTCCAAACAGTTGTTTTGATCTACGATATATAAGTCTCTAAACATTTATCTCAAACAACATAACTTTCTTCCACCAAATACATTATTAGTGTCTGAAATCACACTTTCCATTTTAACTTTTGCAGTGAATTAAAAACACATTAGTTTGCTGCAGCTGTTTGTTCAGCATTCGAAAAAACTTAAACATCAGTAAATGCAGGGACATATCCTCTTCAAGTTAATTTAAGGATCCGTACAAGCTGTATCAATCACTCGATGTGTTGGTATTGTGACAAAAGATGACAAAAGCTTATCTCAAAACTGCTTTAATCCTTCCTACCCGTTCCATAGCTCAGTGAACCCTCCAGCAGCCGCACTTACTGGCCTGATAACTGCTTCGCTGCCAGTTCTACAGCTCAGTGATGCCTCCAGGAACCGCACATACTGACCTTGAACTGCTTCGCTGGCAGTTCTAAAGCTCAGTGATGCCTCCAGGTACCACAGCTACTGTGCTTGAACTGCTTTGCTGCCAGTTCCATAGCTCAGTGAACCATCCAGAAACCGCACTTACTGACCTGTAAACTGCTTCGCTGCCAGTTCCATAGCCCAGTGATGCCTCCAGGACCGCACCTACTGGCCTTAAACTGCTTCGCTGCCAGTTCCGTAGCTCAGTGATTACTACAGGGACCACAATAAATGGCCTGTGAACTTCTTAGCTGCCCGTTCCATAGCACAGTAATCCTTCCAGGAGTCGCACTTACTGGCCTGTGAACTGCTCCGCTGCCAGTTTCATAGCTCGGTGCTACCTCCAGGAACCGCACTTAATGGCCTTGAAATGCTTTGCTGCCAGTTCCGTAGCTCAGTGATTCCTCCAGGAACCACACTAAAAGGCCTGTGAACTGCTTCGCTGCCCGTTTCATAGCTCTGTTATCCCTCCGGGAACCGTAACTACTGGCCTTGAACTGCTTCGCTGCTAGGTCCGTAGCTCAGTGTTTCCTCCAGGAACCGCAATTACTGTCTTTGAACAGCTTCGCTGCCTGTTCCGTAGCGCTGTGATTCCTTCAGGAAGAGTCTTACTGTCCTAGAACTGCTTCGTTGCCAGTCTCGTAGCTCAGTGATTCCTCCAGGAGCCGCACATACTTGCACTGAACTGCTTCGCTGCCAGTTCCGTAGCAAAGTGATTACTCCAGGAACCGCAGTTACTGGCCTTGAACTGCTTCGCTGCCAAATCCATAGCTCAGTGATTCCTTCATGAACCGTACTTACTGGCCTTGAACTGCTTCGCTGCCTAATCCATAGCTCAGTGATTCCTTCATGAACCGCACCTACTGGCCTTAAACTGCTTCGCTGCCAGTTCCGTAGCTCAGTGATTACTACAGGAACCACAATAAATGGCCTGTGAACTTCTTAGCTTCCCGTTCCATAGCACAGTAATCCTTCCAGGAGTCGCACTTACTGGCCTGTGAACTGCTCCGCTGCCAGTTTCATAGCTCAGTGCTACCTCCAGGAACCGCACTTAATTACCTTGAAATGCTTCGCTGCCAGTTCCATGGCTCAGTGATTCCTCCGGGAGCCACACTCACTGGCCTGTGAACTGCTTCGCTGCCCGTTTCATATCTCAGTGATTCCTGCAGGAACTGCACTTACTGGCATGTGAACTGCTTTGCTGCCAGTTCCATAGGTCAGTGAACCCTCCGGAAACCGCACTTACTGGCCTTGAACTACTTCACAGAAAGTTGCATAGCCCAGCAATGCCTTCAGTAACCACACTTATTGGCCTGTGACAGCTTCGCTGTCAGTTCCATAGCTCGCTGTACCCTGCAGGAGCCTCACCTACTGGCCTGTGAACTTCTTCGCTGCCAGTTCCATAGCGCATGCATGCCTCCAGGACCCGCACGTTCTGGCATTGAACTGCTTCGCTGCTAGTTTCGTAGCTCAGTGATCCATCAAGGAACCTTGCTTACCGGCCCGTTAACTGCTTTGCTGCCATTCCATTGCTCAATGATGCCTCTAGGAGCCACACTTACTGGCCTGTGAACTGCTTCGCTGCTAGTTCCGTAGTTCAGTGGTTCCTCCGGGAACCGCACTAACTGGCCTTGCACTTCTTCGCTCCCAGTTCCGTAGCTCAGTGATTCCTGCATGTAGCGCATATTCTTGCCGTTGAACAGCTTCGCTGCCAGTTACACACCTCGATGATCCCTCCAGAGAACGAACTAATTGGCCCTGAACGATTTCGCAGCCAGTTCCGAAGCTCACTGATTATTCCTCGAACCACAATTACTGGCTTGTTAACTGCTTCGCTGCCAGTTCCATAGCTCAGTGATGCCTCGAGGAAACGCACTTAATGGCCAGTGAATGCTTCGCTGCCAGTTCCATAACTCGGTGAACCCTAATGAAGCCGCAGTTACTGGCCTGTGAACTGCTTCACTGCCAGTTCCATAGCTCAGTGATGCGTCCAGGAACTGCACTTGCTGGCCTTGCACTGATTCGCTGCCACTTTCGTAGCTCAATGATTCCTCTAGGAACCGCACTTTCTGGCATGTGAACTGCTTCGCTTCCAGTTCCATAGCTCAATGAACCCTCCAGTAACAGCATTTTCTGGCTTGTGAACTGCTTTGTTGCTAGTTCCACAGCTCGATGATTCCTCCAGAGAGAGCACTTACTGACCTTGAACTGCTTGTCTGCCGGTTCTGTAGCACAGTGATCACTCCAGAAACCGCACATACTGGCCTTGAACTGCTTCGCTGCCAGTTCCGTAGCCCAGTGATTCCTCCATTAACCATACTTACTGGCCTTGAACTGCATCGTTGCCAGTTACGTAGCTCAGTGATCCCTCCAGGAAGCACACTTACTCGCCTGTGAGCTGCTTCGCTGCCAGTTCCGTTGCTCAGCGATTCCTCCAGGAACCATATTTACTGGCCTTGAACTGCTTCGCTGCTGGTTCCGTAGTTCCGTAATTCCTCCAGAAACCAAAATTACTGGCTTTTGAACTGCTTCGCTACTGTTATATAGCTCAGTGATGCCTCCAGAAGCCGACTGCTTCGCTGCAAATTCTGCTTCGCTGCTAGTTCCATAGGTAGGTGATCCCTTCAGGTACCACAATTACTGGCCTGTTAACTGCTTCTCTGCCGTTCTATAGCTCAGTGATGTCTTCAGGAGCCGCACGTACTGGCCTGTAAACTGCTTCGCTGTCAGTTCCACAGCTCGGTGATCTCTCCACAGACCGATTTACTGGCTTTGAACTGCATCGCTGCTGGTTCCATAGCTCAGTGTACCCTCCAAGAACAGCAGTTACTGGCCTGTGAACTGCTTCGCTGCCAGATCCGTAGCTCAATGATCCGGCCATAAACCGGTTTTACTGGCCTTGAGCTGCTTCGCTGCCAGCTCCGTAGCTCAGTGATCCCTCCAGGAACCGCAATTACAGGCCTTGATGTGCTTCGCTGCCAGTTCCCAGCTCAGTGATTACCTCAGGGATGGCACTTACTGGCCTTGAACTGCTACGCTGCCAGTTCCGTTGCTCAGTGATTCCTCCAGTAACCGCAATTCCTGGCCTTGAACTGCTTCGCTGCCAGTTCCGTAGCTCAGGAATCACTCTAGGAACCGCACTTACTGGCCTTGAACTGTTCCGCTGCCAGTTACTTAGCTGAGTTATTCCTTCGGGAACCGCACCTACTGGTCCTGAACTACCCCGCTGCCAGTTCCGTATCTCAGTGATTCCTCCAGGAACCGCAATTAGTGGCCTTGAACTGCTTCGCTCCCAGTTTCGTAGCTCAGTGATTCCTCCAGGAACCGCACTTACAGGTCTGGAACTGCTTCGCTGCTAGTTGCTTAGCTCAGTTATTCCTCCAGGAACCATACTTACTGGCCTTGAACTGCTTCTCTGCCAGTTCCGTAGCTCAGCGATTCGTCCAGGAACCACACCTACTGGTCTGTAAACTGCTGCGCTGCTAGTTTCGTAGCTCAGTGATGCCTCTAGGAACCGCAATTACTGGCCAGTGAGCTGCTTCGCTGCCATTTCCACAGCTCAGTGATGCCTCCAGAAACAGCACTTACTGGCCTGTGAACTACTTCGCTCTCATTTGCGTATCTCAGTGATGCCTCCAGTAACCGTAGTTACTATCCAGTGAACTGCTTCGCTGCCAGTTCCATAGCTCAGTGATACCTCCAGGAGCCGCACTTATTGGCCTTGAACTGCTTCGCCCCTAGTTCCGTAGCTCAGTGATTCCTCCAGGAACCGCACTTACTGGCCTGTGAATTGCTTCACTGTCATATGCATACTTCACTGATCCCTCCAGTAACCGCACTTACTGGCCCGTGAACTCCTTCGTTGCCAGTTTCGTAACTCAGTGATTCCTTCAGGAACCGTACTTGCTGGCCTGTAAACTGTTTTGCTGACAGTTCTATAGCTCAGTGATGCCTCCAGGAACCGCACTTCTTGGCCTGTGAAGTGCTTCTCTGCCGGTTCCATAGCTCGATGATCCATCCTGTGACTGCAGTTCCGAGCTTTGAACTGCTTCGCTGCCAGTTCCGTAGCTCAGTGACTCCTCCAGTAACCGCACTTACTGGCCTGTGAACTGCTTCGTTGTCAGTTTCACAGCTCGTTAATACCTCCAAAGGCCGCTCTTGCTGGCCTGTAAACTGCTTCCTGCCACTTCCAGGGAGCTTGGAATGTATCACACTCGGCTCGAAGCATCAGACTGCTCTCACTACTGCTCATTGTACTGTACTACTCTACAGACACTGGTTTACTTTCCCTGACTCTGATAATGGTGATATTGCATCGTCTTTTACAACATATATGCAGAGTGCAGGAATCTCTCTGGAACTAGAAATGTATGAATCCGCAGTCGCGGAAGGTCTTTTTTGCGTAGTAATAATATGACTCACTTTCTGGTGTCAGCTGTCCTTGCACACCTGTTTCTTTTCTCGCAGCAATTTGTTCCCTGTTGTTGACGTCAGCCAGTAGGTGTCCTTGAGCGCGCATTACTTTCTCCAGGCAAACTTGCTTTATCCTTTGTGTGTCAGCTGGTATTTAACATTGAGCGTGGGTTTCATTTTCAGCGGAGACTTGCATGATCTCCGATGTGACAGTATTGAAGCAAAACTACGCCGTAACGATATTAATTCACATCGTCTTGGGGTATCAATAGTGAATGTAGGACATTGTGTCTTCCAGCACGACAGCATGAACGGAAAGTGCATCAAACATAAGGTTACAAAAGCTTCATAAACGTGGTAGATATAGCAACTAATATTATGAAGAATAGCCGTATCTTTAACATATTAAACGGTATATCGGTATCCGCAAAATCGCATACAATTGTGGTCTTTTTCTTGTAAATTTATGAAGTATTAAACGTTCTATTTTAATACTTTTCGTGTTCTCTTTCAGTAGGGGAGGGATAGTTTAATACTTTTGAGTGACGTTCGTATCTCAGGGTTACAAATAGAAGTTATAAACATTGGTGAGGTGTCTATATCTGCAACCTTTTATCCAGGTCTTACCATATACTGCACTTCCACAAGTACATATAAAAAGGTATTAAATCTCATGCATATATGTAATAGTTTTTGCGAGGAAAATATTTCATTTTTATTGCGGTAATTAGTCGGGTATTCCGCTTGATGAGAAATGGTAAGTTTTGAAAACCAAACATACTACCACATTATTGAAATAATGCACAATATTGCTATGTAGCATTTTTTCATCCCTTGGGCTGTCAAAAACCTAAACTTTTAAATATATTTTCGAACACTTTATCCACAGTATCCAAATTAGTTATTGCTGACATCGTAGCTCAGTCAGTGGAGCACCTGCTTGCTGTAGGGAGGGTCACGAGTTCGTTTCCTTCTCTAACCCAGATTATAACCTATCCTTTCCAGAGTCTGGAAGTATGAGTAAGAGGTGGGTCAATGTTTTAACTTCATTATCTAATAGTTTCGGCTGTAAATTTGAACAAGATTAATTACAAAAACCGCCATGTGAAATATTTCTAATGAACAAAAGTGAAAAAATCAAAGACGAGTAAAGGGCATCAGAAGTAAATACAGGCCAATAGGCCCAGCATTTTTAGGTATTTAACTTTTCAGGTGTTGAAGCTTTAAGTATTCTAAATGCAAGAGTCACAGTAGGTAGATGAATCCTAAAGTTAATCATATTTTTTGATATAAGAACTAAGTTTTGTTGAAGATTTCAGCAGTGGGTTGCACAAATTGTATCACTTTCGTAATTACACAGCATTAACGGTTAAAAATAACAATAAGTGACACGAAGGACGTTAATACCACCTTAGTCTATAGCTGCCTGCTATCAGCAGCAGTCACTGTCTGTACTACAGAGAGGTTTCTCTCATTCTGTTAACTGCCTTGTTTGTAATGGCGGGTTATGATCATTAAATTTGGACTAAATCCTATTATTCTCAGAATGTAGCACATTAAGATGTTATTCTCCGAACAGCCATCTCTCTGATTCGTACAGCTTTTCGCACCATGAATGTGTCCTTCCTATAATCTGTCTCAAACTAGAAAGATCCTGTTATAAACATATGGAAGATGAGAAAGATAGAGACGTACTGTAACGGATCGCTCTTAGGCTGCTGACTGGTGCAGGAAAACCAATGGGTATTTATAGTTAGTTTCGGGTGGATAACCAACTCTCTCTTTCTATCCTCCCGTATGTCCATACAGCAGTAGTTTCAGACAGATTATTTGCACGTGGAGAGTAATATTGATGCAGTAGGTTTATGAAACTCACGGCTTTGGAGTGTCCAGTAATAATTGAAGAATTTCCTTTCATCTTGATTTCGTGATGTTGGGCTTGTTCACCGATTTAGTCCTGTCGTACCTTAACTGACCACTTATAATTCAATATCTAAAACCTCGTAGTAGCATATACAGAGGAGTAGAAGCCATATGAAGCACAACTTTGTGTGGGTTTGCGATTACCTAGTTAGCACTTCCTTAAGCGATCTCCACATAGCAGTTCTGCTAATTTCGCACCATGATTAATCTTTATTAAAACTATTTATTTCTAAATCAAAATAAATGCATATCACCTTAGTTCATGCCATGCATATATTCAAGCGGAAGGAAAAATGAGAACTTGTGCGTTATATGTATTCACATGAGTTTCTCTATCCAATATATTTTAATGTTTTATAATTCTATAAAGTATTTAAACTATTACGTCAATGGATCCAAGTGTCCATTGAGCTTAGATTTACCTGACATTTTGGCCATCACCATGTGACCTTTATTTCTTATTCTAAACCCCTAAAGGCCACGCCGTGGCTCAGTGGTTAGGCCGCTTGGCTCTCACCAAGGCGGCCCGGGTTCGATCCCAGGCGACCGCAAAGTGAGATTTGTGGTGGACAACACGGCGCTGGGGCGGGTTTTCTCCGGGATCTCCGGTTTCCCCCGCCATCTCATTCCACCGGTGCTCCATCTTCACCCAATTTATCATCAGTGTCATCGCCTGCGGTGCCGTATGTAGTAAAAGCGGGCGTTAAACACCACACATTCATTCATTCATTCTAAACCCCTAAAGAGTGTTTATAGTTCATTTTTGTTATTTTAAAAGTATTAAGAAAATAATTTACTGTAAGTTATTAAAACTTCATTAAAAGTTAACGACATTAGGAAGCAATTTAAGGTAAATAGGTAGAAACGAAGGAAAAAGAATAACATCAATGTGTTTAACGAAGATAATAGTAGTCTAAAATTTTTAAAAGATATTATTTAAGTGTTAAATTGTTTAAATATAATTTAAGCAGAAGATTGTGTAAATTACCTAATGTAATGAAAAGCGGGTCGTAAAAATGACGTTAACCAATGAGAAATTATTCAATTGCCATAGCAACGGCCAATTCAATACCCAATTTCAGACTAGCCAGAGTTAGCGTCATGCTATATATGGACGTCGTCGAGTTAAAAAACAAACCCTTATCAGTGTGAGGGAACTCGATTTTAAATTAATATTGTGAAGGAAACCGACGTTTATGAAGTTATTTATTAAGTTTACAATGAGATTTTGTGACTTAATATTCAATTAAAAATTGAAATATTTAAAAGGAAGTTGAACAATTATTTAGTTTCATTTAGTAAATTAGTTCCATCCAATTCCCTTCCAAGACTACACCCGAGGTAAGGGGTTTCCATGCTACAACTGCAGCAGCCGTGGATAACATCCTAAAAAAAATGTTCAACCTGAGACACCAAATCTCAGCAAAAGCTCGGAAAATCGACACCATCCTTAAGGACAGGACGCAGCTACAACATCTGCAGGACGCTGCAGCTTCCCAACACAGAAATCCTGTAGTAGCTAAAGTCGCCTCTGCACGGTGCTGAATAGCATGTTTCCATTTGAAATTTTGGCGTAACCATACATGATTCTCTAAAAGAGAGACACGTTTTAGACCTTTAATTGTAGACATAAAACGGTCAAAACCAACTATTAAAATAAATGAATAAAAGTATAACTACACAGTATTCATAAGTGTTTTTAATATTAACTTGTACCAGATATATATATATATATATATATATATATATATATATATATATATATATATATATATATATACTGCTGAGAACCCACCTTTGCCAGACCTGATACAGGATGCTGCTTGGTTAACGAGAGGGTTACACATAGCAAAAGTCAAAGAAATACGAGTAGTTTCCACAATCTGATTATTTAATAAAATGCAATTCTCTACTTGCAAATCAGTCGTAGCGCTTACACTTTAAGTTTCTTGTTACAATCTTGCACCACCTGGTTGCTCTCTGCACATTATACACATACTAACATGGTCTTGCCCGGGACAGATGTTTCCGTCGCCAAACCCACGCTAAAAGTGACCGAACCAGCCAGAAGACCATGTGGTTATACCGGTCCAAACCATCCCCCCTCTAGGGAACAATTGCCTACGTGACCCTCCCCTCCTGGCTTGAGCGGGTAGGCCTGTCGCGCAGACAAATATACTAGCTTAATCTAGTGGGTTACCAAAATATATATCTTCAAGTGACGTTCCTAGCTTTTTTTAAATTAAAAATGAGTAAGGGAATATTTACTTGGATTACTTTCAAATAAATGAAATGACATAAAACAGAATTAATAAGAGAATTTGATGATTTCCTCCAAAATTAAGCTCACTGTATGCTGCCTATTCTTAATGTTTCTGTATATTTTGTTTTTACATAACATATTAATTTCATATTAGGCAATGAAAAGGAGTGCTACTACCGAAAAGTATACCCGTACATGACACTTTTTTCTCCATTCAGACTTAAATTACCTACGCCGAACAGGCGAGTTCGGACGACTCAAGCTTCCAATATCCGACCCGGTAATTCCCCTGTGTGCATCACTTGAAAACCTAGACTAAACTGGTTTCTAACATGTTAGAACATGTCTCCTATGTTACCAAGGCACGGTGAATAGCCGGATGCGTGGCGTTGAAACTTAGGGCCACGACTGACACCACCATACTAATGTACTATGCATTACGCTTAGAAGTATTTATCTAATACAGAAATTTCTCCACAAATGCAACTAGCTTTTGATCCATCACTATACCTAGATGTTTTAAGACTCCTTCTCGTGTATTGTTTGCATTATTGTGGAATTAATTTCAGTGGTTATACACATGCATCACATACAGTCATCGCAGCTGATCGCACAAAAGTCTGGCTTCTACATTTAGATGTTGCAGTTTTCATTTGTGAGAACAGTTGCTGACATGCATAAGCTGTTCCAAAAATAGCTTCTATAAAGCACACAGAATATCTAACTTTACCATAATTTTTTACCACAAGGTCCTTTACACATTACAGAGAGGTTAAAACGTTATTTCACTAATGTCCTCTTGTAATTCAAAGAATTCCTCCCGCATAGCTCACTCTTCTGACGTTTATGGAGAATGGATCGGTGTACACAGAGATGTAGTTTTCTAAAGCTCTCAAAATCCGCAAATTTTTTCTCTCTAAATTCAACTTTCAGTTATTTATTTAATTGCTCTGTAGCTACTGAATGTGAGTGGAGAAACACATGCAATGGAGTTCAAACTGTGAAAGTAGTGGAAGCGGGATAACCTTACATGTTGAGTTGAAATTTCCTTTTAACAAATGCATTGATCGCGCAGTAAATAAAGAAAACATTTTGCTTTCGGTTATGCAAAGAAATATTGGCTGTTCACAAATGTTACTTAAAAAGGCTGGATCATATAACTGCATCCCTTAATGCTTCACACACACACACACACACACACACACACACACACACACACACACACACACACACACACACACACACACACACATATGTTATATTTACGTTAAAGTTCCTTTAACGTATCTATCTCTTGACTATCTTCCCTCGCATATATTTCTAGTTGGAGATAGATTATAGTATATAGAGTTCCGTAGCACGCTCTCTTGCGACTATAATACTAAGCATATTGTCACCCAATTATCGGAATGCACGACCAACTGACAGCTAAGTAGGGGACCGGAGGCATTCAGACCACGCCTACCCATTTATTTCGTGTCACTAACTGAGGGGATGATTAGGGAAGTGTCACTGGTCGCTGGCCGCCTCTTTTCCCTCCCCCCTGGCGTCTGGAACATTCGGGATTATTTTCTGAATCGCGAGACTTCCAGAAACAGCTATACTTGTGCATCAGAGGAGTTGTACGTAATTGCAAGTGCAGAATGGACCTGTGACAGACGAACTGGTGAATTGCAATTGTGTGCGCTAAGCAATTCTATGTAATCGGCAAGTGTTTCAACTGTAATTCGGTGGAAATAAAGAACATTTTGAGTTTGTGCAATTGGACTTTTAATTTCGCGAACCCACAAAGTCACAATTTGCAATATGTAACATGTATACCTATAACATTTAGTTAAAGGAAACGAGTGGGATGCCTCAGGCGGTTTCGTCTGTGGCCCGCATTTGAAAGGCCTGGGTTCGCTTCCCTTATCCAACGTACCTGATCCATGGGTTTTCCTAGGTGTTTCCCGGGTCCCCAGGAAAATGCTAGTTGGGCTAATTGCATCCTACGAATTTCCTGTCTCTCCATTATCATTTAATGTCATCTCAGATCTGGTGGTCTCTTTCAGGGTAGAAGTGTTGGCGGGTATCTCGGCGGTGCATGGCAGGACCTCCTCTGAGCGAACCACTTCCTCCAGTAGGTCGGTTGTCGATCTCCGAACCGGCTGCTGGGACAGCTTTGGAACCACAATAAGGGGGAGTGTCCGTTGTCCTGGCCTACCGGGGTAGGTTTGCATATAAGCAAAGTGTAAGGATCCTGCACTCTGCACAGCCGTGGCTCCTAAGTACGGCCGCCCTCGGTCTCCTCTCGCCTGAACCTTCCTCCCGGGATTCACCACTTGGGGCTTAGGCGCAATAACCACAGGTTTCGGTGCCAAATCCCTTCCCTAGTAGCAATCCTAATCCTAGATACAGGAACGTACACCAAGTAAGCATGAGAGTAAGCCAGCAAGTGATGACCATCTGGATTTAATCAACTTTATTTAAAAAAAAATTGAATAAACCATATGTGTTACAAAAGCGATATGTTTTATTACTCCACATGTTGAAGTGGATTAGCCGACGGAGGCGGCACCTAGCACCTCCACCTGTAATTGATCTATTGTGAGTGCATCTCGGGGGAAAATAAAACGGATAAGGTGACGAAAGCGCAGGAAATGTTTGGGCTTCAGGATTGGACGACGTAAGTGGCAGAGATACTCAGAGTTCCCTAATAGTTACTGGCTTGACTACCCGGCGAAGCGCTCTTTGTCGACCGTTACAAACTACCCAGAGCTCCCCTTCAGCGGGAAGAGAGGAAATCTTAACTTGACAGTGGAGGCTTGAACGGCCACTCTCTATCGGAGCCTAGAAGTTCCAGGAGTTATCTTGTGACAGGAAAGACACAACACTCCAGCATTCTCCTTGCCGACCAGGGATGACGACGGAAACTCCCATGGTCAAAGTGGGTGGCCGCCAGCGGCCTCCCGAATGCGAGACACACGCTTTACGGCACAACCATCTGGCTCGGTTATTTCGCTTCTGTTATTTAAATATTTAACATTTCTGACCATGAGTTTTAGAACTCCTATGCTGTAGTCGGCTGCCGCCCGTCAAATAAACCCAAATATGCGGACAGAAGGTCACCAAGCAAATTTCGAGAAATATTTGGGAAAGAGATTCCTAACTTCTGTAATGTTATCCATCATCAGGCACAATTCTGTTGTTCATTTAATTCATTTAACCTCCGCCGGAAAACCTGGGCGACCTATTCTCGCTTGTGATGAGTGTTGCGGTCAGATTTGTGTTTCCCATACATATTTGTTCGCCCATTGATGAATATTTATTATCACTTTCCCATATTTCCTTCGTTTATTAGTGTATTAGCATACACTTCCGTTAATCAGTAGTAAACCTCGGAAGTTTCAACCTCCAAGCATTCAAAAGTAGGGCACTATTTACCTCACAATAGGCAATTTTAACATACAATTTATATTTGGAATTCCAAAAACATTGAGATAAATATGTCGCAAGCTAACGATTTAGGCAGCCAGAATGCGCAAACGGTCGTTACTTTCCGGATCACCCTCGTGGTTGGTTTTGTAATGTTTGCGTTACCTTCTGAAAAACGATGATGATGATGATGATGATGATGGATGATTATAATGATAATAAATGTAAACAGGCCAGAGTCGTTAAGGTATGGACTCGAGAACGGGAGATTTGTGTTCAAAACCCACAGGCTGTTTTCAGGTTTTTCTCAGACTTTATACCCTAACAACGTTAAGTAGATACACCCTAAATATTTCCTTCCCAAATATCATTGCATGTATCATCATCGTCCATAAGCCATCGTCCATGACCTGCCTAAATTAAGAGTGGACATTATATAAAATTATCGAGATTATCTGTAACATGTGAAATATGTAGCGTTTAACGTCCAGTTTCCCTACATATGACACCGCAGGCGGTGACGCTGTTAATGCATCAGATGAAGATGGAACACCGGGGAAACCGTAGATCCCGAAGAAAACCCGCCCCAACACCATGTTGTTCACCACAAATCTCACTTTGCTGTCACCTGAGATCGAACCCGAGTCACCTTGGCGAGAACCGATAGGTCTAAACGCTCAGCCACGGCGCGGCCAATTATGTGCAGACGAGTACACACAACAGGCCTATACTTCTAGTTTCCTATAGTGTTTTCTTCATTTAATGTTTCAGAAATGCATTATCATTTGTGTTCCATACTAGTCTTAAGTGATCCAACTTGTTGTTGGTTTGAGAACAAGTAGGACACCTAAAAAGGTCAAGCCTAGGTGTGCGGATGGATTTTATCTGAGTGGCTGGAAGGCATTTTTCGGTCCACACCAGCCCCTGGATAACTCCTACTCGAATTGGTTAATGAGAAGTGCAATGTGGTAGTAGCAGAGGCGATTTGTTCATATGAATCATTGCGCATTATATCAACATGATTTCGTGCAATCCAGTGTTCATGTTGTATATGTAATAGAAGTACAATCAACGCGCACCTAGTAACTGCTGAAATGCTCATTGTTCCCGTTATGTTTATAACCGTTATCAGAATTTTAAATCTCTCTTTAGAAGTAGTTTCACTACTACAGTGCTGTTAGCTTTGAACAAAGCGGTATGCCCAGCTGCACTTTACTGCTCCTTGTTGCTGATAGCGTTCACATCCAGGAAATAAACGGCAGGAAGTTGACGTGGGTGAACAATCCTGTCAGGTTAATCTGCGGTATACGGACTGCTTAGTGAAGGAGATGTCTACAAACATTGAACAATGAACAGGATTTACCTTGTAGCTCTACTTCGTCCTGTGTGCCTTCTTCTCTTTCTTGATAAATGTCCTAGCTGTAGCTTTTAAAACAAAATCCTTGCAATTTTTTTGCCCAGCTCGGCAGTAACGCGCGGTGGAGTGTGTGGGGATGAGAATAATTGCCTCCGGAAATCCGCCACTCCCGCCCCAACAATTTAGTTTTTCACGCCCAGCAACTGCTGAAATCTTCACATACGATGTGTTACCCTTCTCTCCACTGGCTTTTTTGCACCCTCCTCCATCCCCAATGAGACAGAGACGTATGTGGCAGTTTAATGGAATAGCTTTGGTTTTCTACTTATTTTATTAACACAAGAAAATTATTTGCCCAGAGATAGCTGCGTCTCTTTCTTGTAGCCTGCTCTTTCTGAAAGTGCGGCCAAGATAGCGACCTTGAGTGCAAAATAACCATGTTTTAGAAAGACGAAAGGAACAATTAATATCAAAGCTAGAAGCAACGTTTTTCATCATATATTTCGTGTGTGACATTCATATTTCTTGATCTATCCATTACATTTCATATTAATAGCTATTCTACAAATTTTTCATAAAAAGCTGTATGTTTTTTATCTATCTCAGGAGACTGAAATGAAAGTCATCTATTTAAAAACAGGTTCATAATTTTACACTAGTAAGCTCATTAGAAAACAAAATCTGATAGGTTACATTCACATTATTTCCTATATTCACAGCCGTTGGCTTATGTCTTTATAACTTCAACCCTCTTTTCTTAAGAAAACTTACTTCTTCATATAGGATACGTCCTTATGAGGGAGGTACCCATAGTTTTGTTTTAAAAAGTTGTATTTTAACAAGGGTGTTAAAATAAAAGTGTATTTAAATAGCTAAAGGGATTCTTTGAAGGTTAATCTTTATCACAATAAGGCTCAGTATCGCGAAAATTAATTGTGGATAAAAGAGTTCTTAATTTTAAAAATTAATGCATACGTCATCTCTTCCTATGAGTGTGCGGAGACGTCGCGTTGTACAAAGAAAGATGGCCCCACATTTCTTACTCAAAGGGCAGTTTAGTGATTCATTAAATTAACAGTAATAAAACGAGCGGGATAGCTCAGGCGGTTTCCTATGGTCCTCATTCGAGAGGCCCGGGTTCGATTGTCATGGCGACCTAACTGACCCATGGATTTTTGGGAGTTTTCCCGAGTCGCTAAGCAAATGCTGGGTAGGTTAATTACATCCCCTGAATTTTCTGTCCCTCCATTGTTTACCTCCATTATAATTTCATATCATCTCTCATCTGGTAGTCTCTTTCAGGGTAGAAATATCGGCGGGAGCCTTGGCGATGCATGGAAGGATGATATACTCTGAGCGAACACTTTCTTCTCCAAGTGGACGGACTCCGGTCTCCAAGCCGCCTAGTAGGCCGATTCAGGAACGCGGCTATTGGGATGCCAGTTGTACAAGCCTGGCCTGGAGTCTTTCTTGCTCTGACCGGTCTCCGAGGCGACCTCGTGATGTTTCGGGGCCATGGTAGGTGGGATGACGGTTGTCATAAACCCACCGCCGGGGAGTTTCTATCTATTTAAGTGTAGGAAGTCCACCCTCTTTATTGTAGCCTTGGGTTCGGTCGCCTCTGCCTCCTCTCACCTCATCCTCCCTCCCGGGGATGCCCCAATTGGGGCATAGGTAAAAAAGACCAGTCTGATCAAGTTGCCGAATTTCCTCCGAATGATCCAATGCAATAGTGGTAATGCAATATGTGTTTTACATTTTTATTGGTTGGTAGTCAAGCTCTTGTAAGTGATCGTCTCTGAAGAACAAAAGCTTAAGAAAAACTATAAAATAATTATATTTTAATTGTTCTTATGTTATTGTTTTTGCACAAAGCAAACAAACGTCAATGAAGAAGTTTCATGAAGCTAATATATTGGACACAATCAACTTTCTATTTGCCTTTTCGTAGGTTCAACTCCAAACAGCTCATTCATTAGCTAACAGTACTGAATGGTCTTCAATCTCTACTCTCTTCTCAGAACTGGAGCTGCTGGTTGTTTCAAAATCATGTTCTGACCCAATACTTACCTAATGTTCAATTTTGACTTGCTACGTTATTACGACTAGTTTTCATCGCTGCCCTCTCAGTATTCTGCAAGGGGATGGGGAAGTTTAAACGATAAGCGTTAAAGTTTGTTATTTTTCCTGGTAGTGTTTTATGGAACAGAATTGGCTAGAGGGTATTCAAAATGTTTGTGGGAGAGTGAGCCATAACGCACTTATATGTACTTCTCAAGTATTTTGACTCTCGTGAACTTCAGTTTTCTTTGATATTTTCGTTGTCAACTTAAATTCGGTTATTCGACAGTTTTTTACTGTTTTTTACAGCTGAAGGCTCATTTGAATATTGGCTTACATATATGAATGTGTAGTCAGGAATAGTTAGGGTTGTAAAGACATGTACCTGCAGCTTTACATACGGAAATGACTTTTAAGATATGGGTCAGTATCCCCCAACAGTCACAGTTATTCGTCAGAGAGATATGAATTAGTAATAAGGACGAAGTTGGATATAAGAAAATAAAATAGCATATATGTCTTTAAAATATAAAATACAACGAAAACATGTCTCCAGAAAGGCTGGCCATCCCTCTTGTTTCTAGAGATGAGGTGGTCAAAGACTAAAACATAAATAAGATAATGATATAGTAATTGAAGCATTGTCAGTAAGATTCCCAATTTGCACTTACTGTGTGCATAAAGTTTTCAACCGCCATCTTAAAAGTAAGCTGGGTTTTCACTTCATTCAACAGGCGAAAAATAATTGACTATGTTCAAAGTAGCAACAGAAATAAACTGGCGGAAATACGACCATAAGCAGTACACATGATAAGCAATCCATAACGAGGACTAACAGATGTAAAAAAACTGACGCTACAGCTGCGAAAATGCCGACAATATTTTGAACAGCAACCGATCTTATTATGCAACCTGATAAACAGCACATGACATCAGGCGATCATCTGATGGCACGTGACATTTCTCCTGCTGTGGTATCAAGCCTGGAGTCCCATTCATGTGCCTGTGCATCTCCGATAAACATGGTTGATTACTCATTTGAAGAATACACGAACATAATGTTAGTGTACAGCGCCACGGAAGGGAATGGAAGAGCAGCTTGTCGGTTGTATAAAGAACTTTATCCACAACGCACTACTCCATCGCATGCCCTTTTTGCCAGAACTGTGCAATGGCTCTGAGAACGAGGTACCTTCACCGTCGACAGGCGCTACTATGGTGCTCCAGAAGACGCCGCACCCCCGAATTTAAAGAAGCTGTACTACATTACGTTGAAGAGGACCCATCAACAAGTACACGAACAGTTGCGCAAGAGATGGATACTTCTAATAGCATGGTGTGGAAGGTTCGCACAACTACATCCTTACCGCCACCAAAGGGTACAGGCGCTGCAATCAGGAGATACTGCACTATATGTTAACTTTTGCACGGGTTTCTGCATCGGAGCATTGATGAGCCCCAATTTCCACGAAGGGCTCTGTTCACCGACGAATATGAATTCTCGAGGGACTGTGTTCTTAATTTCCATAACAGCCATGACTGGGAAGGCGAAAATCCGCGAACGACGCATGTCAGGGGATTCCAACAAGGATTTACCATCAATGTGTGGGCAGGTATTGTAGATGGTCATGTGATCGGGACCATACATCTTTCTAGCCAGGTTAACGGGTGTTAAGTACTTGATCTTCCTACAGAACGCATTGCTCCAGTTGTTGGATGACGTGCCATTAGAATGTAAGGAAGGAACTGTGGTTTCAGCACGGTACACCGCCGCACTTTACACTTCACTTTCAGCAACATCTTAACCGAAGATTCGGGCAAAGATGGATAGGCCTTGGTGGTCCTAGTGCATGGCCTGACGATCGTCAGATTTAATGCCATTGGACTATTTCCTGTGTGGTCGCTTAAAGAGTATGGTGTGCGAGACTCCTGTAGAAATCCAAGAAGAACTGCTCGCAGGAGTTATGGCTGCTGTACAAGAGATTAGCGGGACACCAGGAGTGATGGAATGAATGTACCTGAACCTGATTCGTCTGTACAATGTGTGCACGTTGGTGGTCGTCACTTCGAGCATCTGTTGTAGTGAACAGTTTCATACTGTACTGCACTATACTGTAGAGACAAATCGGGAGCAGAAGACCAATTTCTTTTTTTTCCCCTACTGTTGACACAAGTATTATTGTGATCATCAATGTTTTTTTCTTTCGATTTTTCTATATAATGACTCAAATGCCATTTAATGCTGTACCTAACGTCACACCACATTTGACTTGGAACTCTTCTGACGTCAGTTTACTACCTATCGGTTGCAAAACAACACTGGCACATCCGACACATTTTAAACACTGTAGCATGGAAACGGTTCAGTTCGGGACATGGGTTGCTATTCAAAATATTGTCTACTTGGTCCCCTCTGCTAGCCTTATAACTTTCTAACATGGGTTTCAGAACACCCGGAAATTTTTAAAAAATATTACAAAATGTATAGGGCTTTAAAGTCTGAAATGACTGACGAAAGATTTTTTATGTACTATGGGCGTTATGAACCCCGGCTGATTAGCATCCATTGAAACTTGCAGACGGATTAAAATGTTGTACATTTCGAATTCTAAAACACTTATCATATGTATTGATAATATGTATTAATACATATCAGGTGTACTTTTTCCAAAGCTATTGACATTTTCCTTGCCGACTTTAATCAGATTGAATATTGTTTTCCAAAAGAGCGTTGTGTTTCGGAATAAGAGAGATGGAATCCATAGATACTGCAGTTACCGCAACAGTGACCAATTAAATTTTACCGCCGAAATCAAAACACACCATAAGATACAACTTATAATACGAGAGGTCATAAATTCATATTCCGATCTAGAGATGACAGTTCACAGCACAGTGGATACTTATATAAAAATCCTAAGCAAACAATGCCTTAACAATTGTGAAAAATGTGCTAATTACGTTAACAATAAAACTATTTTAAATGCCCTTCTCTATATTCTCAAAATTTTTTCATTCTTTAGCACGTCCATAGCACGTACAGGAGGTAATTTGCATTCCATTGAGCGAGAGGGCTCCCCGCAAACGCGAGTGGCGCTCAATCGCGAGGTCCCGGTTCAGATCTTGTTGGCTTCTCACTTTGAACATGGGGTTTTCCGTGGGCTTTATCTAGTCAGCAAGGTGAATGTTGGAGTGACCAAGGCTGTATTCATTCCCACTTCCTCTCTTTTCATCTCCCTCTTTCATGTTACAGGATGACTCCGGGGCTCTGCGCCATCTGCTCGGATGGCGCAGAGGCTTGTGATTAAGAACTTTGTCTTGGCTTCGCCAGCTGGTGGTCATCTGAGCCTCCACTGTCGAGTCGAGCTTCCTCAAGCTTCCTCAGAAGGACTTGTTCACTGATAGCCTTTATTTACCGGATTATCATTAAATCCAAGTTGACTGAGAAGTAAATTTTTCACTATATTTGTAGCAGTTAACTTAACCTTCATCCCACAACATTTCCTAGGATTAGCAGGTATACCACGACGATATCCTGATTATCCTGACTTTTATACTTCATGAAATAGCTGGAGACACTCTCCCGCGGATTGGACCGTGAGTGCCTTCCAGCCGAGAGGTCAAGCCAGTAATGTTAGAGAACTCTGCACATATCTGTCACTTATGTTGTCCGTACCTACAGCCCCATAGGTCTTGTGCAGTGCCTGAATCTCATCTGTTCCTCCCGGGGGTGAGCATACAAAAGATCTTGTTGCGGCTCCAGTTCTTAGGTGTCCCCTCCGTTACCTAATCTATCTCTACCTATTAAATCCCATCCAAACATTTGATATCGAAGTTCAATCAAAAATAAGTCTATTGAGCTTCCCTGAATAAACAATTAACGAAAAGAAAAAAAGTGTCCCTGTGTGTATGTGTGTGTCTATGGGTGTGTGTTTTTTGTATATGCACAGCATAACAAAATAGTACTCACATATACCATGTATGAGCAGCATAAATCGGAAAATGAAAAGTCGGTTAAATACCAAACTTGGTAATCGTTCAACATCTTCGGAGATTGCGCAAGAAGAATTTAAGAAAAATTCTCCATCTTAAACTACGGTTTACATGAAAAAAGTTTCGAAAATCTTGACTATCCTAAAGATTTCTTTGATGATTTTGATTTAATTACCGTATGTTCAGTATATTTTTGCCGATAAATGAAATGTTAATTTGGAATTCGCCTCTGAATGGATGACTTTCATATAACTGGTAAAGCGTAAGAAATAAAGAAAATCCTACAAATCAAAATGCAAAGTTTGTTTGGCGTAAAGCATACTAGATATATTCTTTGTTATTACTCTGAAGTTTCAAACACTTGACAATTTTGTCAAGGGGAAAAGGGCCATTCCATTTTCCCTTCTTACTTTTTCTCGTGGTCATGCAGAGAGAACAGAATTTGAAAGCCATCACAAATACACCGGTTGTTAAAAGGATATGATTATCGCTTAAGCTTACTGTATTTCCCTGTCACCATTGTACCTTAAAGCAAATATGTAATAAGGTATTTTATACAACTTTTTATCCTAATGTAAAGTAGAAAGAAGCAGAAGGTTTCAAAGAATATTTTGTTAAAGAATGCACCGAGAAAGTTATGGAATGAGGCACATCAGAATTTTAACACTTACCTCTTCTGCTGTTCAAACCATAGAAAAATGATTTCTTATCTTCTGTTTATTTGTCAAGAATATTTTATAAGGATACTAAAATTTTGTATTAAATTCAGGCGTATTTTTGTACCTACTATCGCTTAATTTTGTTTCTATTCCGCAAACTATTCTTACCAAAACTTATATTTCTACTAGTCCAGATTAATACACATATTTTTTCGTTGCTTCATTAAAAACTGCATTGTAGAAACAACAAAGATACAAGATTCTGAAGATACGATCAAATCTTTATGCATCGGGTCGCTATGACATTCTATCTTTTTATGTCATTACGAAAAGCAATCCAATGCTATTTTTTAAATTTTAAACATCTGATGTGTTGCAGCTACATGACTTTCTCTACTGTTGTATATACTTTTTATTAAAAGGTATATTCATCTATGTGCTTTATTTTAATTGAAGTTCATCTTACTAGTAGTTTCCTTGTAGGTACAAGGGAACGTGGGAGTGCAGTTGGCTTTATAAGTCAAATCTTGGTTGTTATGTGCTGGCTATGAGATTCCAATCTCTTTACATGGACAAGACTTACAAAGTAAATAACACCTTCCATTTGAGAAAAGTATAGGAAAATTCAAATATAAAGGAATATCTCCGAAAATAATGTATAATGTATTCGAATTAAATTCTTTATTTTAACAGATTAAGCATTTTGTTTCATTAGGTAAGATTTTGTCTATCTCTTCCGTTGGCCAGTTAGGCAAAAGTGGTCCTGAAAGAAAAAGACTTCTGAAGACATTCCCAGAAAAATTAAAAGATCGATTTTATTTATCATGTGAATATTTTGAACATATGGTATTTTGAATAAAATCGCTAGAGCTATTTAAGAAAAACATGTTTTAAAAATGTTCTTAAAAATCTTAGTGTAGCATCCTTAAAAGTTACTAAATTTAAAATGTCCAGTTCGGCATTTGGCCGATATTTCCTTTCCGAGTTATTTTGTTCACAAAGTAAGGTCACACACGCAAACACTCACAAATGCACACATATACAAAGAACGTTTCTAAAAATAATTCTTTTTTAAATTCAGGAGACCTCAAAACATTTATAAATAATGACATCTCGGTATCAATTTTTGGGGTGGAATTTTTGGGTGGAATCCATCTGTACCTACTATGTAGTAAACAGAGAGAAATGTTTTTTTATGGCAACGAATACTTTCGAAATTTTTAATATCGAAAAAATATGACATGGTTTTAACACAGAGGTCCGTGTGAGCTTGGTGTTCATTAATCGCTCCAATACTATGCGAATTAAAATTTTAGTCTAATGCATTTCAGAAAGTGGTGATGTAGATAAGCTTTCGGTACGAGAAAAGAATTTGCAATCTACTGTGTCGTGACTCCTAGACCGACCGCCTTCTGTCTCGTCTCACTCAACCTTTCCGCCCATGTGACCCCTTGTGAGACACAGGTAGAGTCCCACTCCATCATCTTTAGCTTACCTTTTCCGCCATTATTTACGCAGTAGCAGAACTGTCCACCTTCGATAAAGCAAGCTACTCGTTCTTCGTGTCCCTAAGGTTGCTGTTATCGTTGTAAACAAATGGGGCATTATATAAAGGATTGTACAGATTCATGTAATGTATCCTATGATTTCAGGAAATCAGCTTGCAATAAAATATTCTTCTACTGTCCGACTTAACACCAGAAGCTAACGGTAGCGAATATGTGCTTTTCATCTTTACGTCATGCTATTGACTTATCGTTTGTACATAAGCCGCTTATCGAAATAGTTACTGTAAGGGTTATGCTGTTAGCTTAAGTTGCTTCGGATAGACCACTACCTTTAATCAACAGCCAGTATTCCTATCAAATATTGGCTAAGGGTTACCCGAAGTGACTAAGTGCCTGATGTAGCTGTAACTGTGAAGGACAATGTGTTCCCTCTAAAACTCCTAACTAAATCGCGTGTCACAATTAACGAGGGGACTGGAGTCACCCAACGTCTTTCAGAAGAATAACAGGAGAAAAATAATTTAGTAAATGTATGTCTATATTATGCTAAATGTATGGTACGAAAATAAATGCAAATAGTGGGTTTACATAAGCTAATTTGGATGATGAATGTTTTAGAGCTTCAGTTTCCAGTCCTCGTCTTGCAACAGGAATGACTGTAATTTTGTCCAGCATATGGTTAAAAGAAATAACAATTATGAACAAATACAAATTATTTAAGAATCACATTAATGCACATTGACATTTAAAATGGTAATAATCATATTAAAACTTTTGGCTAGCAATCATAAACACATAAGGAAAGCTAAAATGTTAAAATTGGGCAGTAAAAGAGTACGGTCAAAAATGTGAAAGCCATAGCAAGTTACATTACTAGAATAAGTAACAAAGCTGTAGGAAGGTTTACCAACAAATTGCACTGCGCAGGTCAAGTACCATTGTACTGAATTCTGCTGAAAAATCAGTGGACTTCAAAACATCCATTGTTCGCGAAATCTCAATATCAATTTTTGGTAGAAACGCTTCAACTTCAACTTACCATTAGTGTTTAATGTCCGTTCTTACTTCATACGGTACCAGAGCCGTGTGACATTGGTAATACTTGTAGTTATATTTGAGAAAGGAACTTTTTAGAGCTATGTTTATGGTACGCCTCCGGCATTTGTCAGTTATGAGGAGTGAGTAAGACTCCATTTAGGGAGGACGGTCCTGGCGGGACTTGAACCGCAAACCTACCAAATGCGGGTTCCACTTTAACGTGGAACCATCTCAGTCTGTTTCTACCTACCATAAGTGTGCTGTAGGTTTATGGTTACATTTTAACTTTTGTCAGCATTAGGAAACCTGTGGATCGTGAATTTTAGCTGCTTTTCTACTTGACAAAGCTAATCAATGACTTCTTCGTATAAACCACCTGTATGCACATTCTTGTGAAATGGTAGTGCTGAAGGAGAAGTTTGCGAGAGCATAGCCCCATGGGGATGTGCTGCAAAGTAAGGGGAGCAGTTAATTTGCCTGGGATCCTCATTCTGTCTACCACTGATAAATGAAACATTACATGCTGTAATCCTGTCTAGGTCGATGTTCCCAAGTCTGCGTTGTTCGCATTCCTCGTTACGGAGCGATTATCTAAAACACAGCTAGGCATCCAAGATGCAATGAGCCTTTCAGAAATGTATAAAACAAACAAAATATGTTGCTGCCAGAGCCTCCACTACACACATACCTCAAATTCAAATTAACCTGCTTTGGCTTCCACAGAAACACAACTAGTTTTGGTTATTGCAATGCTTAAAGACCACAAAACTTCGTCTCACTAATTAAACTATTATTAATTTACTAATTTAAAGCATTCTTCTTGGTCATTAACACACCCGCGTGAATTAAATTAAATTTCCGGTTACCCATGCTACGTAGAGTATGTAATTGCATGCCATCCAGGAATTTAATAGTGATGGTTTTATAGAATTGTACTTTATCAGATATCAGAGAGAGAGAGAAACTTTTATATTAAGTCCAGCATCTTTTGGAAATACATCAAGAACTTTTAAGAAAATCCTATCTGACAAACTGCTCCATATGTGGAAAGGTTCCACAAATATTTGATCAAAAATAGCTCTTAAGTTTTTACTTTTTGTGCTATTTTTCTGTGCTGAGTAGACTAGGTGTTGAATTTCACCCAAACACATAATATGGAGATCTCACTGGAAATTAAATGTTTGTAAAAAAAAGTTATTTATATATGTGTTGTGTGTATGTGAGACACAGAGCGAGAGAGAGAGAGAGAGGGAGGGTAGATAGAGATAGATAGATAGAGAGGATGGCATAACTTGAGAATGAAAATTCACTTAAACACTTAACTTGGCACCTAAGTTCAGCATCTTTCAAAGCTGCAACACGAAGATTTTCAAGAAAATCCTACTACCCTAAATTTCAATTTGCATAGAAATACCTCTTGTATTTGTTATATTCTCAAAAGTAGCTCTAATGATTTTGATTAAATGCAGTACACTTAAGATATTTTATTGACAAATAAAATGTATAGATGAAATTTCCTGGCAATACACTTTAAACTCCTTTTCATTCTGAATAACTTCCGTGTTATTGGTTAAACGAGAAATGGAGACCATTTTGCTAAAATAGTAAATGTAGATCTTGTTAATGCAATCAATTTATGCGATTTATTGGCTTGAATTTTACAATTTTACACTTTCTCAAGTGCTAAGTCACTATTATTTGTTTCTTGTCGAAATGCAATAAGCATGGGATTTTAAATAGTGTTCCACCTGTAAAAGTCTTACTATTGGTTTAGGGATCCATATGCTTCTTATATCTACATCTCAATGTGTAAGTAAATCGTATCTCTATTAACAAGAAACAGATGGAAAGACAGTTTTAAGAATATTGTGTAGAAGAGTAAATATATAAATCTATGTGAGAACAACACGTGATTTTTGGCAATGTTTTCTGTGTTTAGTGTATATTTAGGATAATGAAAACCTAAAACTATTCCAGAGCATGCTTGCGAGGACTTCCGGTGCAATAGGGAGTTCTGCATCGACAAAGATCTGGTGTGTGACGAAGTGAACCACTGTGGTGACGGTTCCGATGAAGCTAGTAGTGCCATCTGCACGCGTAAGTATCCACCAAACATTATTCTTCATTTGATCTCTATATATTAAAAAGTATACCCTATGAATTAAATTTCTCAGAACTTCTTGACAATGTATTACTAAATTAGTCTGTCAGAGGAATAAATACATTTCGAAATAAATGTAATGTAAAACAGAAGCTGAACATTATTTGGAGGGCTAAAAAGGAAGGATTCATGGACGTAATAGAAGAACGACCAAGGGAAAAATTACTACTAGGCATACTATTCTATTTTGCATAAAGTTAGTTTTATATGAACAATGTAGCATTTTCAGCATTCCCAATTAATATTTTGATTTGCATATACACATGCTCGCTTTAGTAAAACAATATATCGATTTATAATTCTAATTAGGAGCGTTATAACTTCACTTTGCTCTCTCCAGGTATGATATTTGCATTATTTATCTTATTTATTAATCCCTTTGATTGCGTTTCGCATAATGAGTTTTCTGCTATGTATATATAAATTCATATTTATTTTATATTTCCTGGTACTTTTATTGATAAAATTGCATTTCTAACGAAATGGCTAACGTACCCAACTGAAGATTATGCTTGTGGTATACATAAAGCTGAAAGCAAACAGTTTATTATAACCTGTCTCAGGCTAGAACGATCCTGTTGTAAACAAATGGGAGACGAGAAAGAGAGCAACAAGGATACTTTAAAAGAACTCTCTCAGGCTACTGATTGCTGCAGGAACATTGATGAAATTTTATAGAGACAATCCCTGACCAATTCAGCCGTAGATGAAATTCAGTTCACAAAGTAGTTATTAAATATGAGTTTTGTTCAGCTTACAAACTTCAGAGATTAATATGTAAAAGTTATATTTAGACACTCACATTTAAATTCAACTTAAATGAAGTTTTTACTTACTATTCGTTCATATTATGCTTTAGATAACTTTTCTATAATTGCACTTTTCTAATATTTCTCTTAATAAAACATTGAATAATTAAAATAATTGCTGAAATATTGAATTGCTCATTATGATGAGCTTTCAATGGCCCCCTTCAAGTGCAGGCACTATGGAGAACACTTAACTCTAGTCATATATTAATATTAAATATTTTAAATTTATTACATGAAATGAAAGATTATAAAACTGAGTTCATTGGGATAAAAAGTTACAAATTAAGCTTATTTGACTTAATTAAAATTCAGTACGTTGTTGTATGCTTCATTACAGACTGCTAAGTTTTCCTTAATATTCCACTGAATTTTAATTGCATTCTCCAAAAAACGCTCTTCACAATCTTATGAACAAAGATTTCAGCTTTACGAATAAAAAATATACGCGTAAAAAAAGAGTATTCTAGAGTTGTTAGTATCACAAAAGTGTCAGGCTAAAAGCTACTCGTCTATACAACTTCAGTAAAAGTGTAACCAACACCTCAGATGGCTTTAGGTTTTGGAGAATTAACAGATCTTAACGTGTATAATTAGAGGCTTTGAAGAAACAGATGGCCACATGCCCACCCACTCACCCATCCATACACATGCTATACTTTGCATTCTACATGGATAATAGATGTAAAAGTATGGAAAGAAAGAGTTAGACTGAAAAATTCAATATCATAGCCGGGATTTGAACCACGTATCTTCTGGTTGCCGTCCAGCTGCTCTAACCCTTGAGCTACTATGGTCAACGTACCGACATGACATTAAATTCTCCAACTGACTCGTATTTTCCCGATAAACCACTTAGGAGTTCTCATAAACACATGAGACAACTACCTTAATGGCGACTTACAACATTAAGTACTTTAAGGCCCGGGCTTTATAGTTAACCACTATTAGGTCAATTAATGGAAATTAATTGTTCTTTCTCACCATTGATCCATTGACAATTAACTAAAACCTACCTTTTTATTTCTATATCCCACACTTGTGTGTATTTTAAAGGAAACTAAGCACATCATCTGTGGAGAAGATTTCATTTTGTTTCATAAGAACTAAGAAGGAAAACATCAGTAAATCATTATAAAATATGTATAGAATATGCATAGAACAAGTGTTTGTAAACACGTTTGTTAAATTCCATTGACTTTCAAAACGACATGTAGAAATAAATAAAATGATCATATTATACTGATGTATGAGTATAATTCCCGGAAGTTTCATTTTTAATGTTCATTTTGATGTTCTTTGGGTAACTAATTTATCATGGCGCTGTAAAAATGATTAGTTATGCCTTGAGCAATTTCGCATATATAAAATTATAGTGGAACATTAAATAGTATATCGCGTGCTTCTGCATCAAGAAAGCTGTTCATCGTGCCATTAAAATTCGTTTGTGAGGTAAAGCTAAACTGTAAGTCAGAGTAAAGCTTCGAACACTTCTTATAGAAAACATATTTTCTTCAAATATTTACATATTCTGCAAAATATGTGTTACTCAACAGAACGTCTTTATATCAAACATATCCAACTTAATACTGAGAAAACTTTTCAATAAGTTAAAACTTTGCATGCTAAAGTAATATTATGTAGAATCTTTAACCGCACACGTGCACGCCTAAACAGTTGTCATCATTGAGCAGAAGCATGTTCAGTTTTATGCAAGCCATAATATCTACAAATTGGGTTGAGCTTGACTAAGTAATGTTTTACTAATACCGAGAGAACGTTGTTTCGACTAACTATGCAGAGCTCCGTACCCCATAGCAGGTAAAATAACTGTAATCCTCATCGCATTTATGACCCAAAATTATTACTACTTTTATTTTAATTTACGTCATATCGGACGATGAATGAAATGGGTGAAATGACGCTCAAATGAGCCCAGGGTTCACTGAGCTTAGACATTGGTCTTTCAGGATAAGAGTATACTCCGAAAAAACCTTATCCAGGTAACTCACCCTGACCGAGACTTGAACTCGGGGTATTTTGAAGGTGAGGCACACACGCTAACATCTACGCTACCGAGGCGGGCGACATAAAATTAAAACCCCTATGTAGGTAAGTGTTATTTTGACTTCTATCAAGCAGGTTGTGGCATAAAAAGATGGTACAAACATAGCAACAAATCTGTTGGTTTATATCCGGGAGTGCATCTGAATAAAGTAGCCCCTCTCTTACTTTTACATGTAGGCATTCCATTACTTTAACTAGTGAAACAGTTTCGACACTTTTACTCTTAGAATTTCGTACTATACTTCTATTTTAAGATGCTTTGGTAGCTGGTGCTTTGGTGGCAACCGACGCCATGCATTTTCTCAGTAAATTAACTCTGAATAGTAAATAAATAAATAAACCCAAAGATGCATCTTAAGGTTTGAGTTCATGATATAAGAAAACATTCGGTAAAGGATACACAAATTAAATATGACAACGCATGCAAATAATATTTCTGCTCAACCAATGAACACACCAAATTATTGAGAGCTAAGTAATTACTTTAGGTATCAATGTATGAACTGAACGAGGTGTCTGCACGGTAATATGTGAAGCTCGCATTCGGAAGGTACGCAGTTCAAATTCCTTCTGGATCGTAATTCTTTACAAAAAGTTTTCCAGACTAATAACTGGAAAATGTTCCTATATATCATATTGGAGCTTTAGTTTTCTGCCCCTCCCTTTTTCTTTGTTTAAATCATTTAAAATATACAGTTAAGTTTCTATATCCGATTAATATTTTTCATTTTCTTATCGATCCCTTCGTTTTAGTTTGCAACATAATTTACACCCGCTCACTAAAGAGCCATACTGAGTATTTGTTTCAGAGTTTGGTTTGAATTCAGTTCGGTCATCTCTAAGGGGAAGGACGTAACCAAGTTGCGTAGATAAGTTACCTAGCAAGTAAATCGGTCAATTCTAAGAGCACGAATGAGCTAACGACTTAAATTTAAAGACCACCAAATGGAGCGCCTCAAAATATCACACGTAAAAGTGTAACGTGAAATAAACAACCAAACATATTAATGTTCCTTTTATAGCTCTACTAACGTCAATTTACTCCATATATATAATGTTTTCGTTATATTCGCGAAAATGAACCTCAAGATACTCTGTTGATAAATTCATATTGCTTGTATCCCTGTTACAGATTTCACGAACCTTCGGTACCTACCAAACAAAACATGCTGCTAAAGGCCGTTTTGCAAGACAAACCCCAAAGACAGTCGTCCTTACTACGACTTGCAAGGCTCTAAAGTTCACATTTGAGCGGCTACTTGCCTAATACTTCAGGCAGAGGTGGAATGAAATTTAATGGGTTAGCCCATTTTCAGATAAATAATATGGAGTATCGATAGCAAAGAGTAATTTTGAAACGCACTTTTTGCGTTTAATGGAGGTTTCCAGGGCCACGCCATGGCTGAGTGGTTAGACAGCTTGGCTCTCACCAAGGCGGCCCGGGTTCAATCCCAGGCGACCGCAAAGTGAGATCTGTGGTGGAAAACATGGCGCTGGGGCGGGTTTTCTCCAGACCCACTGGTTTCCCCGCCAGCATTCCACCAATTGCTCTATCGTTATCTATCCTATCACTCATCTCACCCTCATACAATCATCCACTTCCTTCACCCTCACACTACGCATCGGGCTGCTCACCCATCCTGGTTCTCTATCAAAATATCCAGAGCTTCGGTTCCTCAGGGCCGCCTTAAAGGGATAGAGGAACAAGAAATCCCCTAACACCGCTGTACTACTAGGGACATGGTGGTCTCTTTCAGAGTAGAAGTGTCGGCGGGTGTCTCGGCGGTGCATGGAGGGATGATATGCTCTGGAGAAAACTACTTCCTCCTCCGGTAGGTCGGTTGCCGGCTTTCGCTCCTCTGCTTGGACAATTTCGTGACCACCAGCCAAGGATCTGTTGGGCTCGGATCACCTGCCTTGGGATCATTAGGGCTCGGCTGCTGGGCTCGTTGCCGTTCCACTGTGGGGAAGCGGGTTCGTTTTCCTGGCCTGTCGGGGGAACTCTCTATACAAGGAAACTGTGGGGACCCTGCCCTCTGTACTGGCGTGGCTCCTTCGGTCGGCCGCCCTCTGTCTCCTTCATCTCATCCTTCCTCCCAAGGGTACCCCCACCTGGGGCATAGGAACAATGGGCCCAGCATGGTGGCCTACCTACCGAATCCCCTCCGTAATGAAATGCCAATCCCACTATTAACAAGAAAAAGAAGGAGAAGGAGAAGGAGGAGGAGGAGGAGGAGGAGGAGAAGGAGAAGGAGAAGGGGTTTCCAAGGGACACAAGCTTCTCGCGAGTGCTCGCGAGGTGTCGAAAATGCTATTTATTGTCGACTTCTCCATTTTATGGATCTCAAAACAACAAACAGTATATAAACATACTAAAAAAACGTACTTTGTATAGCTTATAATTCTCTATTGAATAACATAAAACAAAACATTTTATTTTCCTCGCAAAAGTTGCACTTTTAAGAAAACAAGCACTAGGATCAATCCATTAGGGCAAACCATTAGGTTCAGTACTTGAAAAGTGTAGTGACGATTGCCCCCAGTGTTAGTTTCTTAGCAATTGAGCTGCTTTAGAAAGTAATTTTATAAATTATGTAAAGTGATCTTCAGTGACTTTGACTTTAAATATGCCTTAGGCTTTAGTTTCTGTATGGAGGTAGTGGAAGCTATTTTAGAAAAAATAGGAATGTTCTCGTCTATAAACATGTTTGTCACTGCTAGACTGGCGCATGTGTTATATTAATGTTTGATGTTTAATAACATTGGGCTTTTTGTTGCAGCGAGTGAGCTCACGGTGCTGGGAATGAGTTCCCTAATATTCGTAGTGGTGATGGTCAGTTCGTTCCTCGTGCTGTGCGCAGGCGCAGTGGGGCTGGCAGTGTGCGTGTGCAGGCGCAATAATCATGGCCGCCCCCCGCATCATCCCTCTGCACCACAGCAGCCACCCGGCAACAATGCATCCTTCCCATGTAAGTTGGTCAGCAGTGCTAAGACTAAGGTGCAACCGCACTACCTTTCTTTGACCCTCGTTTGTTTTCTTTTCCACGCAAAACTTTTTGCTAAGAATTCATTTGACTTTTAGATTTATTTTACAGCATGTCTTTGCAATTTTCTGATAACACTATAACCAAATGACTGTGCATTGTATCAAACACGTTGCTGTAGTTGATACCGAAATTAAGGGGTGCAATGTATAAATAATCGTAATGGATTTCAAAGGAGTCTTGTATGTTTGTTACGACACGAACAGGTGCAGTTGGGTTGAATAGCACCGGAGTTGGTTGAGTTGTTTAAAAAAAGACACGGGAGAAAAGGGGTTTTCTTAGTAATAATCCTGAATGGATAATACCTTGACTTTGTTTGTAAAGGTATTCTTCGGACCCCCAATAATAAGGTCAATGGGCAAAATTGTCACAAAGGGAATCTTTGGTTGAATGAAGAGGGCTTCCAGAAAGTGAAAGTGACACGGACACTCACGTGAAGCTGTGAGGACAATCAGTTCGTGGCTGGGAGCCGATTAGGGCAGTCAACTTCTTCTGTCTTGGTCGAGGACAGACCAGTAGTGATGAGAGGAGATATTTGTCAGTGTATACGTAACAAATTAAGTATTATCGAGTAATAAGCATTCCGCCTTCAGTAACTCTAAACAGTGATATATTGGTAATCCTTGGTCGGCAACTCCAAGTTTGATGTTCTGACACTGTATTCCAGTGTCACTAAAACCACCCTTCTCATACATATCCACGCATACCCTGTGAGAAACCTCATTGCTTTACCCTGAGCTAAACACCATTTGCTTCAAACTGTAGCCCCAACGTAGAACTCTTTGCTCGCCACATATACTGTTGCTTCATAGTATTGAATGCAATTAAATTTATCATTAGAGGGTGGAGAATACGCCAGTAGAAATTTGATTAATGGCCGAATTGTACAAGCGAATAGCTGTGCTCTAAAATCTGTAGCATCCCAGATGGAAACAATCCCGAGTTTCGTAGTAAGCTGAGGCCATACACGGGTAAATGTTGAAATTAGTGCAGGGGTAAATTTAGATCAACAGATTTATAAGTTGACCGAATTGAGGTCACGTAAAGATTACCTCAAGACCTGATAGGAGATTACTACCGCTGTTCGAAATAGCGATGAGTCCTTTTTGTAATCGGTGCATATGAAATTACTCCGCCACCAGCCAGATATGTAATAAGCTCAATTACTTACGACTGGGCTATAGGCCGTTGGGGTACAATAAAAGTGCCAAGACATGGGGAGGAGCATTACCCTGAATTTCCTTGTCACCACAGCTTCTCACGCTGCTGCGCAAGATATTACATATAACATAGAAACCCATCCAAAATTCAAAAATATATAAGGTGACCATAGAGTTAATCTGAGAACAGTATGAGGATTGGCGAAATGCTGTTATGCCATAAAAAACATCGCTGACAAAGCAGGGTCCAATCAATGCACCACCGCTTTTGGATGGGAGCAGATAGGTAGAAGGGTGTTTTTGTTCTGTAATTTACGTCCTCCAACGTTAAGTCATATCGGACGTTGAATGGAATGGGTAAAATGGTGCTCAAATGAGCCCAGGGTCCTTAGAGCTTAGAGTTACCTGACATTCGTCCTTCAGGATAAGGGAAAACCCCGGAAAAACCTTATCCAGATAACTCACCCTGACCGAGATTCGAACTCGGGACCTCTTGAACGTGAGGCAGACATGCTACCACCACGCCACCGAGGCGGGCGTAGAAGGGTGTGAGATGCGTTTGTTTATATAAGTTGTCTTTCTTGAGTGGCAATTTTCCATTAATCAGACAAACGTTGGGCTTTTCTGTGTTCAATGGAGCAATATTCCACTACTTCATCCAGAAAAGTAAGTTGCTAAAGCGACCCTATAATTTTCAAAATTAACAAATAATAAAATTCTCTATGAAGGAGAGCTCTGGATAACAACTTGGGAGCCTTTTAACATAGCATACACCTGAAAAAGCATTTGTGATCGGCAGAACTATAAAGACAAAGTGGAGCGCATAGAACGGTAGAATGTACATATCAATTTCGTCTTGAAAAGTGCGTCTGCTTTCAACATAATTTAAGCGTTTGATCTAGTACTAAACACTAGGATCCATTATAGCAGACTAAAATAAAATATCACACCAAAATCTTCATGAAAACAATATCTTGATTAATTGATTTCTAGTACGTACATGTGTCTTTAATACATCAGAATAATTTGATATTTTGTAGGTACAAATTTGAAGTAATAATCTGCAGCAGATCATGTTCTAACCCATCAGGTAGAAATATCACACATGGGAAAACTCTTTGCGTTGGAATGAACCATAAACCTTCATCACACGATTTCAGAAGAATTTCTTTTGCGTATAAATCAGTGTCGTCATTTTCAGGGAGAGAAATGGAGTAGATTGGTAGATTTTCTGGAAACACGAACAGAAAAGCCATTATCACAATTTTGATCCTTTGAAGTTTGTCGGTAACTGTCATTTTATTGACGACAATAAAGTCAAATATAGTTTTATCGGTGATCTCTACATCCACAACAAAGAATTTTGCTGGTTTGCGATAGGTAGCGTAAGTGCACTTAAAGTGAGATTGAATATGAAAATAATTTACAGAATGTGCACCAGAGATAGCATCTACACATAAGAGTATTTCTGGTAAAATCCATTAGATCATTCTCAAACACTTCTCCAGATAAAATACAGTCTTTTTATGTTTAGGCGCATTTAATAGTTATTGCTTCAAGTAATATCTGTTATTTATGTAGTACACCGTTAATTATGCGTGCTTATCTGTATTATGCTCACTTCAGAAATCTTTGAACCACATTAATGGTTGCTTCGTTACAGCAGAGCTCCAGTATTCATACTTGCATTTCGTTGTTAAGTATTGTTCTGTAATAACTATAGTTTATTACGGCCTGGAATAACTTTATTATTGTTCAAAAGAAAATAGCACTACAGAAATTCAGTATAACTAGATTCAGTGTCTTAACAAAAGCTACGAGAATTCTGTAGAGCCGAAATACGATCCGCTACCAGTGTAAAGCGCTCTACCCTGCATTGAAACCCTTCAGTTTGTTTGCTCTTTTTTTCGTTACGTATATACGCTATTTTGTATCATTGGCCACTGACGCTTATTTTGTGGACGATAGAAGGAAGAAGTTTCACATTTTTTCTGAGAACTCTACTGTTGGATTTACAAAGTTTACCACATTCCTTTGTTTTCAAAACCAGCTATCTTTCGTGGAAACATTTGCACGATAACAAAGAGATTGTTCAAGAATTATAGCAAATATAGCTGTTTATTACAGTGTAAATGCGTGTATAACACGACAAATATTGAAAATTTTGCGATTATTGAGTACTTCGTAAGGAAGAGTGTAACTTCAACAAGAATTTATACTGTTATGAAAGACATATTAGAGAATATGCAGTAATGTTTTCAATAATTTTTAGTGAACCGCGGAGTTTACGCATTGTAAAAACTGGGAAAAACATCTAAATTCTACGGATAGGATGCATGAAGTATACGATATGATTCTGCAAAGGCAATAATAATTGATTTAGTTGTGATTTGCTACCTCATTCACTTCCATAAGACTTCCATCTTTTGTTTAAACTGGGGTGTTTCTATGAATAAGGAAATGTTCATCCAATGAATATAAATTAAATTGTTTCTTGTGTATTTTGCAGACCTGGAAAAATCTCTCTCTTTCTCATGAAGCATGGCTGGGCTAGTGTATTGTCAGTGGGGAATATGTTGAACAATCAGAACAGTTACAAACATATGTGGCATCATTTTGTGCTTCATTCCGAGAGTTTTTCAAATGATTCGTACACAAAAATACATTACTCTTTTGTCACCTGCCTTAACATCTTGGCCAACAAAATGTAGACGGGTGACAGCTCAGGAAAGCGCCCGTAAGTGGGAAGGGGCCAATGTACAGATATAGATATTCTGAAAGTCCGATATATCCCTCATTTACACTCCGTACAGGAATGCACTTGAAGTTATATAACTCGTTAGTATTCGTACAATATGGTCACAATAGAGCGAAGCATATGAGATAGCAGCCTAGCATTATGAATAGTCAATTTAATAGTTAATTATAGTGATATCACAACTAAGGTGTTCACAGCAATGAAGCGGTGCCAGCTTCCATTGCGTGGGGAAATATTCTGATATCTCTGGTTGGCTAAAGTTAGATATGAATTGATTCGTACTACATGGGAGCGGAGTAGCAACCGCGGAATAGAGTTCCTTGCTACTGCGCTTCCATGTAGTACGAATCAATTCATATCTAACTTTAGCCAACCAGAGATATCAGAATATTTGCACCACGTGATAGAAGCTGGCACCGCTTTATTGCTTTGAACACCTTGGTTACGATGTTAGTCTAATTATTAAATGGAATATAAGACAGCAGTGTATTTGCTGGTTTCTGCTTATCAGTATATATTTTTGCTCCGAGCACATACAAAACATTTATAAACAGACAAGCTATCTTTCCAGCATTATTAAATACCTCAGAATTTTATTTCATGTATAAACTATATACCCCACCAGCTTTAACAAATACAAATTCATGTGTAACGTGATAGAGACATCCATTTTCCTGCAAATTAAATAATTAATTTTGTTTCTTTAATGCACGTTTTATTATTTTATTATGTGCATGCTTATTATTTTCAGTGAACCTGCATCATGGGATGATGAAATATTCCTGTAAGTGTGACTTGGCTTGGCTTCAGCCCATTTAGTTAGTGCAATACTCCAATGAACGATTTCATTGCTTTGTTTACTTCTCTAAAGTGCCACGAAAGTAAAAAATCAAATTGCTTATCTTTGTTAAGGTTATACAATTGATGACTGTTACTAGTGTGCTACCAACAAAACAGCTAAAATAAATACAAAAATGTGTTTAATTGCTCTTTTATTACCATATAAGCTTTAAGCCACGTTTAACTTTTTAGTAACTTATTACACAGAAACTAAGCAGCTGGCGTTAAATCATAGTCAATATAAAGCATGTAAGCAACAGCGAACTTGAGTTCCTGATGGCGGGGAAACACCATTTGGTGATGGCTGTCGACATACGCCAACAGGATGCACGGGGAATGGGATGGAGATGGTTTACAGCCTGTGGCATCACTGTGTGAAGTCCAGTTACAGTTCAGCTTCATTTCCTTCCACCCTGGCTTTAATACTTAGGAATTCTTATGCCTATTTATGATCAAATATTACAGTAATACAGTTAAACTATATGGTTAAACATAATTTTATTAATATAAATCATAAATTCCTTAATTAAAATCTGACCAATATTGACTCTTATTGATTTCAAAATTAGTAGCCAATTTAATTAAAATCGATTTAAAAATCTGTTTTGATCTTTTTTGAGAAGAACAGTAACAGTGTACTTTAAGAACAGATCAGTGTATTTTTCCAGAAACAATTGCTTTTCAGCAATAAGCTTAGCATTTCATTCTAAAGGTTGTGCTTTGTTCATAAGCCTTTAATCTACATATATTCACAAACTCATTGATTCTGCTAGACAAGATATCAGGTGATTGTTTAGCGTCATATCGGAGTTTTTGTTATCATATAGAGCTGCAAGTGCGTGGTAGAGAAGCCAGGTAAGCAACCTGCAGCAATCTTGCACACGCAACGACAAGATTTCACCCTATCGTAGCAGAAGAATGATAAAAGCATATGATTGTAGTAGGGCACGATTTGGCACTAATTTATATAGATACATCAGTATTAATAAGAATGATATTACAAGGAATAAAAATAGTGCCTAAGTGTTATAAATTTTGACAAAAGAGTATAAATATATAAATCACTAAATGTTGAATTAATCATGTGAATTTTCACAAGGCAGAGTAATATAATGCACTATATTGCATTTTTTGAAAAGAATTTCTCCTTGATACAAGCGCATTAAATCCTTCTGTCCCAGTCAAATATTATTTATGGAAACTGTTTCCAGATGGTTCTGAATTTCTGTAATAAGATGACCAAAATTATGTTAAATAGTACAACTAAGAATACATTGTTAAAGATTGCCGTGAAAATTTTAAGTCTTACAAAATATATTTATTGATCACTACCTAATCCTTCTTTAATCAACTGCTGTTAAGTGAATGAAACTAATTTTCATTTTCCATGGGATTATACTTATTTTAACATGATGTAGGAATTTAATTTCCTTTTATTTGAACTTCTAACTTAATTTTTAGCAGTTACTTTATTGCGTTACTTTACATATTATTGGTTAGAGTGAACCTTAAGGGGGCATGATTTGGTTACCTGCAAGTAGCAAGATAAACTTTTAGGTCACTTTATTTAAAAAAAACTACGTTAATGCACAATTGTAGAAATGTTTCACATTATGATTAAAAGTAAAGTAGTTTTGCAGAAAGTAGTTTTGTTTATGCATGTAGGATACCAAAAATGGATGGAAGAATGAGTGAATATTTATTGCAAATATAAATTGAGAGACAACATATTTCACTTCTTCTCATGTACAGAAATTCACAAGCAGCCTTAAATTTCCCTCGCACAACACTCGAGGTAAAATAATCGTAGATTAAATTTAACATGCTTGAGCACATACATGCACTTTAATCATCCCATGTAGAGAGGAAAGTCAGAATTCTAGCATGATACAATTAAAGCAACAGGTGTGTCAGTGACTGCAATAGCTGAAGATATCTCCAGTAGTTCTAATTACTCCGTCACAGCGTTGCAGAAAACAGGTATATTTACATTACCTAAATAGAGAATCACCGGAGTGGAAAACCTTATTACTGACGACCGTTTTCAACATAAAGGCAAGCTAATGCAATCACTGGTTGTTAAAATCGTTATGAGCAAGGGAAAGGAAACAACGTATGTGCTTCCTGTTACTTATAACTGGCAATTGACAACTCATCCATTTTAATACCGGTTCTTTCTTCTTTACAACGTCAGATAGCTTGGTGGGTGGTATCGTTTGAATCAAAATATGTTTTACTAGAGAAATTTTTGTTGCTGCTGCAGAATTTTAGATATTGTGACTTTGTGGCTTCGTCAAATGAAAAGTCCAATTACACAAACTCAACAATGTTCTTTATTTCCACCGAATTACAGTTGAACACCTGCCAATTACACGGAATTACGTAATGCACACAATTACAATTCACCAATTCTTCCGTTACCGTTCCGATGCACGTACACAGTCTTCTCGTCCGTTCGCTAGCACGTCAAGCACTGACTGACTGAGCCGACGTGTTGCTTATATAGGGTCAGTTGGCCAATCAAAAAGGTTCTGGAATAGATGAAATATCCCATAAGTTCGAGAACCCAGGTGGAATGGAAAGGGACGTCACAGTGACGTTTTGCCAGCCAACCCTCGTTAACGCTAAGGCAAAATGAGGGGGGGGCCGTGACGAACGCCGACCGTCTCCTGCTGCTGCCGGTTCCATAGGGAGTTCCGACGTTCGGGTGACACTGCTCCCTCCTCAAAGATGGTCGTCCCGAACAGCACCATCGTAGCGTGCCTGGTGATCCAGATGTACCACCAACATCTTCCCTCGGGGAAACTTCTGGATGCCGTAGACCACGTCGTTAATCCTCTTCACCACCCGGTACGGTCCTTGCCATGGCTGCTGGAGCTTCGGGCAGCGTCCCTTGGTCCATGTAGGACGGTACAACCAGACCAGGTCACCTTGTTGGAACCCTTGGCTGTTGGCTTGCCTGTCATACCTGGTCTTCATGCGGTCGCTCGCCTTCTGGATGTTTTGGCGAGCCATCTCGTGCATGTCGTGGAGATGGTTCACCAAGTTCTCCACATACTCGGTCGCTACCGGAGGGCTTCCAAAAGCCAGGTCACAAGGGAGGCGCAACTCTCGGCCGAACATTAAGCTGGCTGGCGTCATCCCCGTTGTGTCGTCTGTAGACGAGCGGTAGGCCAGCAAGAACAGAGGCACCTTGACGTCCCAGTCTCGCTGGTGGCTGGCCACGACCTTCCTCAGGTGTTCCTCTAAGGTCTTGATGTATCTTTCGACCATGCCATCCGACTGGGGATGTAGAGGCGTCGTGCGGGTCTTGTTCACTCCAAGCCTTAGTAGTGCCTCCTTCATCAGGTTGCACTCAAAGTTGGTACCCTGGTCAGTGTGCAGCTCTAACGGCACCCCAAATCGACAGAACACTTGCTCCACGAGGCAGTCTGTGATTCTCTTTGCCTCTTGGTTTGGGATGGCATACACATCCGGCAACTTGGTGAAGTAGTCCACGACCACCATTAGGTACTTATTGCCTCGGTCGGAAACTGGGAACGGTCCAGCAATGTCAACAGCGATCCGTTCGAATAGCGCTCCGACATTGTACTGCTGCATGCGACCCCGGCTCCTAGTATGGGGGCCAAGACTCGCCGCGCACACGTGACACTGACGGCACCATCTCTCAGCATCTGCTCGGAGTCTCGCGCTGCCGTAGTTTGTCAATTGTTCGATTCGCTCCCAGGTGTCCTCCCGACGTACCGGCGTGCACTTCCTTCAAGACTTCCGGGTCCTTACTCCGGGGAAGTACCAATTGTTCTCTCTGCGTCTTCCCAACGGGTGACTCCCATACCCAGAACAGCACGCCCTCCCTGGTCTTTAACGAGTCCCATTGAGCCCAGTACGACTTGTAGGTGGCGCTCCTCAGTGCGATGTCCTCACAGGTTGGTCTCGTCCATGCCTCCACTTCCCTCAAGAGTGGCCCCAAGTCTGCGTCCGCCAGCTGCTCCCTCCTCAGGCCTGCGCTATCCCAGCCATCCGCAGGCACTGCCGTGACTACTCGGACTGCTGCGGCATGCTCCTTCTCCTCCACTCTTGTGCACTGGCCGCACTCTTCTAGACAGGGTGCTCGGGTCATGGCGTCAGCGTTACCGTGGCTCTTCCTTGTACGATGTTCCGAGGTGAAGTCGTACTCCTGCAGCCTCGGGACCTGCAACCTGCTCCCTGCGCTTCTGGTCGCGCCGTCACCATCACCTCGCTCCTCGCGGGAACAACCACGTCTTCGTTCAAGACGACCCTGCAGATTCCAAGGCGCTCTTCGGGCTGACGGAGTAAAACCACTTCTCCGTTGAGCCGCAGGACCTTCCTGCCGACGTCGACCGTTGCCTCGTGGCTCCTGAGGGCAACCTGTCCCAGAATCACCTCCTCAGCCACCTTCGCGACGAACATCCACAGACACACGGCACTCCGCCCAATGGTCAGCTCCAGCAGGGCCTCCTTCTCCACAGGCGAGGTTTCGCCCGATGCCGTGACAAGCTCGTATGGTCGGCTCGGGTTCTTCGTCGGCAAACCCTTCGCCACGTCAGGTCTAATGATGGTCACGGCTGCCCCAGTGTCCACCAGCACGCGGCACGGCTTCCCTCTCACCCAACCGTCCTCGATGAGGCTGCCATCCATACGTCGGCTGACGGCGCGCAGTGTCACTCGAGGGGATGGTGGTAATGGCGCCGACGTGCCCCTCTCCACGCCGGGCCTTACTCGTTCTTCCAGCTGCCCTTCCTGGTGTGGGCAGTCTCTCTGCAGGTGTCCGAGCTGTCCACACCCCCAACACAGGCCACTAGGTGTTCGCCGGCGTCCCTTGGCTGGTCTTCTGTCTCCGATGTAGCGGACACTCCTCGTTCTCGACGTTGGGATAGCTGTTACTTTAACCGCCTCCATCCTTAATGCTGCCGTCAGCGTCTCGTGGACGGTTTTATAATCGCCGAGCATTAGGCGCTGACGAATATCCGTGTGCCGTACCCCGTCAACGAAGGTGTAGGCAGCTTCCCGGGACACGAACTCTGCTGGGAGTTCGACTAGGGCCTTGCTTGCCAGTTGTTCAACTGCCAGGGCGAACTCCTGCAGCGTCTCCCCTGGCTGTTGTGACCTTGCCTTTAGCTGGCTGCGGTACGCTGCGTCTAAGCGGTGGTTTCCGAAAAGATTCTCCAGGGCCTCCCAGATGTCTTTGGGCGCCGCCGTTGTCTGCACCGCGTTTAGGACCTCCGCGGCCCGTCCCTGGGGGCTAGCTATTAACTGTGTGGCCTCCTCCTCCGGTGACCATCTGTTGTGCTTGACCACTGTGTCGAACTGGCGGCGGAAGACCTCAAATGTTAACGCGCCGTCATATTTCGGAGGTTTGACGCGCGCCGATGTTGTGTCATGTCCCGGTGCGTCGGCCTTCAAATCCTTCAACCTCCTGCCGACGACGTCCTCCACCACCATGGCGTTCAGGGACTTGACGCTGCTGTCAGCCTTCCCTTCCAGGTCGTTAACGCGGCTCTCCAGGTCTTCGACGCGCTCGTCCACTTTGCCCATCCGCTTGCCCAGCTCCGTCACGTCATCCCTCACGCCGGCCATCTGTTCTTCAAATTTTGTGGCGAGAGCCTCGTTCGCCACCTTCATTTCCGTGGTCAGTTCGGCCATCTTTGCGGTCATTGTCGTGGCCAAGTTGTTTGCCGTTTCCGTCTTCGCTGTTAATTCGACCTTCATTTCTTCCATTTTCTCGGTGATGTTGTCGTTGGCCGTCTTCATTTGTTTCAACTCGGCGGTGATGTTGTCGTTGGCCGTCTTCATTTGTTTCAACTCTGCGGCCAGGTTGTTATTTGCCGCTTCTGTTTTTGTTGTTAACTCGTTCATCTTCTCGGCCAAGTTGTTATTTGCCGTCTCCAACTTCTTTTCCATTTTCTCGGTGATGTTGTCATTTGCCGTCTTCATTTCCGATGTCAGTTCGGCCTTCATTTCCATCATCTTCTCCAAAAAATTTTCCAATGCCGCGTCCATTGTTGTAATGTTCGGTGATGTTGTCGTCACGCTTCCTGACACCATTGTGACTTTGTAGGTTCGTGAAATGAAAAGTCCAATTACACAAACTCAACAATGCTCGTTATTTCCACCGAATTACAGTTGAACACTTGCCAATTACACGGAATTATGTAATGCACACAATTACGATTCAACAGTTCTTCTGTTACCGTTTCGATGCACGTACACAGTCTTCTCGTCCGTTCGCTAGCACGTCAAGCACTGACTGACTGACCCGACGTGTTGCTTATATAGGGTCAGCTGGCCAATCGAGAAGGTTCTGGATAAGATGAAATATCCCGTAAGTTCGAGAACTCAGGTGGAACGGAAAGGGACGGCACAGTGATGTTTTTCCAGCCAACCCTCGTTACGGCTATAAGACAAATGAGGGAGGGGCGTGGCGAACGCCGACCGTCTCCTGCTGCTGCCGGTTCTATAGGGAGTTCCAACGTTCGGGTGACAATATTAATAGGGACATAGGAGATCAACGAGCAGAAATACCTCCCTACACTATCAAATTATTATTATTATTATTATTATTATTATTATTATTATTATTATTATTATTATTATTATTATTATTATTATTATTATTATTATTATTATTATTATTATTATTATTATTATTATTATTATTATTATTATTATTATTATTATTATTATTATTATTATTATTATTATTATTATTATTATTATTATTATTATTATTATTATTATTATTATTATTATTATTATTATTATTATTATTATTATTATTATTATTATTATTATTATTATTATTATTATTATTATTATTATTATTATTATTATTATTATTATTATTATTATTATTATTATTATTATTATTATTATTATTATTATTATTATTATTATTATTATTATTATTATTATTATTATTATTATTATTATGATTATTATTATTATTATCATGATTATTATTATTATTATTATTATTATTATTATTATTATTATTATTATTATTATTATTATTATTATTATTATTATTATTATTATTATTATTATTATTATTATTATTATTATTATTATTATTATTATTATTATTATTATTATTATTATTATTATTATTATTATTATTATTATTATTATTATTATTATTATTATTATTATTACTATTATTATTATTATTATTATTATTATCATTATTGGTATTAATTATTATTGTTGTTGTTGCCGCTGTGATAATATAATGTCACCCCAAGTGGAATCCATCTTCTACGAAGTCGGCCATATCTCCTATTCCTCTTAGAGTGTAGGAAGGCTCTTGAAAAAATCTCTTCTCTATTCTTTCGCTGTTTATTCTCAGTAAATGTTTTGTTCATTTCTTGTTACATGGTTTGAATCTAAATTCTATCCCATATTTAATTCCTTCAAAGTAGCTCCATTTCTGGTCCTATCCGTTATCTTCATCCCTTTACATTAAGTACGAATAAGATTTCTGGTACTGGTATATTTTTTGTTTTTGTCCTTTAATTTTTAACGTCCTCTAAGTGCTCAGAATTCTTCATCCCGGCGCTAAGACCTGCTGCGCAGTTACCAACACTCGTCCCCCCATGTGAAGACAGCGACCACACAACGCCGCGCAGCACTGAAAACATAATTACCATGGGCAGGCATCTGCATCATACACCATGAGTCTGATAACAAGTCTGAGAGATGATAAGAGAATGTAATAAAGTGAAATTATATAAAGGATATCGCTGCATGAATGTAACCAGTCCAGCATTCGTTTAAGTCATAAGGGGAAACCACGAAAATCAAAGGTGCGTAGTCGACGACTGTCGACCGTGACCTCCCGAATGAGCCGCACGGCGTCACTTCACCTGATTAGATCGAGTGACCTAGGAAGCCATAACATCAATATCACATGATTGGGCACATGGACCATGGTTGTGGAAGATGCTCGTTGAGGTGACTGCGTAAGAGGTTTTATAAATGTGGGCGTAGCACCGTATTGCAGCAAAATGAAGTTAGGGGCCTACATATACCATTCTGATTAATACATCTATAATGAACATCAGTGAGGTATTTCCAATCGAAACTTAGCTAAGCTCTCACTTTATGTCCAATTGTGAAATAAACTCATTGTAATAGTCACTAATATGTTCACTTTTTCTATCCATTATTTTGAATTTTCCTGTATAATGTACTTCAGATCTCAAGGTAAATGTTATTTCTGTTTGAATAATTCGTGGGTAAATCTCTAACAGTACTTAGTAGCACTTGAAAACTGTTAAGTTGAAGATTAATCTTATTTAATCTACTATAAAAGTGATTATCTGCCATTAGTTGTTTAGCATTGACAATATAGTACTTCCGTAAGTGAAAAGGTAAAATAATGTACAGTGAGAAACGCCTCATTAATTCATTAAGCAGAATACCTGCAATATATTTTGTGGTAACAATTTATCCTGCTCAAGCCTGGTTGTTAAGCTTCATAAATTGTCAAGTCCATTTATCAAAAGTCTTAGAATCTAGTGTGAGGAAATGTTTTCTGTATATTTTTGCAAGCTTTGCAAAATAAGTCATTCATATTATGCAGTTAAATCGTTCACAAAATTCCAGAGAGCGTCTAACTAATTGAAGATATTGGTAGTGGAATTTTCATTGCATATACATGGTGTTCATTTTTATTCGTTATTTCCCGCCCTCCGATTGAGCAAGAATGACGTCATAGTTGAATGCAGAGTCTATTTTGAAATCACAGTGCCATTAAGGAGAAGAAGCGGTAATTTTTGCGGAACAGCAAGCAAATTGCAGCTCTCTGGGTGTGTTTGCGCCTGTAACTAATACAACCAGCTTCCTCTGGATATGAATGCAGAGCACCGCGTCTTCATGGTTGAATGCTACTTTCGTACCGACATTAAAATTGGTGCGACGTATAAATATAATTTAAACCGCTGCAAAGAGAAATTTATGCAACGCTACCCAGCATTCCGACAAGTCCCTCGGAGCGTAATATCAAAAGTGTCCAGGTAGCTTCAAATTGACATACTTTTGTTTGTAACATAAACGTCTTACTTATTATCAGTAAACGATTTAAACCTTGTCATTCTCACGCTTAATTAAAATGTCTATTAATATTGGTATCCTTATGTCTTTAAAAACAAACATTTCCAAGATACAGGATCAGTTACTCGCAAAATGAGAGACACTGGACGCTATAAAATGACTGGTTTCAATCTAGAAGCAATAAATACTGTTATGACAGAAAGTCCTCAAACATACCTTCTCGCATTACAGACAGTGTTTAAGGGGAAGAGAGAAAGGAAATATACGAAAATGGGCACATAAGACTATGTACTAGGGATATGTTCTTGTTTAGACCTGGCTTTGTACATATTGTAACACTAATTTATTTTTCATTCCTAGGACATGTTCTACTAATTTTCTGGTTTGTAATGACGATGCATTGTGAGGAAACTGTGGGTAATAGAAAAGGATTGAGATCAAATTGAAATATCTCTATTTTATATGACAGGTTAACAATATGCATATATGCCTACTATAACAGAAAAACAGATTTTCATTGTGAAATAAGTGTTCATTGACTTATCATTTCGCATATTCTTCATGGTATACTTTTATGGTTCCATAATCAGCTTTGCAGTTCATTGTATGCAGTATACAGGTTTTTTTTAAAAAAAAAAACAAAAGCAAACATTTATCGTATCTACCCACCAGGCGCAATTCCGCACCTTTATATTACGCGGGCGGACCCACCTGCCGGTAGAGGGAGGCCTTAATGCTGCGGTGAGCACATCAAATGCGATCGCAAGCCGCTAGGGGAATCGTATATAAATTCGCTCCATCAGCGATGCTATTGATTGCGTCAAATTTTGCGCGGTAAAATTACAGATAAAAATGAACACCATCTATAGAAAGCATTCTTTGAAACTATTTCAAACTGAAAGGATCTAATTCAATGTCTTCTACAAAATGGAAATTGTAATTCAATTCGATTTTAAATGGACTTAGGAGTTTTGTAAACTGTTGACTCGTTTGATGCCATATATGTTGATCTGCGTACAGAGTTTTACTATAAATGATAATGTTGCACAGAGGACATAAATAATGGAACTGTAGAAAAATTCCTTGCACCTCGAAGTTCTAATAGCTTTTTTGAGAAAAAGGTAATCAGTACTAATACCCTAATTGGTGAAGGATGAATGGAAAGATGGCCCTACCTAATTAATCTAGTCTAATAATGTGTTGACCAATTTAATGGAGTGCGAATCAACTACCTTGAAATTCGTCACTCGCAAGGGTTTCTTCTCATCTTTCACCACAGAGCTTGTTTTATCTTATAGTGTAGTTTATTGTCTTTGTCAAAACGTTGTTTCGGAAAGAGCGTGAAAAAATCGGGAATGTCGTTTTGTGATCTAAAATTAGTTGCTACTTAAAGTGATTCTTCAGGATAGGATTTTCATCATAAAATAGCAAGCAAGTTTAGGAGACTTAGTTATTTCTGCAACTATTTGTAATTAGGCTCCTGATATAAAAGCTCAACATGGATAACAATTGTGTGCTAACAATTAAATTTGATCAAAATACATACCCAGTTTCTCACGCTCTTTTTAGACTTTTTAAGTTCACTTTTGCAAACTGCTTTAAGCTAATCTCTGTCAATTTCAGTTTATCCTTTCCTTGATCTTATTTAAAATGAAGGATAATTGAATATTATTGAAGTTTCATTAATTTAATGTTATTCTTTATTAATCATCCTTCAGTTGTTTAGGAAGTTTGAGAAAGCTATTACTGCTGACTTTTGTAAATGAGTTTGGCTTGAGAGAAAGCTAATTGCTGAACATGCTTGAGTAGTAGCGGTGCCGCTAAAGGCTAGTAGTGTAGTTTGGAATAAGCTGTTGAGTGTTGTGCTTGGTAAGTGCGACTGACGGCTTGCAGTGCAACAGATGTACGGGTCGAAGGGCGGGGTCGCGGTGGGGCCACAGAGCAAGTTGGCACCGCCACCTCTATCAGCTGCAGCCCCGGGAAACTGGCGTCACCCTGTGGGGCTTCTACACGGGTACAGCAACGCGGGCAGGGTCCGCCTCTACTGCCGGGCAAAGTGAGGAGCTCTGGTTCCGACAGGTAGGTCCTCTTTTGTTTCAAAAACATCCGCACGTGTCTTTTTTTAAGGTTATGTTCGATAATTTGTGGTAAGCGAAGCCTTAAGCTCCGCGTTGTGTCCTTAAATGATACAAAGATAGTATTGGGTAGCATTAACAACATGTTTAACAATAATAATCCTTAAACTCAACATATTTGTGGAATTCTTTATCGTTATTCTAAGCATTAATGGAAACTGCTCTGGTATAAACAGGTAACAGCCATTCCAAATGGATTTTACATTTTCATGTGATATTTTCAAATGTGCATATTTCTTCTCTTTCAGATAAATAGAATAATTACAGTAGTCACTAACTTTGCTTGAATAAATTTTCACTAAGATGTTAGTTAACTCGCGTGTTTAATTAGATGTACTATTATGGATGTTAAAAAATTTGAGGAGTCTTGAGAAATCTGACTCAGTGCAGAAAAAATATTTGTTTTTATAGTTTTATTTCAATTGTTTAATTTATATAGCCACCTTAACTTTTAGGTCAAGCTTCCATCAGGGTGTCAATCTGTGCATTCTTTTTATATGTGAAAGTTCACCCAAATTCAGTACTTCAGTCTAACTATCTAGACTTAACGGAAAACACCTTCTTACAATATGAACTTTCATCTCGAGCCCGGGAGTCAACCCACAGAGTTAGACAACTAGAACGTAAATATGTAACACATGTGTAGCCTTTCCGAGGATTTATAATCTGTCTCAAACTAGAACGATCCTATTGCAAACATATGGGACGGGACAAATGGAGAGAGAGATAATTTAACTAATTGCTCTTAGGCTTCTAGTTGGTTCCTGGCGAGAAGCTCCTATATAAATACCTATGTATTTCTCTCCAACGGAAAGCCGAAGGCCCATGGTTCAAATATTGACTATGGCATTGAGTTTTACATTATTATTTTATCTTTCCGGCACATATTATTTTCTAATATGCGTGCGTTTGCTCCTCAGAGCTACAAATAAATACAGAAGATCTCAAAAAATCCGATTCCGGACCTTATAGTGAATAGAAAGACATTTTTATCATTTGCTGCACTACTCACTTTTTAAGACGAGAGATCAGTGGCATTTCTGCCTTTTATAAATATTCAAGAAAGCTTCAAATAAGGAACTACTCAATTTGTTAACATTCTCCTACAATTTTCAAGGCAGTAAATGCTTTTAAACCTCTATAAAATGTGAGCATATGCTTCTGTTACTATTCTGTCGTTATCTTCCAACATAATTGTAGTAATTCCAGTAAACATTTCTTTAAATTTAATTTTGCAATTAGTTCATGGGTTCAACGGATGATTTTGAATAATGTTCATAAATGGGCCAAAAATACGCGTTTTTTCACTATCCCTTCTAAGTATCTAGATCCATACAACTGAGACAAATTCTTCTATCAGGGTTTCAATGAATACAAAAGTTGAAAATATGGTATTTGTAAAACAAAGACTGAAAGGAACTAAATATATTACCAGGTTGTATGATGTAAACCTGCTAATCACACTATTTCTATCGAATTATGTTGCACAGATCAAGTTCGTATGACTCTGAAAGCTAACGTCTGAATGTATTTATTGAAGTGAAAACCATAAGCTATGATTTTTCCAACCTTTGCTTTGGTGTCGCGATAGACGTCTGTGAATATTTGCCCTTGTGCTAAACTCGATACCCTACAGAGCATGAGGAAACTATCGCATACGAAAATGTGTAGATACAGTAAAACCCATCGAAAACCAATCGCAATTGAACCGGTATGTCTTCTGTTCTCATAGGTTTTCGTCTAGCATAAAAGTTTTATTTTATTAAAACTAAGCAAAACATTATAGTGAAGAAATTATAATTAATAAATACTTTAAAATGAAATTCTATACACAAAATCCGGTTCAAGTGAATGTTTTGTTGTATTTTCAACTAACGTATATTAACTGCAATTTCTCTGCCCCCACATATCCGTCAAAGTGCAATGTCGCGACATCTTCGCAACAGAAAATTCTATGATCTTTACATTTTGTATCAATATACACGGTTCTTAAACCTTCGGTACAAGTATAGATATGCTAAAATTAATGGTTATCTCTTTAAGCATTTAACTCCTAGCTATGTGTTAGGCGTACAATAATCCGTCTTATTTATACAATTTCAGAACATTATTTCTTTTCAGCATTAGGCAGTTTTCCGGTTTAGAATATTATTGAACATGGGAAACAGCTCCATGTCCAGATTTATTTTACTTTTGTGCAGCTTCCAGCATGTTGGGCTCCGGTTTAGACTTCTTTTAATATCAAAAGAAGACACATTAAACATCATATTTCTGTTTCTTCACTGTGTCATAGCTAAGTAGTTAATCAACTGTTAAAAACAGAACCTTTGTTCATAATTTTTAAGAGATAGCATTCCTATTTCATTCGTATGCCGCCAAACAACTGCTTTATATTCTTTTAAATCACCAGTTTGTTATTTGCAAGTATGGTAACATATTATTAATAGATCTTTATCTCATTTTCTGAATTACTGAAGAGTAATTTATAAACCTTTATAAATAGAAGATACTTATATGGGAATTGCTCACTATGCTCATACCTGTACACGCTTGAAAACTTGATGGCATCATTTCTGCTCTATGTGGGGTCTGTGTGTCAAAACGTGGGTGCGGAGTATAACTGGAAGTACCCGAAAAATGAATCCAAAATACCTAGTAAAATATAGACGTAATAACACAGCATTGTACCGGAGAGATTGTTTACCCCTGATGGATAGCGGTCTACTCATGGCATACATAAGGAATTCAATCTCCCACACTCGGCACAGAGCTGACGAGGGATGTCCAGGAGCTACTTGTAAGTGGTTGCACGCAGCACTTTTCAGGCTTCAGTTTTGGGCTTTGCTGTTCTACTCCGCAATAGGTTTTTGGTGCTCATGGTTTATACACACTAGGCATTATAGCATCAAACTTTGTAGCGGTTGAATACAATTTTAGTTCCCTTGTCATAAATACATATACAAGATTTAATGTAGAGTTTAGAAACACTGACAGCATACACCAAATATTTATAACTACCCCTAATTGTAGGAAAAATTACAGAACAACAGAAATGTCAACATACTCGTAAATTCACTCTATTTTATATGGTATCAGGCACTAAGTTCTAGGTTAGTAATGCATAACATTTGAAGCTGTAAAGAACAAAATTCTCGTATCAAAAAATTAACGGGTTAGATAAAAAAAAATTCCGTTGCACTTGCAATATTTCCCCTCATATATTATAAGTTTGTAAGTATTGCGTAATTCCTTTCCAAGGGCCCTCAATAAACGATCTATTAAAGATGACAGTTTCAGAATTACAATAACATTATGCTCAAAATTCAAGACGTATTTTATATCAGTTTTATGCGTAGAGAAATCTGGTTTAGCACATTGCATTAAAACGACAATCTGTAAACGTTATAAAAGATGTGGCGCCATCAGTTAATCAAAATAAATTAAAATGTTAATATCTAATGTAAAAGAAAGTATCACTCCCATAAAATCTGTTTTATTCCGCATTTTAACATGAAAAGTTGATGCCGTTATGTCACCAAAATAAGATTTCAATTTCATATTATGCATATCAAATACTATGTTTATTTTGTTTATTAAACCTTGTTGCTGTTTCTAGAAAAGCGTTTCTATCGGATAAGATGAACTTCAGTAAGTAGCGGTTGTACCCAAGGCTGTAGTGAAGCTAGCAACTTCTCTGCCTTAGCTGTTAGGTGAGTTATGGCAGTATAAGGCGATTGATTTACATGTGGTTGCCAAGAGCCAGCGTGAAACACCAAATATACATTAAGCACCTGATGCTTTCCACTATATGGCGTTTAAAACCGATTACAGAGCAAGAGATTACTCTCTGATTAAACAGAACTGCTCGTGTCTTTTACCTGGCAAATCTTCAGTTCAAAAGAAAAAAAAATATAAAATGTGTGCGATCACATATATTTTAATCACATGGACAAGTTTTTATCATCCACTTTCCATAATTGATGTTGTCTAAATCAGAGGTCGGAAAAAGCTAGTACAGTTCCTTAAGGTTTATGCTATAACTTCATTCGTTTCTTCTCTAGTCATTATTTGTTTTCTATATCTAACACTTCAATCACAGACGCGCAGTATAGCTTCTTATTCCTTTCAGTTGCTCTTAGCGTTTATAGGTTAGGACACTCCTTTTCTCCATTGCTACTGATCCCCAGGCTATAAGAACTCACTGGAAAATATAAGAATGAAACGGAGTCAAATTCAGGGTCATTGGTCAGGCAACTTTACCAACCCGAACGGTGTCCTCTAGAAGATTCACACAAGACCAGAAGGAGGGGGATTCTACTCGTACCTTGATAGGAATTCCGGACAGCTGAGAGCACGCTTACTCCCGCTTTGTGACCACGCACACTCCAGCCGTCGCCGGAAGCATTCCCTGCCAAATGCAGCTAAAATTACCAGATATACATGAGTACCCCCTGTCGATGCATTTCTTTAGATAAAGAATGCGGTTTATCTTCATCCTGCAAAACTTGCGATTTTATGAAAGGAAGAAATTCTCCCATAGTACGTTCACGTATTCTATGCAATTCCGCTCCAGTTGTGCTTAAGGGAATATTTTCAGCAAGTAGAGATCTGAAGCGCCTATATCTAAGGCTTCCACGAGTTCCAACAGGATCCAGATGCTCTTAGACTTCACTCCAGTAATGTTAGGAAAGGTATTTCGGGTAGCGTAAGAATTCATCGCCTGAAGCTTCAAATTAACCTACACGATCAGAATGGCTGCTTGATTGATTCAAATTCTAAAATTATTTTTCTCAAAGATGTATCGAAGTTGTATCATAATACTGTCTGATACTTTTTATGGTGCAAAATTCAGACCTCTCGCGTGTGCTAAAATTCTCATTTTGGAAACTGTCATTTGAAATGGTACTCTCTTCCTCAAGTTGATTAATTAACTGTTAAGGCACATATAGAAGATTAATTGAATGTTAAAGGAATATATACATGTATTGAAACAAATATCTTGTATGCAGTGTCAAGTTTGTTACGGGCTCTGAATCGGTGGGATTTTTTCTCCCCTAGGAAAGCTGACCGCAACCATAAATCTTAAGGATCGCACCCCGCGTTTAGTTTCAAACATAGTTTGACAGGAAGGGGACATTTTGGGTGGTCTAGGGTGAGATTCTCGTAATTGGGATTCCATATGGGTTCTACCGACCAACTAATTAAAAATAATGAACTGAAGGGGGAAGCGAAGTGTCATATGAACTCTCTGGGAAAAAAGACATATCTAAACCAGTCGCTAGCTGGGGGTCGAGCTATATCCTCGTGCGAACGCACGCGGACAGAAATCGCGTTCATTAAAGCAGTCGGTGGCTGAGAGCCGAGCCGAGCTAAACCGTCGTGACAAAAATCGCGTTCATTAAGGTTATTTTGGCTACTGTGGGCTATACTGAACGGACGAGTAAACTAAAGAAATCGCGTTCAATTACAGGTAGTTAGTAGCTGGGTGCTAATCCGATGAGTCGTGTTATAGGCACGGGAGTACAACAACTCCAGCGCGAAGCCTACCATTCAGAGTTCGCCTAATTAACATGTATTTTGAGAGTAATTGAAATACAACCGATCGTTATAAGAGAATTAACCTGTGTTTCTTTCCAAGTACCCTAACTGATCCACCCAAAACGCTCTGAATCAAGAGATCCTTCCCACAGGTTCTATATTCATGAATATTAGGATAACTCCGAGAGCAGCCGAGGACATCGATATTCTTCAAATTTTAGTGGCGATGCTGACAACCCTAGGAGTCAAGCCCCTTCCAAATAATTGAGCCGAACTGAGCAGCATTACTCACTCAACACTCTCGCCCCGACATGCCGCAGATAATGGCACCCAACTGATGGACTACGAGAAGCCGATCAAAGGGACAAGGAGAACCAGGTCACCGAGATTAGGAGGACGACAACGATCATTGCATTTTGACGACCGACACCGAGACTTCATCGTCAATAAAGTTTAGTGTGTGTGTGTGTGTGTGTGTGTGTGTGTGTAGTGCATAAAATTTAAAAGAGAGAGAAGGGCAGAAGGCTCTTTTATCTCTCGTTGAAGATTGGATTTGCAAGTGCAAGCGGATTTGCAAGTGCAAGTGTATTTGCAAATGCAAGTGGGTTATAAAGGCTGTGCATAGAGGGATCCGCTATGAGACATACGACCTTTAACCCCAGATCCTAAGATCATACTTCGAGATCAAAAGACAATCATACAATGCCAACAGCTTTCAACTTTACGCCTAGAGACATGCCCTCTTGATCCTGTAGCCTTTAGCAGGCTGATATATTAAAGATATGCCCAGGTGTTCTGACGCATAGGTATTCTGACACTGACCTGGTGTTTAGAAAGTCATAGCCTCAATAAATGTTTGAATAGTAAGCCAGGAGAGTTGGACTTATGTTAAACAATGGTTCTGTTAGCTTAAGTTAGCTTAGGTTAGCTTGCCTACCCCGGTAGCGTAGATAGTGGCGAGTGTGGCTCTCGTTCATGAGGTCCCGAGTTAGAATCTCGGTTAGGGTGAGTTACCTGAATAAGGTCTTTCCGGGTTTTTTTCCTTAACCTGAAAGACCAATGTCAGGTAACTCTAGGGTCCATGGATCCGGACTACTTTGAGCATCATTTCACTCATCGTTCTATATGATTTAATGTTGGACAAGAATTAGGTTAGCTTAGATTAGATTAGGGTACCTTAGCTTAGGATGGCTTAGGTTAGGTTAGCTTAGGTTAGTCTAGGTTAGCTTAGCTTAGATTAGGCTAGCTTAAGTTAAGATAGCTTAGGGTAGCTTAGCTTAGGGTAACTTAGCTTAGGGTAGCTTAGCTTAGTCTAGGTTAGCTTAGATTAGGGTAGCTTAAGTTAAGATAGCTTAAGGTAGCTTAGCTTAGGGTAGCTTAGGTTACATTAGGATAGCTGTTGCTCAGCCTGCTAAAGGCTACAGGACCAAGAGGTCATGTCTCTAGGCGTGAAGTTGAAATTTGTTGGCATTGTATGATTGTCTTTTGATCTCGAAGTATGATCTTAGGATCTGGGGTTAAAGGTCGTAGGCCTCATAGCTAAAGGTAGTTAGTGGTCTTGCTGCTAAAGACTACATGCTCTTAAGGACTTGAGCACAAGCCCCTTTGTACTGTAATATTTCTTCCGTAGTGGCATAACAACCTGAAATAGTGTTCCTGAAAGCATAAAGAAGCCGTGAAAAAATGGATCATGAATTTCTATACCTGTATGTACAAGTAGTTAGCGTGACACAAAATAACTGAGTCTAAAAGATATGGGAAAGATGATGGAGAAAATGCTAAGCATAGGATGAGTAGATAGGAAAACAACACCTTGAAGAAAATAACAGATGCCAGTAGCAAAAACAAGCAAGATTAAGGAATAGTGAAAGAAAGAAGCAGCGTACTATATTAGGTTAGGTTAAACGTGTAGAACAGACCACCTTAAAAAGAAAAGTGAGCTGTTAGGTTAAATGATACAGCAAAAGGATTCCTAGAACAAGAACATAACGGTACGGATATAGTGAAAGAACCTAAGGAGAGTAGTAGCTCAGGTGAGGAGAAGCTTCTAAATGCACCCCTCGAGTCATTAAATACGGAGAGTATCTGCTAAATACAGTCAAAATCACCCCTGAATGCCCGTAAAATATAGCATTGGCCGCCTTACGTGGCCTAGCGGAGCATATGGCGTTAATTGTATCGAATACCTGTACGTAATACTGAACCTTTAAACAGCGTAACTCGAAACTAAGAGGTGGATAAATGCAAAACAACTTCATATTTTAGGTTCAGCATATTTCAAGGCTGCAGCAGGAGGGAAGCACACAGAAATAATTAAAATATGCGATATGCGGTTAATGAGCAATGTCCCCTTAGAAGTTTTTGATATATTCGTGTTTTAGCTCTTACGTTTTCTTAAACGGAAGCCTAGAGCAATCTATGAGCAGTGAACTATCGCAGTTCTACGTTTCCATATGTACCCAAGGTGAAGAAAGCTCACTTGCGTTAGAACCATGTATGATACAGTCTAAAGTTAATACGCTGCAAAGATATATGCAACCTACTGACTTTCAGCCCACAATATTGAAGTCTATACTTTTTAGCTTGTTTGCAGCGATATAAGCTCCTTTTAAGGTATAAGAAATACCTTTCGCTCATTTGCCTACATAGATGAAGATTAAATTACAAAATTTATAATGAAAATATCAGACTTGTGTTCCGTATCAAGTATGGCTTCATTATATTCCATTTCATTTAATTAACTTAACTTCGAACTTCTTTCTCTCTGGCTAATCCGATTGCATTTATTTTGCTGCAAGATTTTCATGTAAATTTGAAATATAAAAAATCTGGAACGTATCTCAAACTTGAAGCACATTACATGGACACGTAACAAGGACAGATTCGAGCAGGAACTGTTTAGGCGGTTTATTTACTTAGAGCGAGTTTCTAAATAAATTTTCCATAAGGTAGAACATATTAATAAAAATATTGTCTTTTCACCTGAATACTGTAGCACTTAGTACCTTTAGACATTAAATAATAATCGCACAGCGGAATTCGCATCAAAACCAAGAAGAGGTTCCATCAAGACAGTTTCATCATAATGATGTTTGAACCCTTCACTCCCTTCGCAGAAGAAGTTGATTCAAACGACGGTAAATAGTATGCTTGTGTTGAATGCGTATCTGAAAGATGGTAAGCATCCTTGTGCGCCGTACAGTGAAAAAATATAATCTATGCGTATAATATAATGATAGGTAGGAATAACAGGAAAGACATCACGTCTATGAATACATGTTTAAATGCGGGAAATATAAATCTAATTACTACTGTATTTAGCAGACTTAGACAAAATAATTCCATATTTTGAAAGAAATTTCTATCAATTATATCATAGACATACATAGATTGCCATGTTCATATGATATAAAAGCAGGTGTACCGGGGAAAAAGTATATTGGAGCTGTATTTTTAAACTCAATGAAAAGGTAATGTAAAAATTTTGCGTTGTGTTCTTTATTTAAACATATTCCTTAGTTATATGAAAGTTAGGTTTTAATCCAACATTTATTTACAGTCGAACTGCTTCTAGAAATTATTCAATGGAATATGGGCGACATGGCTAAAGGAGAGCTTTAGTAAATAAACTAGCATTAGCATCAATATGCATCAGGAATTTCTATACCTATACGTACAAGTAGTTAGCGTGACACAAAATAACATAAACAGTTAGCAATTAAAGAAAGTGCACGGTGTTATGTTCATCTATTATTCTCTACTTCTCTCCGATGTACACCTCCATTTTATTAACACATTTGTGATTTGCTTCTACACTTATATGGTGCTTTTTCCAATTGAAAAGTTCTATCTTTCCTTTATATATGTGGGGGTTTCTTAGCATCTGAATATTAGCTTTGAGTTTAGAGCTTTTATATGAATTATAATTTGCAGTGTCACCTAGAGATTAAATACCCTGCTTGCCTGCTGGTATAGAACAGGGCTTTTATCTAGAAATTAAGATGACTTTACTGGGATGTTGAGCACAGGAAAATATTGATATTTTAGGCCAAAAATAAGACTATTATAAATCGAAAATTACTGATTTTTATTAAATTTATGTTACACACATTATACCAAAATTTCCTAAATGCCTGTGTGCGTGCGCGCGCGCGCGTGTGTGCGTTTGTTTTTTCTTCTGTGGCACCATTCTTCACCACAGCCACCTCCTACTCCTCTTCCTCCTCCTCCTTCTCCTCCTCCTCCTCCTCCTCCTTAAACTTCGAATAGACGGATACCTGGAATAATAAAAAAGCAACTATGCTGCTCTCAACCACATGGAATTGAATCGTTTGCTTAACGCCGGATGGTGTTATCCTGGAGAAGATGCGGATATTGTGCACTCAACAAGCGGAGCATTCAATGCCATAGTGCCCCTTCCTGTCAATGCTTCTAGGATTTGCAGATGACCACAAGGACCTCGTTCTCAATTGCAAGTTTGAGTTGGTGCTCATTCGATCTAAGGACTCTATGAACTGCATTCTGGCACCCGAAAGAGAAGGAAATGCGGGCGCTAAACTTGTTCGCATCGAATGGAGGATTCCTGTAATCCGCCTTTCTGACACTGAAAAGGTAGAAATCCTCAAGATCGTCAAATGTGAAATGTGTAGTGTTTAACGCCCGCTTTTACTACATCCGGCACCGCAGGCGGTGACACTGATGATACATGAGATGCAGATGAAGCACCGGTGGAATGAGATGGCGGGGGAAACCGGAGGTCCCGGAGAAAACCCGCCCCAGCGCCGTGTTGTCCACCACAAATCTCACTTTGCGGTCACCTGGGATCGAACCCGGGCCACCTTGGTGAAAGCCAAGCGGTCTAACCACTGAGCCACGGCGTCAAGATCGTCAAGGCAGACCACTGCATCTCGCATTTAGAACCATGGAGCTACATATCCAGCCGACTGTTCCGCAAACTAGATCCTTTACATGGAACGTTGCAACAACTTCGAAACCGGAGAAGCCGAGATTTGTCACTGTGGGAGCCCAGACGTCAAGAACAAATAATGCATCGAAAGACTTTTCCGAGTTTGATCATTGTAGCATCACAAATTTGCGGCTTTATCTCAATAGTGAGTGTTATCGCTATCACGATATGAACTTGGACTTTGGGAACTCTAGATTTGCAGCTTTATATGGGAAAGCGTTTGGTCGTAACAATAATTGATGACTTCCCTTAAAAACCCTAGGAATGCATTTTTGTCTATTAGTATACTTATTAAGGACATTTTAAACATTTGTTTCATGCGTAAACTATTTATATTCAGATTATTTTTTGTAATTTACGTCCTCCAAAGTTAAGTCATATCGGACGATGAATGGGATGGGTGAAATGATGCTCAAATGAGCCCAGGATCCATAAAGCTTAGAGTTAGCCGACATTCACCTTTGAGGATAAGGGAAAACCCCGGGAAAAACCTTATCCAGGTAACTCACCCTGACCAAGATTCGAACTCGGGACCTCTTGAACGTGAGGCAGACATGCTTCCACCACGCTACCGAGGCGGGCAATTCAGATTTATTTAAGTTACATCACTCAGATTCGAACCTAGATCCAATAGCTATTAACCGCTGGAGCATTCTTTTATTTCACCCTCAATAGGCCCATAGCAGATATGGTAATTACAGAGTATAAGCGTAATGAAGAAATGATCCTGACTGCTCAGGATCTTAATCATAGGGACATTTAACTCAAATGATTTCTAAAAATAAGAATTAATTGATGGCGCCCTGCATTGGTCATAAACATTGAAAGTAAAAGATTGGTGTTGACTTCCAAATGTGTTTAATTTAAATTTCTCTAACAGGTGTACATAGTGCGGGGACCCCTCATTTTTACGGTTCACCAGTTACGGTTAACTTGTCATTCTTAGCGGTAAAACCTTTTTACAAATATGGAAGAAAGGTCTCCTACAAGCAACTGTAAATGAAGAAACATATTACATATTTCCTTGAATGGGAAATTATTTGGAGTACTTCAGTGTAGCTAATCAAGTATTTAGCAGCATTGCCCTATAAGATATATCAACTGTTTTCAATAATTAGTCTGGAAAAGCAGTAAAAAGTGCTAGATTTTGGTATATCGCTGGGATTCGAACCTAGTTCCACTGGCTATTAACCATTGAAGTTATTCTTTATTTTCCCATCAATTTTATGTTATTCGAAAGATGAAGTACTGTTTTCGCTCGCTCTTAACCGCAGGATCATTTGCTTCAAATGATTCTTTTAAAATTAGCATTAAATGATGGAACCATGCCTTTGAGAGAGGTCACTACCTCCTGCAACAAAAAAATCTTTGCGCAACAAGTGGTCCCCTACCACTCTGGAGGCTGGGAAATGTCACAAGCGGGGGGTGGGTTTTTCAACAGACCATGCTTCTCACAGGATGGTGGAAACAATAATTGATGGCTTCCCTTAAAAACATCCTGGGAATGCTTTCATCTGTTTACACACACATTTAAAAGTCTGGTTGGAAATAAATAGCGTCTTGGACACATATAGACCTGCACCGGAAGTAGGGGAGCGACATATGTTTTCGTTCATACTTACAGCTGCAACTTAAATGTGTCTCTCTTGAAAGAAGACCCGACACAATCTTTGTCAGATCAGAATTAATGGGACCCATTAATTTTTATAAGAAGAAACCTTAAAGTTTCACTCACACCCTTACCAAAAACACTGGGAATGCATTTTTGTGTTTACTCCCACATAATCTTTGTCGAGTAACAGGTGGTCAATCTCATCTCCCAACATAATCTTTGTCACGTAACAGATGTTCAATCTCACCCCTCCCCCACATATCACAGACAACTGACGAGACATGTCTGCCCCTTCTATACCACATGTAACACCTTGGGTAGTCCCCACCCCTCCTCCTCTCCCCGTTCCACTGACGCCAGCCGTCGCGACGCCTTGATCTAGAAGGAAAATATTATCTCTACTAATATTAAATAAGTTTTAATTTCTATAATGATATCTGACGCAAACATTCCACCAGATTTTGTAAATCTTATGTTCACCTCAGCCTCATATGAAATGTATAAACCATCAAACTCAATCCCAGTTGTGAAGTTATGTAGTCAGTGGATAAATATATACAGTTACCTGTTTCCATAATGCCATCAATTTTCAGCTAATTGAGCCTATGTGTAGCCCGGAATATGATTAATTAACAGTTTGTTTGTGGATTATTGCAGTCGCAGGACCGCAAATTAAAAATGCATACTTTCATAACATATTTTCTCCTAAAATGTGTTTACATTATAGTAGGGCTTACGCACACATACGAATGGTTCCCGTTAATAAAGAAATATTTGATGATATACGTATAATCATTGTCTGACTCAAAAAAGAATTGAGATCAGTTTTACCAACCGCATTGTTACTTGACAAACATTTTGAGCTGTATACGTAACTACATAGCCGTGAGCCTCGCTTTATGATAATGAATTCAGGCAGAAGTGAATCCAGAAACATCAGATACAGTGTGGGTATGTATGGATAAATTTATGATGCCTATAAGCTAGTCGTGAAGCGATATAACTTGGTAAACAAACGTATCAGTTTTCGGAATATCACAACAAATATACATAATCGAAACACATGGGATTATAATGCATAAAGTTGCCTAACTGCCAGTCATTTGATTTTATCATTCAAATTAGAACAAGATCAGTCAAAACAGCTTTCTTCGAGTTTCATGGTTTTCAAAGTCATAGGTTTCCATTTGAGGTTTAACACTGGGGTGTATCAGGTAGCAACTGTATTCCTTTCAACATGTTGCACGCGCTCCGCATCCTTCATTTTTAATGGTTCAAGTATTTTCATATAGCTGTTAGAAATTCACAATCAAAAAGTTTAGGACTATCTGTATGCGTTTTAAACCTTACAAGTTTGGTAGATATTACTTTAGCTTTTTAATCCATTTTAAAACGGTGATATCTTAAATATATTTTTATTTAAATAATTAGTTTACACATTTTAGTTTGTTTAAAATTTGGTATATTAAAGAAACTTCTATTTAAACAGTTGTTCTTGTAGACGTTCTCGGGCGTGTACTTCAATGTGCTATTTTAGCAGTATGAAAAATTTTAAACAACAACCAATTTTCAGCAGTGGAGCCTCTTTAGACCATATTAATGGGTGCTCTCACCTACATATTCCGCTAGATGCTTAAGCTTCTTATTAAAAGTTTAATGATCAAACAAACAAGAACAGACAAGAAAGCGGGCTAATATTGCATTTTAATCCAGTTCTGAGCTATTAAAGTTTCAAGTCTCTAGCTCATCGGGAAGTTAATTTAAAATCTATTGTAAAATGTGTACCGAACAGAGACAAACTAACAGGCAGACAAGAAAGGTAGTTAATTAAAAGTAGCTAGAGAGACTATCTCCACACAAAAAAAAACTGATTTGACATAAATTGTAAACAAAATTCGGTAACCTTTCCATATATATAAAGTTAATTTGACGGTGGAATTTTCTTGACAGTGACCTAATATTGCATTGTGATTCTTTGACTAGATTCGAAAGGGGAGACTTAGTGTTTCGACCAATGAAATGTTTCGTGCCTATGCTTCTGACTGCGTGCCTTCGGAAGGTTGGCAGGGAAGGCGGGAGGGAGGAACTAAAACTGATTATATCAGAGGGGACTCGGCACGTCAACCAGACTTGGCTCACTACCTATACCCCAAGTGGGGTATCCCCGGGAGGAAGAATGAGGTGAGAGGAGACAGGGCGGCCGTCCCAAGGACCCACGACAATGCAGAGGGCAGGGTCCCTACATTTCACTTAAGTGGAAACTTCTCTTGGCAAGCCAGGACAACGGATATCCCACCATACTGTGGTCGGACCTGGTTTCCGTGACCGATAACCATCCTAACGGAAGAGGAAGTCGTTCACTGAGAGCATATCATTCCACCAGACGAGAGATGATGTGAAATGATAGTGAAGGTAAAACGAAGAGATAAAAAAATCGGGGGATGTAATTAACTTACCCAGCGTTCGCCTGGCTACCCGTAAAAACCTTAGAAAAAGTCATGGGTCAGGTAGTTCGGCCACGGGAATCGAACCCGGACCTCCCGAATGCGGAAATGTCTACTCTATAATATCAGATTTCTCAGTCTAAGCTATTTATTGCCTCTCTCTTCAAAATAAAATCCCATTTCTTTCTCCAAGCGATAAAAGGTTGAATATTTAAAATTTGATAGATCTATATCATCAAAAACTTTAACACTAACTGATTTTTCTTTTGGAAGATTTTGAGACAGGAATTCACAAAATTTGCGTGGTGTACAATACGTAAAAGATCATAATACTCCTCCCTGTCGGTTTTGTATATACACCCCGTTTGTCTTCTCTTCCGCGGTGAAATGATGGAAGTGTCTTATATTCTTTTCTTAATGTATAAAAAATTTACGCCTACTGGCTGTCTTATGAAGTTCTCTAAAGATGAACAAATCACTACGTCCTGACTTTCTTTCTTTTAATTAAATATTCTTGAATTGTTTTTCTCTCGTCACTTTTAATAACTTTCGTAATGTCTACGCTCCGTCCACTCTGATCACTTAACACCTACAAAAACCAAAGAACATGTAACCATCACATGTGCCTCAGATAGCCAAAGATGGAAACTGAAAACATTCACTGAATTGCGACCCATTTTAGCACGTAAATCTGGCATACCGCATCTGGACTTTATCTTCAGGACACTAGAACTAAACGTTGGCGCTCTGCGCATTGCATGCTACAAATATTTACACTCAGTGCCATGGTCGGGATTTGAACTACGGATCTCCTGGTTTCCGTCCAGTCGCTCAAACCCATGGTCAACGTGCCATGGCATTGAATTTTTCATGTTGACTCTATCCATCAAAAACCTTAGCCTATAAACGGATAGTGTGGAGAAATGATAAATTTCCATCAATTAACTAAAATAATAAGAGTTAAATGATGAAGCCTGGGACTCAAGTACTTACGCTAATAGGTCACCACGAACGGTGTATCTCGGATGCGAGAGCCCCTAGTGGTTTACCGGGGAAATATATGAGTCAAATGGAGAATTTAGTGTCAGGACGGCACGTTGACCATGATAGCTCAATGGGTTAGAGCGACTGGACGGAAACCAGGAGATCCGTGGTTCAAATCCCGGCCATGGCATTGAACTTTTCATGTTGACTCTATTCATCAAAAACCTTAGCCTATAAACGGCTATTGTGGAGAAATGATTAATTTCCATCAATTAACTAAAAAATTATTTACACTGTTGATTCGTAGTATCATTGGCTCTGCAGACCTTCATGTGTAAATAAAAATAATTTTATTACTTTCTTAACACGTTTCTCACTGTAAGTTTTACCTGCACTTAGAGAACACAAATTAGTCAGCATCGATATTTCCATATTATAAATGAAGAATTCAGACCTTTGTTCTAAATTCCATTTATTTGAAGTAAAGTGTTTAGATCTGTTAATAAAATATAAGTAGTAATGTAGCCTCTGAAAAGAAACAGTTATCTAGGTTTTTGGTTTGTAATTATTTGTGTTTAAAGCTAGGTTTCAACATTCGGAACTAAAAGTAACTTTAAAACTCTTCTGAAGTTAATTGAAATGCTATTATTTAAAGTAATATATAATTAGCTTACATATTTTTCGTGCATATCGTCGTGTTCAACAAATTTTTTACCGAAACGTACGTTCCTATTTTACCTTATTCGCATTTAAAAACACACACGTTTGGCAACGTCGCATTTAATTCCTCCATAAATAAAGCATGGTCGATGAAAGCACATTGTGCCTTCAAGACGTGAAAATTGCAGTAGAACGACCCTGTTATAAACATAATGGAGGCAACAAAGAGACAGATACTTTAATGGAATAATCTCAGGCCTCAGTTTGGTATACGAGAATTCATGACTGTTCAATGAGGCGATTTCCGCGGGATTATACGTACGGCCTGACGGAGCAAGGAATTTTTAAAGTGCTTTAAAATTGTACCAACAAACAGAACTACAAATATCTTTCCTAGTTAGGTACCTTACTAATGATGCCACTGTAACCACAGCTTTACAGAGTTGGCATACGATGACTATGTTTTCATCTTCCCTTTATATTCACTTTAATTGGGCTCTACTTACTGTTTCAGTTATTGGAAGAGTGTATATAGTAATAGCTTATTTTACGATCTCGTACTTCATTTTAATCGAAATAAAGCCTTAGTGAAACAATTTTATTGCATATTTCAGATGTTTAAACATCATCGCAGTGTTGACCTTAAAAGGCCATACTCTTTCCATGATATCGGGAGGAACAACTAATGAGCAGAATTACACTTTTAGGACCCGCGGGAGAACACAGTTAAGTGCTATGCGACGTAATACATCCTACTACACCCTGCCGTTAGTGGCAGAGTGGCGGTATTTGGAGACAGTGATTTGTTCGCTGAGGGTGAAGAACATAACTGTCAGAAGAACGTAAGCGCGCGATGGACGATGAGTTAGCAAGAGGTGATATTTTCACGCAGAAGGGAGAAAATATCCAATGCAAGTTATGCTTGTAGAAATTAAGGGCAGTAAAGCCAAATGGCTGAGACAGCACTGTAACACTAAGAAACAACAAGCAAGGATTTTAGCAAGAACAGAGGTCGACGAACAATGAGGGCCAAGCGTGACTTCACTGTCTCAGTTCCATTTTTTCAGGACTTGTGTAAGATCGCGTAGCCGAGGAAGTTCGCAGAAGTTACAGTGATGTAGACAGCTTCATTGTAAACGTAAAAAAAGATATTTTTGTAAGCTCCAATGAGAAAACGTAAATATGTATAAATAAATGGCGCCTAACGTTAATGTGGCGCCCTACCAGGAAATGGCGCCTTATATCCTCAGCCAACTCGCTTGGGCACCTGGCTAAATGCCGCTATGTATTATGCGGAACATTACGACATAGTTATTGAAATTCTTAGTGTTCGATAACGAGCATAGTTCTGCAGTACGAGCCGCTCAATCCCTCATTTCAAACAAATGACACGAAGATTTGCTCTTCCTTAGAAACAGTTTTACAGACCTGTCCAAAATCACTGTTCAACTAGAAAAGAGAGGTAATAAAATGCCTCATGCCATAGGGCTCATAGAAGAACTACCTCAAGAGATAGACACAGCAGCTGCTGGACCTGTCATGGATAAAATAAAAAACAAAGTGGAAACCGTACTTGAGAAAAACCCAGGCTATTTTAAAATGGTAAACATTAAAAATAATTTGCAAGCGCATAAGGAAACAGCGCTTACAAGTCAATGTGATGTGCAGCATTTTATGTCAGCACCTGCTACATCATGTGATGTCAAGAGAACTTTTTCAAACTACAAATATTGCTTGAGTGACATCAGGAGATTCACCTTCGGAAAGTATAAAATGTATGCCGTTATACACTGTAATAAGTTGAAGAATTGAAGAATAGGCATTTATTTTGTATTGCAAAAGTAATTTATTTTAATTTATTATTCAGAATGAGGTTCTACTGAATGATTCTGAAAACGGTGACATCACTTATATATTGCTTTATTAAAAGTTTGTTAGCACATTTGTATACCCCTAAGGCGGCCGACCTTGTTTACTACTGGAGTTAAACCACGCCCCTCTTCCTATACTCACAGAATGCACACACAGCCAGCCATGTCCTAGAAGTCCTAAGTCTACTATTGAGTGACAGCACTTTAAACAATTGATAATTTATTCATTAATGCAAAGTAAAATTAACGGTTATCCCGGAAATGGCTTTTGTTTATTGCATTTCTGTATCTCGCTTATGGTTTACCTGTTAGATAAACAGAATTATACAAAATTCGTTCTGAGTGAAGAGAAATTCGCAGGCTCCAGGCTCCTACCACAATATTCAAGTTACTCGTCTTATTTATTTTTTAAACAACTTAAATGTTAAGTTTTAATAAAAATCAGCAAACAGCTAGCGGTGGGATATTTTGTTCAACATCTTCGTGTCGTACCTTTGTAAGATACTGAAATTTAACACCAAATTTGTCATTTGTATTACGCTTCATTTTGGGGTTATTTTGTTAGACACATGCCCATACGAAAATCCTCGCCAATTTGGTTCTAAAAGCTGTTATTTGTTATTGAAGGACCAACATGTGAATGGAATGCAATGCTAAACACTTGGCAAAATATAAACAGAGGTTACAGACATCTACTTCAAAAACACTAGCTTTTAATATTCTAATACAGCACTGATAAGGGTTAATTATAATGTGGTTCCTGAATTGTATTTACGTTGTTATTTGATATTAATTTTCTCGCTGCATATTGTGGTGTTAGAAAAACTGATTATCTACAGAGGAAACATAAATTATTGTAAGGCAATTCAATTTGACTTCGGTATGGTTTCAGTCAAGACATAGTTTTGTAATTATGAGGATATCAAAATCAAGACACTCTCGTGCCTATTAGAACTGATTACACAAACAAATTGGTGGAGCAGATGTCTTCAAATAGTGGAGTTTTCTCTTTCCAGGATTTGTGCTATAAAGAGCAAGAGACTCTAATTTCTGAAACGAGAGGTGGTGTTTAGGTCCTTTATGCAGAACATAAGTCCAGACAGTGGTTCATATACGTGGTATAGTCCGGTGTACGGAAACTTTCCGATATATGGAACAGCTGTTTAGGCAGGTAGGTGAATGGCACCACGCCTCCAGTTCAAACCCCTGTCAGCGATAGGAAGGCGTCCGCCTGCCCTTTGTTTCGCGATGGTGTAGGTGAACAAGAGGCCCAGACAGTTTAAGCTACATTGAAACATATAATGCGGAATGCGTCTTATCGGACTTTGATTACTTTACCAGTGGTTATTGAGGACAGGAGCAGATTGCCCATTCTTTTCGAATAATGAAACTTCTCAGCTTTGTGCAGTTTTCTTGGGAAGGGAATGAGGGATGGGGCATTATCTGTTTTATTATCTGTTACATTATGTGTATCAAATTGAACTCCACATTGCGCATATTTATTTCGAATCGTCTGAATTCATTACAATAAAATTTAAATCTGTAACTTAAGCTCTACCTACACAAAATATACCAACCATACGAAAACATATTTTCGTTACGTAGACAAACATAAGGGCAAAACACAATTACTATTCTAGTAATTAATGCACTAATTAATTAATTCCTTATAACCCACCCCCTCTCCTTCACCCCGGTTCCCGAGTTATGACATCAAACCAATGAGCGACGGACACAGCAAGGAGGTGGTATTGACAATCGTTCCATTAAGGTTAAATTCCTCCCTTGCACTACGCACCTCGGCTACGTGCCTTGTAAATCGGTCATTGCTTGTAAACCAATGATGTAAACCAATAAGAGATTGGCACAGCCAGGATTGGTGTAAAACATGAAAGGTGAAACGGTAATGCCAACAATATATAAAGTAACACACCAACAGCAACAACAGCATCGGAACATTTCCGTGCACTGGACTGTACGTATAAAGATTCCAAAACATTTCAGAATGTTTATATCCAAAAC